>JACEFZ010004724.1:0-140000 GCA_014155875.1 Cepaea nemoralis
TTTGTCTACTATTATACAAAATTAATTAACTATTAATTTTAATATAGAAATACCTTATTGTAGGTTTTATATGAGTGATAGTAGTACAAACATATGTGTTTCCATTTCACAACTGTTTTTCTTTGTTAGTTTTTTTGCATAATATTGAACATACCAGCAGTCAGTGGAGGATCGGGGGCCCGGGGCAGTAGGGGGCACCCATGTGGGTTTGTGCCTAGGGCACCAAGATGGCTTAATCCGGCCCTGCTCCCAGCCATTGCTATCGTTGCGGAGCGCGGTTCTTACAAGACGTTATATTCCATCACACGCTGCCGACGCTTGGCTACAGAGGTTCGGCTTCGGACATTTCCGGTCCGGGTGATGGCTATATTTTGGTGTTTCTATCCCCCTGTAGCAACCCGGCTTGGGACCCAGTTATTACCTGATGGGGTGGCTCCCGGGTCGGCTCGAAATACTCGGGGGTGAAATCTGACTACAGCTTTTGCTCAAAGATCATATCAAGCATGCCCTTATCAATCAGGTGCCGTCTCCGCGTTGAAGATTTAGCACAATGATCTCCAACACTGTCTCTTGCCTTGATGGTACAGTCTGTGAGACTGCTGTTCGCCCATCTCTTGATGTTATCTTCCCACTTGTATCATTGTCTGCCTCTTGCAATGAAGACTGAAATATGGAACGAGAAAAGGTGCAGGAAGTGGAAAAGTGGAATTGGCATCATCATCATCAAGTGCCCTGCCAGCTGGCATAGGCGTTAATGGCTCTCCACAGATCTCGGTCTTTGGTGTTCTCGATCAACTCTGCTGATGGTATTTCTCCATGCCACCGTCTCAATCCATCCAGCATCATTTCTCTTAGTCTGCCTCTGCATCTCTTCCCCTCGATCTTTCCAGTTGTCACGATGTTCTCCAATGCCTCTCTTCTCATCATATGACCGACGAAAGCTGTTTGTCTCTTTCTTATTGTTGTATATAATGTTCTAGTTTCATTAGCCTCTTGTCATGATTATGTGTATTCTTCTTCTTCGTTCATCCGGAGTTTTTTTCGGATGTGATTGCGTTGTGCCTGTTTACAGCAGATCTGCGTTCTTGCGCCGTTAGGCCAACACATCCGACTTCTGCGGGCATTTGTTGACCGGGTTAACCTTCCCGGGGGTTTCTTAGGACGTTTGACTCTCACTGTTGTGGTGTTATCCCCCATCCCAGCTGGTCCCATATAGAACAGCCAAAGATCCTGGTCAGCCCTCAAGGGAAGGCAGGGGCAGACCATGGGCATTCCCCGCCATCCAAGGAGGCTTCCATACTTGCAGAGCCGATACATAGCGCTCTGGTACTGGGCTCACCCAAGGAATCGTCACGTCCTGCACATGGCTGCTTAGACTCACTTCCGTATATTGGGCCTTCCGTTCACCATAGGCTGTTCTTCCGGAAACCAGAAGTATGCAGTCTGCAGATGACATCCACACAGTGAGCTTTCGATTCGGACTTTCCATGTAATGGATTTGCTATCCAAGCAATATTCCATTTCGTGCCACTATGACACTTTTCCACCTTTTATGAAGCCCACACAATGGGCTTTTGATTCGGACTTTCCACGTAATGGATTTGCTATCCAAGCAATATTCCATTTCGTGCCACTAGGACACTTTTCCACCTTTTATGAAGCCCACACAGCGAGCTTTCGATTTAGGACTTTCCACATAATGGATTTGCTATCCAAGCAATATTCCATTTCATGCCTCTGGGTCTTCATGCACCTTTAAATGTCAACCTGTATGTAGTTAAAGTAAGCTGCGGTCAACTTTAGCTTGTTGATATCTCCATAGAGCTTGTCCTCAAATGAAGCAGGTGTGGGCCAACATATCTTTCTCTGTTCTGCATACGTTGGGCAATCCTGCAGCAAATGTTTTGCTGTCATTTTTCCAGTTCTACAATTACATTCATCGGTATCTCCTATCTTTAGTTTATTGAACAAGTGGTATTTCAGCCTGTTATGTCCTGTGCGGAGTCTGAAGATTGCTACTTGTTCTCTTCGGTCGAGTTTGTAATATGCATCATCCTTCTGATGGCCTGGATGCTCTGATTCCCATTTGGTTCTATAAGTGCTTTTTATCAACCTCTTTGCCTCATTATAGGTTATGTCTATGTCAGGCTGTGGTAGTCGTCCGCCCTCTTTTGCCAGTCTGTCAGCCTCTTCGTTTCCAGGTATACTGCAATGTGATGGGATCCACTGTATTACAACTTTTTTGGATTTCTGGCATAGACCATGGAGTGCTGCTCTTAGGTCAGTTAGTTCTGTGCTGTTATTGCTCTTCAGTATTGAGACAGCTGACTTTGCATCTGTGAAGATAGCTATTTGCTTCTCTTTATTTTCCTCCATCAGGAGCATTTCTGCTGCAGTTTTCAGAGCCTCTACCTCCGCTTTGAAGTTACTTGAAAATTTTCCAGTTGCCATTGAATGTGTTTTTTTCGCTCCATTTTTTTAATTTAGGAGAATTCCTCCTCCTCCATTCTCTATTGAATTTTTGACTGATCCATCTGTATATGCATGGGTCCAATTGCTGCTTGGGTAATGTTCTTTTATGTAGTTTAGGGTTATTTCTCTTCTTTCGGTTTCATGCTGAGTGTTCTTTTTCTCAATACCAGGAATGTTTTCTATCATCTCAGGCAGTTGCTGCTGTCTCCAAGCTGGGAACTTGTGTGCATTGTATATGGGCTTGACTGTTGATATGTTAAGTATAGGATCTGCCCTAATCCTTCGTTTTGCAGTTTCTACAAAGTTGCTACGCTTCAGTCTTCCCTTTCCAAAACCATTAAATCTGTTGTACATAGGGTGGTCTGTCAATCTTCTAAATTTTTCTGCTTGTTGCTGGGCTCTGCTATCTCTTCTATCCTGCATTGGTTGTAAACAAGTGATCTTTTCTAGTTCATTAATAGGCGTTGTCTTCAGGCTTCCAGTTATGATTCGCATTCCTTGGTTTTGGACTCTACTTATTTTGTTAAAGTTTGACTTAGCTGCTGTTGCCCAAGCTGCAATGCCATATTCCAGTACTGGCCTCACCCGTCCAGTATATAACTTCTTGAGAACTTTCTCATCTGCTCCCCACGTTGTACCAGCAAGCTTTTTCATGATTGCCATTCTCTGCCTTGCTCTTGTTCGATTTTTCTCAACCTGTGTCTTCCATGTCAGGCGACGATCAAAGGTGACTCCTAGATAGTTTGGATTTTCTTCATGGCGCAATATTTTTCCATTCAATACCAGCTTAGGTTGCTGAGTTTTATTTGAGAGGGAGAACACTGTGCATGTTGTTTTCTCCTCACTTATCTTCACTAGCCATGATTTTGACCAGTCCTCTAGCGCTAATAAGGCTTGCTGTATTCTGCTGTTAGCTGTACTAATATATTCTTCAGATGTCCATATGGCTAGGTCATCTGCAAAGGAGGATGTGTGTACTCTGGCTGGAAAATTTTCTGTGATGTCATTTATATATGCTAGGAATAATGTTGGTGAAAGAACTCCTCCTTGGGGGACACCTTGCTCCAGCAGCATCATTTTGCTTGTTTGTCCTTGTACTTTTGTCCTGGCAGTTCTGTTCTCAAGGTAGTGGCTGATCCATTTATACATTTTTCCACAAACATGCATGTTTTGCAGTTTTACTTTCAGTCCTTCCTTCCATACTTTATCAAATGCTTTTTCTAAATCTATCCAGACTGCTAGTGTGTGCTTTTTCTCTTGGAAGGCATCCTCTATTTCCTGAGCTATATAGGTTATTTGATCTTCGGTGGATCTGTACTTTCTGAATCCTGCTTGGTGTGGTGTTAAGAGTTTGTTTTCTTCCAGATGCCATGTTAGCCTGCCATTGATAATGCGTTCCATTAATTTTCCTACACAGCTAAGTAGACTGATAGGTCGATAGCCATTTGGTTCTTCAGGTCTTTTCCTTTCTTTGGGACTGGTATTAGTATAGCTTCCTTCCATGCCTGTGGGACTATTCCTCTCTTCCAGCTGTTATTTAGGACTGCTAGTAGTTTCTTCTTTGCCTTGGTGCCTAGTCCTATTAGCATTTCATTTGTGATTCCATCCTTTCCTGGTGATTTCTTCTTTTTTAGGGTATTCATTGCCTGTTCCATTTCTTCCATTGTTAGATTTGCCATCATATATTCTGCTGCTGTCTCTGTATTTCTATGATGTATCTGTTTGTCTTTGATTGCTTTCTTCTGTTCGGTTGTAATATCAATGTGGTTTGCATTTGCATAGTGTTCCATTAGTGCATTTGCAGCCTTTTTTCCTGTAAGCAAGGCATTTCCTTGTTTAATTGTTATTTGTTTGTTTCTAGGTCCTTCATTGTTCATGGCTTTCACTAGTTTCCATAGTTTGTTTCCATCCCTGTCAAAATTCAGGTTTTCTGTTTTTTCCCTCCAACAATCTCTTGTTGTTTGATTTACTGTTCTTTTATATTTTGCTGAGATGGCTTTGAGAGAGATATTCGCTTCAATTGTTTGTTCTCTCTCTGCTGTCTTCCTGGCATCTTCAACTTTGTCCTCCAAACTTTGTAGTTCTTCAGTCCAGTATGGTTTGTAATTTTTCCTCGCTCCTCTAGGAATGGACTCAGTGGCTGCCTGTATTATCGCTCTGTTTAGACTTTCCACCATTTGCTTTATGTTGCCATATCGTGTATTTATGTTTTCACAATATTTGTCTGTTAGTATGGCAAATCTGTCCCAATCTGCTCGTTTGTAATTCCAGCGGGGCAAGGGCTTTTGCTCCTGTGGAACATACTCCATATTCATTACAAGCTTGATTGGTCTGTGGTCACTACCTGCTAATTGGTCCAGCACATGGCGATCGATTTTGTGGAGGATGTCTCCTGTGCAGAAAGCTAAGTCTGGAGTAGAAGTGGTAAGCCATCTTCTGGAGTAGAAGCTCGGTGTGTCATCCGCTTTGTTGAGTAGATGGAGATTTGAGTCTATTTCCCAGTCCTCCAATTCATCTCCTCTTTTGTCAGTATCTGGGTATCCCCATCTTTCTGAACGGCTATTAAAGTCTCCGACAATAATGCAGTTTGTGTCAGTTATTTTCATGTTTGAGAGTGTAAGGTCCTTATCTGCTGGGCTATACAGATTGTAGATTCTTATTTTCACGTCCTTTATCATTATATCAACACCTATAATTTCCGTTTGGTTGTCAGAGATCACAGATACTTCGCTGCAAGGTATTGTATTTCGTGTAAGTATTAGAACTCCTCCTTTGTGTCCTTCGCGGTCGAACCGTGTGGCCTGATATCCTCTGACTGAGAATTTGTGATTGGCGTTGAGGTGTGTCTCTTGAATGCATGCCACATCTATTCTATCTTTATGAAGACGCTGTGTTAGGGAGTCTTTCTTCTTGTAAACTCCTTCGGCATTCCACTGTAGTATGTTGAGTGTCCGGGGTATTTGGTCAATAGCTCTTAACCTACTCCTCTGTGCCTTGACTCCACAGCACAGGGGAAGGTGACCTACCAGTAGTCATGGGTGGACCCCCTCGAGGCAGGGGGCCCGGCACTATCGCCGCCTGATGGGACTTCACGGGATTAGCACCATAACGATTAATTTTGATTTGTGACATCATGAATTAAGTTACGTTGCACTGCTTTGTCAAGCCTGTGGCTCAGTACATCCGATTTCGACAAGCATTTATTCGGGATGCTTTCCCTAGCCTTTGACTGTCCCCAGTCTACCTACAAGGCAGCAGGTTTTACGTTGCACTGCTTTGTCAAGCCTGTGGCTCAGTACATCCGATTTTGACAAGCATGTATTCGGGGTGCTTTCCCTAGCCTTTGACTGTCCCCAGTCTACCTACAAGGCAGCAGGTGTGTGTGTCTCTTCGTCTGGTCCCTCTCCCTTGACCTGTCCGACATGGGTGGCCCTACCAGTAGCTGTGCTACCGTCGGCATAGCTCTTGGGGTCATTGGGACGCACAAGCCCCTCTACCTCGTCACGGTGGACACACAGCAGAGGGGTGATTATGTGTATGTGCCTACCTACCCGAGTGTCTACCTAGGTAACTTTTCTGCCCGGTTCTTGCAAACGTAAGGTTGCTCTCCAGCCTTGTCATGGCCTTGTATGTCCCTGTTCCTTTCTTGTTGACGATTATAAGCCGCAACAACCAGTGAGCATGCACGTACACACGCGCACGCACACACAGTTACATACACAAAGGAACCATCAGAGTAAATAACATTTCTAATTTAATGGGGACACATTTACAAACTGAATAAGGCAACCTGCCTAGAAAAAAATAAGGACAAATGTATTCAGTATAGTGCCACAAACTCAAAATAGAATAACAGTAATCAGTTAACTGAATACAGAAGCACGGGATGTTACAGCAGAGATAAATTTCATCAAAATGAAATAAACAGGACAGCATAAACATAACACATATTCTAAACTAAAATACTGAATAAATAATGTCATTAAAATAGGTTGCTTACAGAAATACCTGAACACCAACAAAACCCAATCACCAGCAGTGATCTCAACTCGGCAAACTTCACACCAGATGCCCAAAACAACCACAATGGAATAAGCAGGAATTAATGAGCCTTTACGCCTTGCGGCTACTGTTAAATAGTACTAGCCTCATTTTTGTATAAACCGATTAGCATCCAATCAATGATGTGGTCAATATTATTACACCGTCCGTCCTTTTTCTTTCTTCTTCTTCCATTGATTTGAAATTGTCTATATCTGAAACTGTGTCTCTTGTATAAACTTCATTGTCTTTTTTAGTTAACTCAGTGGTCTACAAAGTTTATCTTCCACTGTTGTTTATCTAAGCCAGAAGGTTTGCCTAGATATGTCATATTCTGGGTAGTCTGGAATATGTGATCTGTTGTCTGAGGCTCCAATCCACATGTACACATGGCTGATTTGCCAATCTTGAATTGTGTATACAATTTGTTGTGTAATCAATTGTGTCCTGTTCTGAGGCACAGAATAATGATTTGTTCTGGTATGTCCATACAATGGTAATCATCTTCACAAGCCTTTATTTCCCAAGTCATATCCTGATACCCACTTTAGGTCGAATACACCAGGGCGCCAGGTCAGTTTAAACAACCCACCTTGGTATGGATTCAAACATACGACCGCAGGGCCAGCAGGCAAGCATGCTAGCCACTTCGCCATCACCATCGCACATATCCCAGGAATGCTAACCTGGTTAAAAAACGCACGCAAAAGTCGGATGTGTTAGCCTAAGGGTTTTGGCCCAAGGGTGCATAACGGACACACCACAATTACGTCTGAAAAAAAAATACTCCGGATGAACGCAGAAGAATAATCCCACATATGCTGTGTTGCATGTTATAACATCTAGCCAGATTTCTTCAGGATGCTCACACCAAACATAATAGATATAACAACACAGCAAACATTGTTTGATATGCAAGGACAAAACCTGATGAAACATCAGCCGTTGCCTGAGACAGAAATAGTTCACTTACCATTAATTTATTAAGCCATTTCTATCACAAATAAAAGTCTTGTTACAAAACAAGATGAAGCAAGCAAGAAAAACTCTTCCACTATTTATTTAAAACTGTCTCATTCATTTACAATTATCTCACTTCCTTCTACGCATTCTTGCCATACAAATTCTTCTTCTTCTTCTTCTTCTTCTTCTTCAGCAGCAGCATTCCAAGCCATTGAATTTCTTTGCTGCAGATACAAGCCGTCTCCATTCGTCTCTCTGGTGGACCTTCTCTTGCCAGTCGTTGATTCCAAGTGCTTGTAGGTCTGTATGTATATTATCTCTCCACCGTCTTCTTCACCCCATACAAATATAACTAATAAATTGTTCCCTAGCAGTCTCTTGCTGTGGGCGTGTGATGTGACAGTGCCAACACATGTGTAGTCCTACATGCAGAGGATTAGATGCCAGACAGCAGTATGCACAGCCGAACTGGTTGCCATAATGAAAGGTCTAGAGATCGCAGCCGAAAACCCACCACTGAGACTGTGTATATTAACAGACTCCCTGTCATCAGTACAAACGCTCGGGAACTTCAATAGAGGCAACAGACCTGACATAAAAGAGGAGATACTAGCAACAGCCACTAACCTCAGGTACATGGGCTGCCAAGTCACCATCGGATGGATACCAGCACACAGGGGTATCCCGGGAAACGAACAAGCAGACAGAGCGGCGAAATGGGGAATAACCAGCACGAATCAAATCTGCACAGGCCTAGGTAAAGTAGAAGGGAAGAATATAGTCAAAAACTACATTCTCAAGGAATGGAGGCAACAGTGGCGAGACAGCGATAAAGGCCGTCATGCCTTCCAAGTATTGGGTGAACCCAGATTCAAGCCACAAGTCAAGACCAACATGAAAGCACCGGCAAACAGGCAGCTGTGGAGAATGCGACTATGCAATTGGAAAGACACAAGAGACCCAAACTGCAGAGTATGCAGAGAAAACAACACCATCGAACACTACTTACTAGTATGCGACAAGTACAATAGAGAGCGAAGGGACCTGAGAGATCATTTCGTCAAAACTGGAAAACCAATGACAATGACGGAGTGCCTGCACATAAACAGCAACCCGGAAACACAGCGACTGGTCAGACAGTTCCTATGCAGAACAGGGAAGACCGTATAACCTCCCTACACTGTGTATACATGTATATGTGTGTTTGTTTGTATTTGTGCATGTTTATATATGTTGTATTAAAAAAAAAAAAAAACATTTCCAAAAAAAAAAAAAAAAAAAAAAAAAACTGGCGGAGTGAATGGCAGGAAGGTGGGTTGGCTCTTCCGGTAGAGCACCTGAACTAGGAAGACAGGGAGACCTGGTCATCTTGTTGCCACGCCACACCCACACGCGATGAAGAAAACCGCCAAAACTCACAAGCGTAAAGGCGTTTGTAACGCTGACCGGGGGGGGGGGGAACAACTTGAGACTTGCAATTAAATGCTCTGCCCTTGCCTACATCAAGTCCTTATGAGGACTAGACATGACCGGGACTAGCCCCGATGAGAATAACACAAGAAGCGACAAGCACTTAGCAGGGCTAACAGAGAAAAGCCTACAAACGAGATAATAAGGGCCCCAGTAGGCCCAACCAAGGACCGGTCTTTAACAGGACCAGCACAAAACAAATCTATCCGACGAACAGAGCGGAACAAATAAAAACCAGTAGGAAATAGGACCAACAATCCACACAACCACGGACCTCAACAATAACCACAGCTGATGAAGCAGGTTAGACGAGGCCGAATTTGGAATTTTTGTTTTTCAATTTGGAATTGGAATTGGTAGGATTAGATGGCCAGTCTTTCCTTCACCTCAGCAAGTGATGAGCCCAGGCATTGAACCTGTGTCTGACTGTGCGCGTGACATTCTCAGCACAGTTCACTATCAACTTTGCTAGAGTATCTGCTTTCTGGTAATTCAATCAATCAATCATGTGCCATGCCGGAAAGCGTGGGCGGTCATGACTCGCCATTTCACTCGATCGCCAGCGTTGTGGATCAGCTCATTGTTCCTGTCTCGTCCATGCCATCTAGGTATTTTCCTCTTGGTCTTCCTCTTGGTCTGTTCCCTTCGATCTTGCCAGTTGTCACTAACTTCTCCAATCCATTTCTTCTCATAACATGTCCAAATAATGTTGACTGTCTACGTCTAATTTCTCTAATCAATTTACGATTTTCATTTGTCTCCTGTAGTACTTGGTCATTGGTTTTTCTGTCTGTCCATGGTATTCTTTGCATTTTCCTCAGAAACCACATTCCTGCAGCCATCAGATGTTTTTCAGCTTGACTGCACATTGTCCAAGTTTCACATCCATATATAAGAACAGGCTCTATGTATCCCCTCAACACTCTTTTTCTCGTTGCAATTGACATCTTTTTATTGGTCAGAATTTTTTTCATCTTGCTAAAGGCTACTTTCGCCATGGCGATTCTTATTCTAATCTCTTCAAGGCATCTCCCATCAGATGTTATGACTGTTCCGAGATAATTGTACCGATTCACTTGTTGAAGAATATTCCCATTTACTTGTATATTACATTGTGGTACTTCGTTCTTCCTAGTGACGACCATAACCTGTATCTTCTTACAATTTAATTCCAACTCCAGCTGCTCACTGTGTGCAACAACCGCGTCTACTAATTGTTGCAGATCCTATGCATTGTCTGCAATCAATACTGTATCATCTGCATATCTAATATTATTGATGTTTTGTCCTCCAATGCTGATTCCATTTATATCTTCTACATTTCTGAAAATATTTTCACTGTATAGGGAAAAAAGATCTGAAGACATTACACATCCCTGCCTAATACCTCTCTTAATAGGTTGATATTGTCCCACTTCATTATCAATCCTTATGGCAGCTTGTTGTTTCCAATATATGTTCTTTATAACATCATTGTCCGTCTAGCCTTTCTGCCGAGTGCTGGGTATTGGCCAGATCCTCTAATCACACCCTGCAGCATCATTCTCTCTGGACCATGATGATCTATCTGTTCTTCCTGACTATACACATGATCCCAATGGGCCAGGCCACGTAAGTCTTATCATGGACCAATATCCCACTCGATGTTGCAGATCCAGCCAATATATCCACCACACCAGCATGTCATGGGACAAAGATATAACCGATGCTCACTACCTTTGATTTGTTTCCCCCGTGGAAGCAAGATATTCTTCGTGAACAAATACTTTCACATGTTTGACACTCATAGATGTAGGAGAAAAAAGTAGAGCGTAGATAACACATTAGACAACATAAACAATGAAAAACACACCGCGATTCGACCACGCTAATTAAGACATCTTGTTTTGGGTAATGCCTCACAGTTAGTTGAATATCCTTTACCCCCCAGACCAAAAAAAACAAAAACAAAAAACGTCTCAAATGGTTCCCCATTTGATATAACTTTGCAGGAAGCAAGCCTGCCTTCACCTTTCTGAGCATGCGCAGTGATGTACTCTGCCGAATCAAACATCTGGTGATTCCATCAGTGTTGCCATTTTGACGTTTTTCGCACTAAATTTAGTGCTTTTTGAAGTCATTTAGTGCCAACATTTTGCATTTTGCGCGGCCGCGCGAATTTGGTGCTTCACAATTTTTTGGGGGTGCTTTTTGGTGCTTTTTTGGGGTGGGTAAAAATTACTTTAAAAATCATTTTGGGAACACTAAAAAAGCCGAATTTGAACTGAAGCGAGGGAGTAAAACAGTCTTAGTACATTAATGCCCAATATTCACGTAATTTAACTCCCTTTAATACGATTCAGTCGAAGTGAGTGACACGTGCAGGCAATACGCAATGCGTTAAAAGATTGTTTAAACAAGAATGGGCTTGAGTTGCAAAGACTTGTTGCACTCGGCACTGACAATGCATCTGTCATGACAGGTATAAACAATGGAGTATATACAACATTAAAATCCGAAGCTCCTCATCTGGTACTAGTTAGGTGTGTATGTCATTCCCTTCAGCTGGCAGTGCCACATTTTTGTAAAACAATTGGCACTCAATGGGTGATGTGGTCAATAGCGCAGACTTCGCTTTTACTTTCCAGAACATTTCATGGTGCTTAGTTTCGGGTGAGTCAACCCGGGAGCAATAGTGGGGACTCAATTACATGATCTACGGGCTAACCATTCGCTATCGCGCTCTCGACGGCCTGTGCACTTGGTAAGCGAAATTTAAGGGGAAACAAATACCTCTTTTTCACAGGAACATAATATTCATTTTATTGTTTGCAAGGGACATAACTCGCAAACGTTTTTCTAAAGAAGCAATTAGTTACATTAATTGTTAAATGTTTAATATAATGACACCACCTATTCACAGTTAACACAATAATTTGACATCCTAGAGTTTGAAATACTTTTACTGCTAAAAATGAATTAAATATACTTGTTAATGCAATATATACAATGTTTCAACACTGCAAGCTCCGTGCACGATGTTAACGACTGTCCCCAATGGACGCTCTGAAATCGTTGCTCTGGTTTCTCTTCACAACGTAAAAACAGTTCAATCTTGTGACATGATAGACCGCGGGGATGCTGCGAAGCATTACAACTCACATACTTTAGTCTGTCAAAACTGCAATGTGCCACTCATATATGCACACACGGACACAAAAGAAAAACGTATGTACTATTTCCTGCACTCATTTAAAAATATATAAACTTAACATTCAGTATCCTAGTGTTGTCAACAACAATTTGCGTCTCTCTTTCTCCTTGTATTATTCAAATTTCTATATATTCTTTATATCAGATGCCTAATCCAGCTTAAGACAGAAATGTTACTGTTAGCCTATAATCTGTAATGGATCTGTAATACACCTCAATTCTTTTGAATGTTTATTCAGTTTCTTGTCCCCCTAAAAGACATACTTTGACATGCAAACAGTAATTCATTCACTTCTCTCATTATCATTATTATGTACTATGGCAATAAGACAAGCTGATCTGATAAGAATACAAAGAATACCATGGACAGACATACCAATGACCAAATCCTACAAGAAACAAATGACAACCATAAACTGACAAGAGAAATTAGACGTAGGCAAGTCACAATATTTTGGACATGTTACGTGAAGAAATAAATTGGAGAACTTGGTGACAAATGGCAAGATTGAGAGGAAAAGAAGAAGGGGAAGACAGAGAAATAAATACCTGGATGGTTTGGCCTTGTGGCATGGTCGAGACAAGAACACAGAGCTGATCCATGACTCTGGTGATCAAGTGAGATGACAAAACATGACCTCCTATGCTTATCAGCATGGCACATGCTGATGATGATGATGATGGTGATGATCACAGTTCATCATTTCCCATAACCACCAAAGTCTTGGATCAGGTCTGCATTCCCATCTTGATTACGTCGTTTGGTCCGGTCATTTAGATAATTTAATCTCTGTGACTTCCTCTTGCTCTTGTCAGAGTCTCTGTGGCGAAGTGGTCAAGCCGTTTGACTCGTGTTCCGAAGGTTGTTGGTTCGATTCCTGGCCACACCCTTCGGTTTACGAGTTAAATGTTTTGGAGACTCCTGTAGGTCGTCGCTAAAAGCTACGGAGTTCGTGCTTTGTGCGACATTTTCCGTGCTACGGAAAGAGACCGAGCCATATGGGATAAAACCCGGTGCAGTGAAGTCGACCCTGTCAACTTTTTTTTGTCAGACCAAGTATGCCACTTTTTTGAAAAATTAATTATTAAAATTTATTTCTAGTCATAACTTGCTCCAAAAGCATGGTACTTTGCATCTATTTTCTCTAATCAGTTAGTGGCTTCCAACTGCCTTTTGAAGGAGTGCCTCTCCTGCGGATAGAGTCACCCTCGTTATCTTCTGTGCCTGCTGCTGAATTAAATTATTCAAATAATCGTGATTCATTAACACCAACGCTGATATTTTAATGCTGGCTGTGTAATAACTCACTGATGTTTTCATGCTGGGTGCGTAATAATTCATTGATATCTTAATGCTGGCTGCATAACAATTCAGTCTATTTGTCCCAGACAATTGTTACATGTAAGGTCAGAGGATCAACCTCATTGCACCAGGTTTTATCCCGTATAGCTTTGTTTCTCTCAACAGGGCAGCTAACTATCTGACGCAAATGTCGCACTGAGCACAAACTGTAGCTATGGTGGCAACCCCCATGGGTCTCCAAAAACAATTGCACTCGAGAACTCGAGAATTGCACTCGCGTTCAAAATTATTACACGAACAATTTAGCAATGGTTATTAATTTAAATCCTATTCAAGACAACTGTTACAAGAACCAGCTTAACTGTAGTTATTACTTTAAATCCTATACAAGACAACTGTTACAAGAACCACCTTAGTTGTAGTTATTACTTTAAATCCTATACAAGACAACTGTTACAAGAACCACCTTAGTTGTAGTTATTACTTTAAATCCTATACAAGACAACTGTTACAAGAACCAATGTAGTTGTAGTTATTACTTTAAATCCTATAATAGACAACTGTTACAAGAACCAATGTAGTTGTAGTTATTACTTTAAATCCTATACAAGACAACTGTTACATTAATCAACAGCATGTACCATGTCCTTTAAAGAATATCTGCAGAATATCACAGCCCTGTGAGAAGATTCTGGGTTGCTTGCCAGTTCCCCTGCCTATTGCTGCAATGTTATGCCCAAGATGTCTTCAATGTCCTGTGTCCATCGTAAAGATATGGTTTACCCCAGTCTCTTCTTCCAGCAACCATGCCTTCCCTACTGTTCTGGCCAAGTACTCTTTAGTTTGATATGGCCAAAATATTTTAGTTTCCAAGACTTGATGCTGTTTATGAGGTAAGATTTCTTCGATGTTCACATCTGGGAGAATGTCCCTATTTTCTTCTTCTTGGTTCACAGTATTCACAGAATGTTTCTGTAACATCTAAATTCAAAATCCCCCAACTTTCTTCTTTACTGATTTTGACATTGTCTACGACTTACTTGTTGCCAAAGGAAAGATGTTCTCAAAAATATTTCTTTAATTTGTTTACTGATGTTGTGCCATAGACTCTTAATACTATTTACCCTTTGCATTCATTAATACATTCAGTAGCATGTATTTTGCAGAACCTCGCTCTCATAACAACCTTCCGGGAAACTTCTGTGTCATAAGCAAGATGTCCCGCGTCTGATACACCCATCTGGAGATCATCCGCCACATCCTGCACCCATCTTCTGTTTGGCCTTCCTCTTCCTCTCTTCCCGAGCATATACCCCTGCATGATTGTTCTCTCCAAACTTTTGTGACATTTCTGCATTGCTATGCCCAATCTATGTCTGACATGTTTTCAACTATCCCCACTGTTATTGAGTATGGAGCCAAGATAGACACATTTTGTGACATTGTCAATTTCTTCATTGCTGACTGTGACTTTTGTTTGGTTGACAAGTCATTTTTATGTGATGACATTACTGTTGTTTGCTGTTCTTAATTATTTCCGAAAGTGATGTTGATCTCCTTTATGTCTTTTGACAGAAAAGATAAAATCTTCTTATCCCTTAGCACTATATGAGAGGAGGGACGTATCTGCATATCTGAAATCTGCAACAGGATTTCCACCAATTATGAACTGGATGAAAATTGTCACTGGTCATATTTGTTTCATATTTCTCATTACAATTTTTGCATAGTTGCTGAAAAGGTATGGTGAGAGAATGCAGCCCTGTCTTATTCCCTTTTGCACCTCAAACTAGTTTGATGTTCCACCGGCTACTCTGCTAGCTGCTTGTTGTTCAGATATAATGAATAAATTAAGTGGCTCAAATGTGCTGGAAACCCCACATCTCTTGATGTTCCACAATTTCTTATGCTAAACACCGCCAAAGTCTATGAAACAGGTATAAACCCACTTATTTGTAGCTATTACTTTACAAAGTAAACATATAATACTCAAAGTAGTAATTATAATGGTATCACTAAAGTCACAGTAAAATACACAAAGTACTAGTTATAATGGTATTATTTGAAATCACTGTAAAAAACATAAAGTAGTAGTTATAATGGTATCACTTAAAGTCACAGTAAAACAACGCAAGATTTATAATGGTATTATGTGAAATCACTGTAAAAAACACAAAGTAATAATTATAATACATATTTAAATAGAACTAGAGGACGAGTATTTGTTAAATGCAAATTGAATTTCTCATATGTTGGTCTTTTCCTTTCTAATATTTCCTTTCTAATATTTCCTTTCTAATATTTCATCTCTTATCCCTAATTGGGGTCTCAACCAACAACCAAATCATGCCACGCCGTCCCATCTTTTGCTATCTCCTGCAGCTTCATCTATGGTCTCTCCATATTATTCATCTCTTGTCTTGTATTCTCTTCTCCGTGTGTTTGAGGTCTCCCACTATTTCATTCATGCAAGGATCTTGCTGCTGCTAATATCTGAGTGTGAAATTAGCAGAGGGCGAGAGTTTTCTTACATCAATACGGCTGCTAGGTATATCACCAGGTAAGAAAATATTGATTTACAGACGCATGAATACAGTAATACAAAATGGACAAAGCACTGTAAGCAACATTTCATAAACACTGAATTTTGTTGTTGTTTTTTTTAATCGATGGGTTGTGCTTTTGCGAAAAACCGATAATGAAGTTGATCAGTACCAGCCAATCAAGAGATGTGTTACACAAGTTGATCAGTACCAGCCAACCAAGAGAGATGTTACACAAGGGGTACCAGCCAACCAAGAGAGATGTTACACAAGGTGATCAGTACCAGCCAACCAAGAGAGGTGTTAATCAAGTTGATCAGTATCACCCAGCCAAGAGAGGTGTTACATAAGGTGATCAGTACCAGCCAATCAAGAGAGGTGTTACTCAAGTTGATCAGTACCAGCCAACCAAGAGAGGTGTTACACAAGGTGATCAGTACCAGCCAACCAAGAGAGGTGTTGCACAAGGTGATTAGTACCAGCCAATCAACAGAGGGATTAATCAAGTTGATCAATACCAGCCAATCAAGAGAGGTGTTACACAAGGTGATTAGTACCAGCCAACCAAAAGAGGTGTTACACAAGGTGATTAGTACCAGCCAACCAAAAAAGGTGTTACACAAGGTGATTAGTACCAGCCAACCAAAAGAGGTGTTACACAAGGTGATTAGCACCAGCCAACCAAAAGATGTTACACAAGTTGTACCAGCCAACGAAGAGAGTTGATTTGTACCAGCCAGCCAAGAGAGTTGTTAATCAAGTTGATTTGTACCAGCCAACCAAGAGAGGTGTTACACAAGGTTATCAGTACCACCAAACCAAAAGAGGTTTTACATAAGGTTATCAGTACCAGCCAACCATGAGAGGTGTTACCAATGGTGTACCAGTCAACCAAGAGAGGTGTTACACATAATGTACCAGTCAACCAAGAGAGGTGTTACACATAATGTACCAGTCAACCAAGAGAGGTGTTACACATAATGTACCAGTCAACCAAGAGAGGTGTTACACATAATGTACCAGTCAACCAAGACAGTTGTTACACATAATGTACCAGCCAACGAAGACAGTTGTTAATCAAGTTGATCAGTACCTGCTAATCAAGAGAGATGTGTAACAGGGATGTGTAAATCTCCATATCTTTTTTCTTACTTAGTTTAAATATTATCAGAGACTTTTGACAGATGGATAACACCAACAAAAAGAAGCCAATTGCAAGTGTGAAAAAGAATGTCAAAGTGTTACACGGAACCTATGCTGATGTATGCATGGGGAATAAGCAGACCAGCTGAGAACCATCAAATGGCAGCGGAAATGTGGTTTATGAAGGAAAAGCAAAGAATATAATGGACAGACAGAGAAATGAATGAGGCAGTCCGTCAAGAAACAGATGAAAACTGTAAACTGAATAGGAAAATTAGACACAGACAGTCAAGAAGATATTTTGTACTGTTATGTGGAGAAAAAACTTTAAAATGTAGTGACAACTGGAAAACTTTAATGGGAAAAGAGGAACAGATAGACAAAGTGATAAGCACATGGATATCTTGGCCACAAGGTTTAACTGGGACAAGAACTCAGACCTGATCCAAGACAGGTGATCGCGAGAGGTGGTGAACCATTACATCCTATACTTTGCATGGAACACGATGATGATGAGGATGATGATGAGAAATATGATGAGGATAATGAGTGTATTCATGAACACCAACAATAAGATCACTGCTTTATGACTGTATGATTGACTTATTCTGTGCAGGTATTGATGTGATTAATGAGTTCAGCCTGTTGATTTTCAGCAAATTCCTTGCTGCATTTCGGGCATGTCAAATCAGGCTTTGCCTGCCCCTCAGTTTTGTTGCTTACAGGAGGCATCGAAACAGGAGAAGCTGAAGATCGTTGTAAATCATGAGGTCCTCTAGCTCGAGGCAGACTTGTTTGACCACTTGCCTGACTAACTTGCTGCCTATATCCACTGCGGGGTAGGGTTCTAAACCCAGCGGTGCTGTCTTGGGAACCTGACGGGTAAAATGACGATCTGTCTGCTGCAGATGATGTTGATGAAAATGACATTGGCACAGGTGATGGAGTTGGGGAGTGAGAAGATCCTACTGACGGTGGGGCTCCCGAAGAACAAGTTGATGAAAATGGGAGTCTTTCTGGTGGTATTCCGCCAACAAATGTGTTGAAAGGCATTGGCTGTTGCCTCATCCAAAATGGAGCTTCCCGTTTATCAAACTGTACCTGTCATAGAAAAATAAACAATATATAAACAATTCTTGGCAATTCTGAATGCTGGTTCCCACTTCCAAAATAAACAACGCATAAACAATTCTTGGCAATTCTGAACGCTGGTTTCTATCTCCACAATAAATAATCTTTGACAATTCTGAATGCTGGTTCCCAAATCCAAAATAAACAACATATAAACAATTCTTGGCAATTCTGAACACAGGCTGCCATATCCAAAACAAAAAAACGTATAAACAATTCTTGGCAATTCTGAACGCTGGTTGCCATATCAAAAATAAACAATTCTTGGCAATTCTGAACGCTGGTTCCCACATCCAAAATAAACATTCATTATATAAACATTCATTATATAAACAATTCTTGGCGATTCTGAGCGCTGGTTCCCACATCCAAAATAAACATTCATTATATAAACAATTCTTGGCGATTCTGAGCGCTGGTTCCCACATCCAAAATAACCATTCATTATATAAACATTCATTATATAAACAATTCTTGGCGATTCTGAGCACTGGTTCCCACATCCAAAATAAACATTCATTATATAAACATTCATTATATAAACAATTCTTGGCGGTTCTGAGCGCTGGTTCCCACATCCAAAATAAACATTCATTATATAAAAATTCATTATATAAACAATTCTTGGCGGTTCTGAGCGGTGGTTCCCACATCCAAAATAAACATTCATTATATAAACAATTCTTGGCGATTCTGAGCGCTGGTTCCCACATCCAAAATACACATTCATTATATAAACATTCATTATATAAACAATTCTTGGCAATTCTGAGCGCTGGTTCTAATATGACAGAAGTTAATTTTTCTTACTTGCTCTCACTTGCTTTGAACTCAAGTGTAGTCTATACACAATACTTCTAGTAGTGATGGACTGAATATTGCATGTGGATTAGCCTTCCCTGTTAACAGTGTCCCTCGCCACGAAGCGAATGTACCCACTCCGACTTCAGAGGTACTTGCAATTTACATCCCCCAAGTCAAGGACGAGAGGTCAACATTTTAGTCCAAAAGTAGGAGTTCAACTCCCTACCTCGGCATCAGCACACTGGATGTTTAAGAACACCCATTCTTATGCATTCGCCCATGCTGACTTCTACAGAAGTTAATAAACATAGTATTTTTTATCCTAGGTGAACAGAAATAGTTTGGCCATATAAAATGTTACAATGGATAAGAAAGAACAGTAATGGGAAGTGTAGTTCCTGGCAGAAGAGACAGGGTTAACCATGGCGGACACAGGGCACTAAAGAAACCCAGAACATGAAAACGAATGAGGCAGAGGAACTGATGAAAGACCAGGTCTCTCCAGCGGGCCATAATGAAGGCAATATTCTACAAAGGATTTACTTCATGATGATGATTGTTCTAAGTTAGATCAACCTACTAGCTTGTTAAAGTGTGTTTTCATTCACTGTCATTTTTAGAACTGGCTTAGTTTTTGTTTTCATTATAATTATGTCTAAGCCATTTTCATTGCTTATTTTTTGTGCTTGGAGTCATTTTAAGTCAAGCACTAGTGCTTCCATATTGACGTGGATAGGCCTTAGGTTCATACCAGAATACGATCAGCGTTGCCAGTAGTGGGTTGTGCTCAATATTTAAATTTCAAATCCTGAAACAACCAAATAATCAATTTGATTATTGCTCACTGGATTTTAGGAGGCCTGATGTTCCTTGCCATTGAGAAGTCCTGATTGTTCGGGTCCCATCGATTGACAGACGTCAGTCGCGGCGATTGGGCAATCTTGAGCATAGCCTACGATGGGTAACGTTGTGATGTTCTGTTGTGATAATTTGGCGTGTCCAGTGTGTGCCGCGTGGTTACACACCCATTTCACACGCGTGATCCGGGGCTTGTTTCCGGATCCGGTCAGGGATATGCACTACTGACGAGCTCAAACGAGAGCGAAACTCGAGTATAGTGTTTCCATATTGACGTGGATAGGCCTTAGGTTCATACCAGAATAATGATCTTCCTCCATTGTACAATACCAAACAATGACCTTCATCCACTGTACAAAACCAAACATAATGACCTTCTTCCACTGTTTAGTTTAGTTTAGTCAAAGGATCAACATCACGGCACACGGGTGTAACCCATAAGTGCTCCGTTCTACTCCTGACTCAAGCCTGAGTCCGGTGAATCTCAGATCAGTGTATGAACTCTGTAGCACTGGCGAGGATCCTGAAATACTTTGGGTAGATTTTTAACTCAAAATTTTGCATGGGCAGTGCCGTTACGCTACTCTTTTTCGATTTCCAACTGCCAAGGGATTTTTTACGTGAGCAACAATACACACAGGCGTCCGATCTCACTACCCAGAGACCAGGGGAAATTTTCTTACTAGAAGTCCATGTGAAAAAATCCCGGTCCTGACCAGGACTTGAACCCAGGACCTCCAGCACTCAAGGCGGACACCATACCTCGAGATCACTCAGCCCCCTCCACCGCACAAAATCAAACATAACGGCCTTCCTCCACTGTACAAAAGCAAACATAAAGGTCTTCCTCCACCGTACAAAACCAAACATAACGATCGTCCTCCACTGTACAAAACCAAACATAATAGTCTTCATCCACTGTACAAAACCAAACATAATGGTCATCCGCCACTGTACAAAACCAAACATAATGGTCTTCATCCACTGTACAAAACCAAACAACAAATCCACGAAAAGAACAGACTACTGAGACCGCAACACCAGAACTGGGTCCCTAGTCTAGCCACGGTCCCATGGATCACTAGGCCCCTCAGCAGATGTGAAGTTCCAGTACTGAACACCCAACTGCTTCCTGAGCTTGGAGAATGAAAGGAATGCTCTGCAACCCAGACCCCACATAGATGGTACATAAGTACCAGGTTAGACAGAAAGACTCCACACCCACCTCACTGAAATAGATGCAAGCCGTTTTCAGGACTCATACAACCTTAACATCAACACATCAGCTTAAGAGTTACATCTCAATCCCCCAGGAGATTCACAACCACCATAAGAAAAACTACTGTTATCATTAGAGCAAATAACAGAAAACCCTCATCTTGCTCTTCTGAAGCCAATGTTAACTGAAAGACACTTCAAAGGAACTTGTTCATGTGTCCACTGTCCTTGTGATATCCTTTCAGACTCATGTTATTAGATCATTGGTAACACTGATGGAAATCAGGACTTTCACAAGGCCTCAGATATATAACCTGCCTGCATTAGGGCAGCCACCAGCCAGTTTGTAGACTGAGACTGTTCTGTCACCTCTGATAAACAAAACCCTTCTTGACTTACTGGGGATCAGAAGTCAGGTCTCCTAATTTACAGAAGGGTTATCTAACCTCTCAGAGCACATCCACTTTGACGAAGCCAACAATAAATGTATGCAAGAATATGTAACCAGTTCAACTGGCTTACCTCTGGTGTATGTTTACTTCTCTTGACAGTTTCACTCAAACTTGCATGTCTACCTCTGGTGTATATTTATTCTCATGACAATTTCACTCACACATCCACACCTACCACTTGAATGTTTGCATTTCTCATGACAATTTCACTCAAACTTGCATGCTACCTCTTGTATGTTTTTTTTCCCTAATTGAATGCTACGTGCATTTCAAGTCCTTAACAAGACAGCTCCTCACAACCATTGAATAACCTTTGCGTATCTTTCAACGTAGATGTTTTTGTGTAGTTGTATCAGTATATGTTTGTTATTACTGTGCTGATGAAGGCTTTAGCCGCTGCGTCTGTTTTGTCACTTGTCATTGTCTTCTAGTAAAGTTTACAGATTCTACTTCTCGTTTTTCTTGATTCACAGACTGTATTTTATTTCTCACAGCAATTGCACTCAAACTTGCATGCCTATCTTTGATGTTTTTATTTCTCACAGTAATTTCACTCAAACTTGCATGCCTACTCTAAAGTTTTTATTTCTCACAGCAATTTCACAAAACTTGCATGCTACCTCTGGTGTTTTTATCTCTCACAATTTCACTCAAAATTGCATGCCTACCTGTGTTATGTTTTTATTTATCAAAACCGTTACATTGTGTTTCTTACTCACCTCTGGGGTAGTTTTAACCTTATGCAAGTTTTCATTTTCCTTTTTCAAAATTTCATTCTGAAAAATAGAAAATATGTATCTCAGAGCATGAACAAAAAGCAGTTAAAACAAATGGACTTGATTTTGTACTAGCAACGTGAACCTGTGTTGGTGTAGTGGTTAGAGCATGTTCCTAAGACTACAATGATCATAAGCTTTATCTCAATAACACGCCCGTGTGTTGCCGGGGCCCATACGGGGGAGCAAAGAATAGTAACACTGTTGCCTACCATGCACGTCGTAAGAGGCAACTAAGGAGAATATGGTTCCGTCGTCCTGCTACTGAGTGCATGGCGCGACACTGTGAGCTGTGAGTTTCGCATGGAATGCTATTACATCTGTCCGCAGTTGTTTGTCCCGTGAACTGCATGTTCGGAACGATGGCGGCCGGCTGTTGCTGGATTGACTGGTTTGCCTTTTCAGCTCATGAGTGCATTTTTCAGGAGACTCCTGGGAGTTGTCGCTGGAGCTACGGAGTTCGTTCTTTGTGCGGCACTTGCGGCAGCCCGCACTGCAGAAAGAGACTGAGCCATATGGGATTAAAACCTGCTGCAATGAAGTCGATCCTGTCGACTTTTAAGCGTCTTTTTTTTATTTCTCTCATAGCCCTTGTAACACAAGGGCAATTTTCAGCTCTTGATGCACACATTTTTGGCTCGGTACACAAGCAGATACATAATAATGAAATGTAAGCCATAATCAAATGTAGAATTGCTCAGAACTGTAGGATGTTCGCTCACAATCTTAATTGTAGAACTGTCTATAAAATTTCAGCAGTTGTAGTGTCAAACTCATAGCCAATGTTGCCACAGGGTGATGGAAAGCTAAGTATTCCACATATGCCTGACTGGCACCTTGCCATCTTGACAGACAACAGTTTGTAAAATGGAGTTATACTTCTCCATAACACAAAGCCTGGGCTGAATTTAGAGATCATGTGTTGTCCATGCAGCATGATCCCTCTCTCGGCCTACCTAGTTTACTCCAGAGGAAAAGTAATACCAATATATCTGGAACAAGACAAGCTGCAGAAGTTGCCGGATCACCAAAGCAATGCTCTAACTGTCCGAAATGTACACTAGGCTACAACCTTAGGATGTGAGTAACTGACTCCTTTGTCCTTCCCTAAACCAGAATCAAGCAAAGCATCCATTCTACAACCGGATGTCATTTTGTCACCAGGTGTCAGGCCCGCTTTCAGGTCACTCAGTTATTACAGGGAGTCTACATGGCTAAGTGGTCACGCCGCCTGTCTCATGCTCTGAAGGTTGTGGGTTTGATTCCAGACTACAACATTTATTCACGAGAGCAATTTTCTAAGAGAGTCCCAGGGGGTCATCGCAGGAGTTACAGAGAGCGGGCCATATGGGATCAAACCCGGTGCAATGGAGTTGATCCTCTTGAATTGTAAACAGTGATTAAAGCCTGGCCCTTTATTAGCTAATCTATTCTGGAGCTCGTGTATATCTTTTTATTGTCTTCTCATTCTCTACTGTACTAGCAATACCTACATAAGTCAGGTTGTTTGTATCTATGCTGCCGTAAATGAGAGGTCATGGAGTTAAAAGTTAGTTGCATGTCCTTTACAGGACGTCACAGTCAACTCCAGCATTTTTAGCTGTTTGTGATTGCTTGGAAAGTTTACGTTCAGTAGTTTGCCATGGCTTTCTGAATGACCAAAACTCATACCATTTTATAACAACCAATGCGAGGTCACTAGACGTAGGCAGTCACAATTTTTTGGCCATGTTATGAGAAGAAATGACTTGGAGAACTTGGTGACAACTGGCAAGATCAAGATGAAGAGAACAAGGGGAAGACTGAGAGGTAAATACCTGGATGGCTTGGCCACATGGCATGGTCGAGACAGGAACACGGAGCTGATCCACGACTCTGGTGATCGAGTGAGATGGCAAAACATGACCACCCACACTTATCAGCATGGCACATGATAGATGGATGGAATGCTAGGCGGTCTGCTGCCAAATCAGCTGTGTTCATGGAGACTCCCAAATAAATGTGTGAGTTTTTGTTTCCAGGTCACATATATATTATATCACATGTCAATGATTAACAAATTTCTCACCCAATCCCACATGAGGTTAAAAGAGTCTTGTATTATAACTATCGTCATCACTAAAGCCCCTCCTGTCTCAACAATAACCTCTCTCTCTCTCTCTCTCTCTCTCTCTCTCTCTCTCTCTCTCTCTCTCTCTCTCTCTCTCTCTCTCTCTCTGTAAATGCAAGATGGGCCTGCATGCCCAATTTGTGACCCTTTGAAAATAAAGTTTGTTCATTTGTTCATTCATTCTCTCTCTCTCTCTCTCTCTCTCTCTGTAAATGCAAGATGGGCCTGAATGCCCAATTTGTGACCCTTTGAAAATAAAGTTTGTTCGTTTGTTCATTCGTTCTCTCTCTCTCTCTCTCTCTCTCTCTTTTTCAACTCAAACTCATTGTAGCACGACCATAACCCTACAATGGTATTGTGAGCAATGATCAAGATTAAAACCTGATTGAAATGTACCAAAGATTACAAAAAGTAATACAATGGCTTCCACTCTGATGTAACTCTGCCAATAATTTACAAACATTATATATACTATAGGTAAAATAAGTAACATTATATATACTATAAGTAAAGTCACCCCTGGGGTTCCAGAGGGGATGAGGGGTGGGGGGGAGTTAAGATTAATTCAAGATCACGTTAATACAAGAACCTATTACTAGATATTGTTTTTCCCTCCATACTTTACATTTCTGTACTTCTCGACCTTCTGAAATTTGTTATTTAACATAAGTAGACCTGCAAATCATGTTTTAAGTAGACGTTTAGACTTGTTATAGTATGTGTTATTAAATTTAGCTTCCATTTTTTTGTATACTGTGTAGGGGCGGAGGTAGGGTGGAAATTTATAGGGAGGAAATACGAAAGAGGGGGTGGGGTGGGAATGACATTCTGAACACATGGTGAAGGGGTGCATGAGCCAAAAAAGGTTGAGAACCACTGCTCTAGACAATTCTGTTACACACCTGAAGGCACAATGGACATATGGTGCTTACAGCCCATATTGTGTATGCATCAATCAGGCACTCAGTGGGTGATACAGTCAGTATCAAGTCAGCTGCCTTTACCTCCAAAGGCATTTTCTGGTACTCATTATAGGCTGCATTGGCCCCGGAGTCAATGTTAATTTTTTTAAATCGACCCCAATGTGAATTTTAACCTATGACCACCGGGCCATGAGAGGAAAATTTGAATGTATACTTTACCCAACATTTTCCAGGATGTTATGAAATTCTCATACCATCAACAATCAAATCTGAATTTATACATTACCCAACATTTTCCAGGATGTTATGAAATTCTCATACCAACAACAATCCAAGTAAAGAAGACAAGAACAAGTCACACTACCTCATTAACCAGCCTGTTCAGTTCATCCTGCAACTGTTTAGCCTTGTTGACTGCATGCTCCCGATCCTTCCTCTCTGTGTTGAAGTCCTCAGTACACACTTGTATCTGCTGCTTGAGGATCTCAATCAGGCTCCCATCAACCGGTGGCTGTAATCGGAACTTGTTGATTTCCCGAGTGAGATTCATAATCTGATGTTTTAGAGTTTGATTTTCCATTTCCTTAGCATTGAGTACACCTTGGAGCTCTTCTCCTTCCTGAAAGATGAAACATGGCAATGATGAGATATAACTGCAACTGCTTGTGCAGAAGGAAGTTGGACACTGAACCTTCCCATAATCATAGCTCACTGTATACTAAGTGCCCAGCATACAATAAGCAATTCAAATAACTCAATTCAAAAATCAAAGACAAAGAGCAACCATTGTATCTTTTCTCTAAGACTTGCAGGTGTGCTGAGAAATGAGCAGACAGACAGATTGGTTGAGTCTGCACAGTGGGTGAGTATTGGTGCATGATAAGGCAGACAGGTCAGGGTCCTTTGGGATCAAGTAAATAGTGTGGAAGAATTGACAAACCATCAAGAAATGGAAAGAATGGTACAGCAAAAGGATCTGGCTGACAGTCAATGCTCAGAGCAAAGGCCATCATACAATAAGCAACAACTAGAACCATATCATCATATACCATGTACCCATCATACAATATATAATGGCTCAAACTAAATCATCATATAGTGAGTACCCATCATACAATATATAATGGCTAACACTAAATCATCATATACCAAGTACCCATTATACAATATATAATGGCTAACACTAAATCATCATATACTGAGTACCCATCATACAATATATAATGGCTAACACTAAATCATCATATACTGAGTACCCATCATACAATATATAATGGCTAACACTAAATCATCATATACCAAGTACCCATTATACAATATATAATGGCTAACACTAAATCATCATATACTGAGTACCCATCATACAATATATAATGGCTAACACTAAATCATCATATACTGAGTACCCATCATACAATATATAATGGCTAACACTAAATCATCATATACCAAGTACCCATCATACAATATATAATGGCTAACACTAAATCATCATATACTGAGTACCCATCATACAATATATAATGGCTAACACTAAATCATCATATACTGAGTACCCATCATACAATATATAATGGCTAACACTAAATCATCATATACTGAGTACCCATCATACAATATATAATGGCTAACACTAAATCATCATATACCAAGTACCCATCATACAATATATAATGGCTAACACTAAATCATCATATACCAAGTACCCATCATACAATATATAATGGCTAACACTAAATCATCATATACCAAGTACCCATTATACAATATATAATGGCTAACACTAAATCATCATATACTGAGTACCCATCATACAATATATAATGGCTAACACTAAATCATCATATACCGAGTACCCATCATACAATATATAATGGCTAACACTAAATCATCATATACCAAGTACCCATCATACAATATATAATGGCTAACACTAAATCATCATATACTGAGTACCCATCATACAATATATAATGGCTAACACTAAATCATCATATACCAAGTACCCATCATACAATATATAATGGCTAACACTAAATCATCATATACCAAGTACCCATCATACAATATATAATGGCTAACACTAAATCATCATATACCAAGTACCCATCATACAATATATAATGGCTAAAACTAAATCATCATATACCAAGTACCCATTATACAAAAAGCAATGACTAGAACCAAACCTATTAGTACCAAGTACCCATCATACTAAAAGCAATGACTAGAACCAAACCTACTAGTACCCAGTACTCATCATACAGTAAGTAATGACTAGAACCAAATCTTATACCAAGTACCCATCATACAATGACTAGAATTACATCACTAACAATTAATGACATCACTAACAAAAGAACACACACATCAATGGGTTGCCTAAAACCCAAAGATGGCAAAATCATAACAGAAAAAGATCAGATTTTACATGCGTGGTCAGATTATGTGAAAGACATTTATGATGATACAAGTGAAGAACAGTGATGATACAAGTGAAGAACAGTATGATATTCGGAATAATAATGAAGGACCATAAATTTTGAAGATGGAAGTTCAGAATGCTCTTAACCATATGAAAAGTGGCAAGAACCTAGGTTCAGATAACATCACAACAGAAATGATCAATGCCTTAGAAGAATATGAAATAGACCAGATCACCAGACTGCTGAACGCAATATATGATACTGGAGATATAACTCCTGATTGATGTAATTCTATATTTATTGCAATCCTGAAGAAATCAGGAGCCTTGGAAGGTGATCAACATCAAACAATTAGTATAATGAGCCATATCACAAAGATTTTGCTAGAAATTATCATGCAAAGAGTTAGGAAGAAAATACAACCTGAAATAGGAGAAGAACAATGTGGGTTTGTAGAAGGCAAGGGTACAGTAAATGCTGTGTGTATACTGAGAACATTAACTGAACATTCTACAGAAGTAAACAAAGACCTACAGTTTGCTTTATTGACTACACAAAGGCTTTTGATAAAATAAGACATGTCAATATAATAAAGATGCTTGCTGATCTACAAATTGATGGGAAAGACCTTTTTAATCAATGTTGCATATCTCTTATAGGATGTTGCAGTCAACACCAGCATTTTTCAGCTGCTGTTGAAGTACTAGGCAAGTTTTACGTTCAGTAGTTTGCCATTGCTTTCTGAACGACCGGCTCACATACCCCCGTAAGTTACCAGCACGGCGCAAACTGCTGCCGATTCTCACAGCTGCTGTAGCTGTTTTCCACATGTGGATATACGGGATTACGAACAATGTCGTTAACACCTTGAACAGGGAGACCGGCAAAAAGACCTTAGACTTGTAAAGAACATAGATTGGAAACAACAAGCTGCCATAAGGATTGATAATGAAGAGGTCAATATCGGCCTATTAAGAGAGGTGTGAGACAGGGATGTGTAATGTCTCCAGATCTTTTTTCCCTGTACAGTGAAAATATTTTCAGAAATGTAGATGATATGAAAGGAATCATCATTTGAGGACGAAACATCAATAACAATAGATGTGCAGATGATACAGTATTGATTGCAGACAATGCGCAGGACCTGCAACAATTAGTAGATGCGGTTGTTGTACACAGTGAACAACTAGGGTTAGAATTAAATTGTAAGAAAACATTGACTATGGTCATCACTAGGAAGAAGGAAATACCACAATGTAATATATAAGTAAATGGGAATATTCTTAAACAAGTGAATCAGCACAATTATCTCGGAACAGTCATAAGATCTGATGGAAGATGCCTTGAAGAGATTAGAACAAGAATCGCCATATCGAAGGTAGCCTTTTGCACACTGGAAAACATACTGAGCAATAAAAATATGTCGATTGCAATGAGAAAAAGAGTGTTGGGGTACTACATAGAACCTGTGCTTTTGCATAGATGTGAAGCGTGCACAATAAGCAAACAGGCTGAAAAACAACTGATGGCTGTGGAAATGTGGTTTCTGAGGAAAATGCAAAGAATACCATGGACAGACAGAAAAACCAAAGACCTAGCCTTACAAGAAACAAATAAAATCATAAACTGATTTGAGAAATAGACAAGACAGTCACAATTTGTTTGGGCATTTGGTGACACCTGGTAAAATTGGGGAAGAGGACAGGGAATGCAGAGAAGTAAATACCTGGATGGCTTGGCAATGTGGCATGGTGAGTCAAGACACTGAGCTGATCCATGATTCTGGTGATCAGTGGAGATGGCAAAACATGACAGCCTATGCTTATAGGCATGGCACATGATGATGAGAACCATATCATCATGTATCAGGTACCCATCATACAATAATAATGAGTAATACTACATAGAACCTGTGCTTTTGCATAGATGTGAAGCGTGCACAATAAGCAAACAGGCTGAAAAACAACTGATGGCTGTGGAAATGTGGTTTCTGAGGAAAATGCAAAGAATACCATGGACAGACAGAAAAACCAAAGACCTAGCCTTACAAGAAACAAATAAAAATCATAAACTGATTTCAGAAATTAGACATAGACAGTCACAATTTGTTTGGGCATTTGGTGACACCTGGTAAAATTGGGGAAGAGGACAAGGGGAATGCAGAGAAGTAAATACCTGGATGGCTTGGCCATGTGGCATGGTGAGTCAAGAACACTGAGCCGATCCATGATTCTGGTGATCAAGTGAGATGGCAAAACATGACAGCCTATGCTTATAGGCATGGCACATGATGATGAGAACCATATCATCATGTATCAGGTACCCATCATACAATAAATAATGAAGTAATGACTAGAACCATACCATCAACAACAACTACAACAACAACAAAACTTTATTTTGAAAGGGTTAAGAATTGGGCACACAGGCCCATCTAACATTCTGCCCTTTTATCACTCTCTTTCATACATTATACCATTCACACATCATTCTATATATCATTCTTCCATCATAATATCAAGTACCCATTAAGGATAGAGAGAGAAGCTACACAGATCTTCAGCTCACCGACCTAGTGTTAATGATGATGATGAAATACAGAGCAGACATACAGTGTAAAACCAAACTACATTCTCTTATGAACCACATACAAGAGGTCCAGATATAATCAAGCCAATCTGGCACATACCTTATTTAGCTGTTCCAGTTCTGCGATCCTGGCACTTAATCCATGAATCTGCTGCTCTTGGTTTTCATTGTAAGCCTGCCACCGCTGGTTCATCTGGATAATCTGTGGATATAACTATTATATAGATTTCATTGTAACCTGCCATTGGTTGATCTGGATAATCTGTGGATGTAACTACGAGGGGGTTTCAAATGAAAACCTTAAAAGTGTGATAGAAATTACAATAATGAAGCCACTGTCTTGTAACCTGTCAATATTGTTGTTAAGGATGTAAAGAGTGTTAGGCATTTGACACCACAGTGCAGATGAACATGGTGACATCATATGGACAGTTGAAAGATGGCCGCCCAACTTTTGACATGCACCAAAGAGGAGCAGTGTTCTGTTCTCCATATTTTTATCAGTGACAGGGTGAAACCTATAGAAATGCATCAGTGAATGAAGGTCCAATATGGTGATGCATGCCTGTCAGTCCAGCAAGAGTATGAGTGGAGTAAACAAATAGGTAGTTGCATATACTTTACAGGACATAACAGTCAACACCAGCATTTTTTTTTACTGTTCGTGATTCCTGGGCAAGTTTTACATTCAGTAGTTTTGCCAATGCTTTCTGAACGACCGGCACCCATACCATTTCATAAAAAACCAATGTAACGCAGTCTGCTGCCAAATAGCCCACAGCTGTTGAGTGAGGTCATAACTGGGTCAGGCACACCGAGTAGTGACCCCAGATAATTTTTTCTACAGAAATCCAAGCACTTTATCAACACTGGAGGACTTGCATTGAATGCAGTGATGACTACATTGAAAAATGATACATTAGGTCGTTACTTTTCCAGAATATACTCATGCTCAAAAACCATGTAAGGTTTTCATGTGAAACCCCCTCGTATTATATAGTTTTAATTGTAAGCCTGACAGAGCTAGAGGCAGACAGACAAGCAGGCAGGCATATGGGTGGAAGGACGGGTGGATGGGTGGAAGGACAGACAGACGTACTGAGAAAGCAAGAGACAGAGATAGACAGAACAAGAGACAGAAACAAGACTAGTCAGACAGGCAGACAAATGGATAAACAGACAGACAAACAATACAAGAAAGAGAGATGGACAAATATACAGACATACAGACATTATTAACACTGACATGTTGAAGAGAATCAATACCTGGTTTAATTTCTGCTCCTGTTCCATGTACGCCTCTCTGCTGACCATATTGTTCTGTAATGAGCAGTATTGAGACTTGTAAGCAAGCATAACATGCACAGCCACAGCATAACATAAACAGCCTTAGCATAATATATACAGCCACAGCATAACAACATCCAAATACATAATTATCATAATGTTTACAAATTACACTGAATTAATATGACCATGACAATAAAGGCAGACTTGAAAAATTGTATGTCAAAGGTTTTCTGGGATGAAAAGTGGAAGAAGAAGAGAACTGATCACTCAATCCTTAAACTAATCACTCTATCCTTAACATGATCACTTAATCCTTAAACTAATCACTCCATCCTTAAACTGATCACTAAATCCTTAAACTGATCACTCCATCCTTAAACTGATCTCTCTATCCTTAAACTGATCTCTTCATCCTTAAACTGATCACTCCATCCTTAAACTGATCACTAAATCCTTAAACTGATCACTCCATCCTTAAACTGATCACTAAATCCTTAAACTGATCACTCCATCCTTAAACTGATCACTAAATCCTTAAATTAATCACTCCATCCTTAAACTGATCGCTAAATCATTAAACTAATCACTCCATCCTTAAACTTATCTCTCCATCCTTAAACTGATCACTAAATCCTTACACTAATCACTCCATCCTTAAACTGATCTCACCATCCTTAAACTGATCACTAAATCCTTAAACTAATCACTCCATCCTTAAACTGATCACTAAATCCTTAAATTAATCACTCCAACCTTAAACTGATCTCTCCATCCTTAAACTGATCACTAAATCCTTACACTAATCACTCCATCCTTAAACTGATCACTCCATCCTTAAACTGATCACTAAATCCTTAAACTAATCACTCCATCCTTAAACTGATCACTAAATCCTTAAACTAATCACTCCATCCTTAAACTGATCTCTCCATCCTTAAACTGATCACTAAATCCTTACACTAATCACTCCATCCTTAAACTGATCTCACCATCCTTAAACTGATCACTAAATCCTTAAACTAATCACTCCATCCTTAAACTGATCACTAAATCCTTAAACTGATCACTAAATCCTTAAACTGATCACTCCATCCTCATTATTTAGTTATAAGGGAGGGGGGGGGGGGGTTAAACGGCTTCATTACACTAGACTTTATCCCATATGGCTTGGTCTCTTTCTGCAGAGCGGCTTGCTGAAGAAAGTGTTGCACATATCACAAACTTTGTTGCTCCAGCGACGACCCCAAGTAGTCTCCAAAAAAAACTGCACTCATGAAACAAATGATGAAATCCGTAAATGAACCAATGACCTTCAGAGTGTGAGGTAAGTGGCTTAACGACTTTGCCATTGAGACCCCCACCCACCCACCCACCTACTATCATTATATATATATTCATTATACAGTGGCATATTATATTAATTTATGAATAAATATTAAGTTATCCAATGTTACACATAAACTTGACAACAGTTTAACTAGAATGTCCTTTTTCTGGAATTCACAGGGGAAAAAAAAAAAAACAGGGTGTGACTTACAAATACTTGAAGAAGAGAATTAGAGAGAAGAGATGAATAAGCGGAGGACTGCCATGAGTCAGCTAGGGACAAAGAGGATGCCGAAAAGCATAAACAAGAGAGATCATAAATGAAGGACGGAAGACAAACAAGATGAACTTCTCATAACTCAGAGTGAGAAAGTGTTCATATGGAAAGTGTTATATCTGATGTTATAAGTCATCAGTGTTGCATAGTGACACCTAGAGCATGTCTCTGTACTGTGGTCATATCATGATAATATATCAGAACTGTCAGTGTGATCATCATCATATGTTGTCAGGCCACACACACACACACACCACATCATAATTCACACAGCAGCAGCAACAGCCCTTACTGTGAACACTGACAAGGACATGGAAGGAGCTGCAGTGGGTAGCAAGAGATAAAACAGCTAGGCCTGAGTTGAGAGCATAAGCTCCAATAGCAAACAAAGGACAGCAGCAGAAGAAGACAAAATGTTACAAAAATTATTACTGTTGTAGGGTGCAGAAACATTGCCAATGGATAAACAATGCAAGGTTAAACTGAAGCTTTTTAAATATGGTTATATAGATGAATAGCAGTCATATCATGATAGGAGGAGAACACAAACAAACATTAATAAAACATTAAAAGCATGAATAAAATTAGTGAAATTGTGGTAAAGCTGTAGAAATGTAGGCAATATAAAATAACACAAAGTAATGCAGCTTTACAGAATACAATTATGGAAAATATAGGACACTGGGGCAACTAGCCTTCATTAACAAACAAATACATACACAAAGCATAACATATAAACATGGGGAAGACGAGAACAGTGAAAAGAAAATGAAAAAATTAATCTGAGATAAGTAGCACATTTTTTCATTTTCTTTTCATAGCTCTCATTTTGTCATCTTTTCATTCTTCTCATCCCATTCTTATGCTTTAATATAGTCACTGTAGTTTCATCCCCATGTTTACTTGTGTTTTATGTATGTATTTGATTGCTGATGAAGGTTAGTCGCTGCAAAGTCCTGTGTTTTCCGTTAACTATATTCTGTAAAGCTGCATTACTTTGTGTTATTTTATATTGCCAAAACATTAAAGAAAACATTACGGAATGAAAATATAATGGGAAACAGAGGATATGCGAGGAAAAACCAAAGGAGGACATATCAATAATATAAGATGAAATATGGTGTTGATTGTAGACAATAAACAAGACCTGCAGCATTTGGTAGATGTAGCTGTTGTACACGTGAGGAACTAAGGTTAGAATTAAATTGTAAGGAAACAGAGATTGGAACCATCTTCAAGAAGAAACAATACCACAATATATCATTCAAGTAAATGGAAACAAGTACATTATCTCAGAACAGTCGTAACATCTGATGGAAGGTTGCTTATAGAGATTAGAACAATGTTCGCTATGGAAAAGGTAGCATTTTGCAAGATGGAAAAACAAACTGACCAATAAAAAGCTGTTAAATCCAGTCAAGAAAAGAGTGTTGAAGTACCATATAGAACCTATACTGCTATATGTATATAAAACATAGACAATAAGCAGATAAGCCAAGAAACATCAAATGGCAGAGGAAATGTTTCTGAGGAAAATGCAAAGAAAACCATGGAAAGACAGATAAATGAATCAGAAAATGCTATAAGAAACTAATCAAAACAGTAAATTGATTAAAGAAATTAGATGCAAACAGTCAAGAATTTTTGGGCATGTTATGAAAAGAGTGTTGAAGTCTTACATGAAACCTGTGCTTTTGTATGGATGTGAAGCATGGACAATGAGCAAACAGGCTGAAAAACATCTGATGGCTGTGGAAATGTGGTTTCTGAGGAACTGCCATGGACAGACAGAAAAACCAATGACCAAGTCCTAAAAGAAACAAATCAAAATTGTAAACTGATTAGAGAAATTAGACGTAGACAGTCAACATTTTTTGGTCACATTATGAGAAGAAATGAATTGGAGAACATGGTGACAACTGGCAAGATTGTGGGGAAGAAAACAAGGGGAAGGCAGAGAAGTAAATACCTGGATGGCTTGGCCACATGGCATGATCCACAATTCTGGTGATCAAGTGAGATGACAAAACATGACTGCCCACGCTTATCGGCATGACACATAACGATGAAGATGATAATAAGCAATGAACTAGAAATCTTAGTGACAACAGGCAAATCTGATGGGAAAAGATAACGATAAGGCAGAGAGATTAACTACCTGGATGGCTTTGCTACATGGCACGACCGGGACAAGAACACAGAGCTGATCTAAGAATGGTGATCATGTGCGATGAACCTTGAATGCTTGTGCTTATCAATTTGGCACATGAGGATGATGAAAAGTTTGCCATTGTTTTCTGAATGACTGATACTTATACCAATGTGAAAACCAACACAATTCAATCAGCTCGCAAACCACTTGTGGATAACTTTAAACCTTGCATGTCGGGATTGTAAGACTTCATTCACTACAGGTAGGCCACGGACTCCAATAATTATGCAGTTAAAGAAGTTTAACAAGGATAATAAGAACAATGACGTTTTGTGTGAATTTAAAAATACATTAACATACTGAATTATTAAGTGTTTTAATAAGTGTCCTTACCTTATCATTAAGTGTCATCTCATTGTCTTTCTCCATCTTTTCCACCTTCGCCTCCTCCTGAGCATTCTCTAGACTCTGATCCAGGGCTATGCAGTGATCCGAGAGCAGCCGCAAAGCTTGCCTGACTTCATCAACTTTGCTCAGTGCTAAATCTACTGTCTGAGTTGCCTTAGACTGTCTCTCAATATCACAATCACTGGCATTGTGTCTGGAGCTTCTGCCTTTCCCCTGCAGATGGTGGGTCACCTCTTGCTCCAACTGCAGCTTCTCTGCTTGGTGCTCATCTCTGAGTTTCTTGATAACTTCCTCAAACTGGCTAGTGGCAACTAACTTCAGCCGCTCCATTTCCAACAGCTGCACTCTCAGCTGGTTGTTTTCTGCTTCTAGTTTCTCTAATAATGCTGTCATGCTCTGATTGTCCTGAAACAACATATTACAACTATTACAAGCCGGTATAACAAAGTATCACAAACATTACGAGCAGGTATAAAATATAGTATCACTAACATTACAAGCAGGTATAAAATATAGTATCACTAACATTACAAGCAGGTATAAAATATAGTATCACTAACATTACAAGCAGGTATAAATACAGTATCACTAACATTACAAGCAGGTATAAAATATAGTATCACTCACATTACAAGCAGGTATAAATACAGAATCACTAACATTACAAGCAGGTATAAAATATAGTATCACTAACATTACAAGCAGGTATAAAATAGTATTACTAACATTACAAGCAGGTATAAAATATAGTATCACTAACATTACAAGCAGGTATAAAATACAGTATCACTAACATTACAAGCAGGTATAAAATACAGTATCACTAACATTACAAGCAGGTATAAATACAGAATCACTAACATTACAAGCAGGTATAAATACAGTATCACTAACATTACAAGCAGGTATAAATACAGAATCACTAACATTACAAGCAGGTATAAAATACAGAATCACTAACATTGCAAGCAGGTATAAATACAGTATCACTAACATTACAAGCAGGTATAAATACAGAATCACTAACATTACAAGCAGGTATAAAATACAGAATCACTAACATTGCAAGCAGGTATAAATACAGAATCACTAACATTACAAGCAGGTATAAAATACAGTATCACTAACATTTTAGTCCAGACACTGATTGGGTCAAAGAATCACCCATATCTTTATTAACTGTCCAGTCTCTGGACCTAGCAGATACCCATAAGTACACTACAGTAAAACTCTAACCTATGGGCAAGACATGAAGTTAAGGCCATGACTGAATTCTCTCAACTCCTCAAATATTAAAAGTATTCTGTTCTGGGTAGGCTATTCTTATTTTGACACTGTTCTTTTTGAAAAAAGGTCAAGGACATTTGTACACATATTAAGGGTTCAATGCTGAGTTTGTTGCTTGTTAAGATGCGGAAAATACTGACCACCTCTTCCCCCTTGCTATTGGCCTGCAAAATCTGATGGCGCTATCACATCACAGACCTATTGCAGGAAACTGCCTAGGGACAATTTGTTATTTAATATTTGTATAGACCAATTGGCACTGGGTAGGTGATGTATCACTTTGTAAGACATTTCCAGGTACCCACTTTAGGCTGTGTGCATCTGGGAGCCGAGATGAATTTTTTAAATCCACACCTGTAATCAACAATAACTATATATATATATATATATATATATATATATATATATATATATATATATATATATATATATATATATATATATATGTAGCAACACTGGTCTCATTATGTACAGCTAGTAACCTCTTTTATTCTCCTTACAATAGGCTTATTGAGTTGTCTGGTTCACTGGAACTCTTAACCCTTTACAGGTCACAGCGTCCGATTCCGGCCGATGTCATAAAACGATCGTAGCGTCCGATTCCGGCCGATACTATTATGCATTGTAAAATCGCGATCTCTCGGCTTTCCGACACTTCCGACGGCTACTTTCGCTTTCGCCGACAGCTTGACAACGTGGCCGCCATTTGTAAACGCGATAGTATGAATTTGAACGGACTTTTAAGGACAATTTTTGATAGTTTTCGGGATTTTTACGCTGTTTTTCAAAATGGATTTCGGCGATTCTTCAAGTGATAGCCGAGATTTCGCTAGGTTCATTTTAAATGACATTAAAGGGCACGAAGTTGACTATTAATCGGAGCTAGATATCAGTGCAAAGCGTTACTTTGCATTAGCAGTCTGAGTCGGACTTTAAAGAAAGTGATTATGATTCTGAAAATGTGTTTGTAAATTGCCGTATAGATGACGGAAAATCACAAACAACATGCCGTATTTCGTAAATATTTGTGTTCATATATGGATTACCGACAACAATCACGTGAGTAACATATTCTACATGCTTTTCCCTTCATTGTGTTGTTTATTTACCTAAAATCGGTTGACTAACACCCTATTTGTGATGTTTTTACTAACGCGACCCGAAATTTTACCGAACCTGAAAAAATCTTGCCCGTTCAGGGCTAGAAAACGGACAAGCGTCTGCCCTGTAAAGGGTTAATGAGAAAAATAGAAATCTTAGATGAAATGTGGATCCTACACTCACTTCTGAAGGCCTCTTGCTAGCTTGTACTTCGTGATTCTTTAGAAGAGTACGTAGTCTAGCATTTTCCTTTGCCAAGTTGTCTAAAGTTTGTTTTGAAGCTCCTGGCACAAACAGTTCTGTCTCCTCTATACTCACACTAAAAATGACAACATACAGGATTACTGTTAGGTATGCAAATCAACTTAAATAACAGTGAATTTTAGAATAGTAAAAGCCAGACATACTATAAACAGGAATATAAATTAAAAAATAAACATCACTGCACTCAGGACATTCTAGCATGTGCTCATCCCCTTCTTCGGTAGCCAACAAATAATTCCCATGCTGAAGATGCCTGTGACAGCCTGATTGAGTGTCCATCTGCGTTTCTCCTTATGCGCTGAGTGTTGTCCAGACCCTCTGCTGAATCAGCCTCTCCAAATGTGGAGCCTTGGGGTTTGTTGCACTTCCCAATTTATCCCTGATGGCTTTCACCTCACCCTTCTTGTCATAATCTAGCTCACTACTCAAAGGAGCAGCAACATCCAGTTTATCAGCCTGTTCATTTCCTTGCTCACCAACATGACCTGGGCAGATACTCCATGCTATGATCTTGACGTCCATCTTTTCAAGTGACTCAAGCCCTGTCATGCAGAACAGCAAGGCGATGGTGTCATTAGGAGGTGACAGGCTTGAATCCCGGTCAATAACTATCAATTTAAATTTGTATGTTGTCTAGTGCGTCCTATAGTCCTGACTTTTTTCTTCTATTTCTATGAGAGCCACACACTACATGTGTGTTTATTTATGAACTGCCAAGTTTATATAGCATGCTCTGCACATCCATCACAAACACAATATGTACTACTCTCCAGCCATTAGAACGCCACTGTTATAGTCTCCACCTCCAAACCAAATCAACAGGGAGGGACGAATAAAGTGGGGAGGACATGGACAGCAAAAGATAGGGCAGCATGGCTGATGGCCTGTGTTCCAACGGGATTTTTTTTTTTTTTTGCGCTCGCTCACTTTGACCTCAAGCGTAGTCCATACACATTACCTCTGGTAGTGCTGGACTGAATTTTGCATGTGGATTAGTTTTCCCTATTAAATTTACGTCCCCAAGTCAAGAACGACAGGTCAACATTTTAGTCCAGCTGTCCGGTATAAGGGTTGAACCCCTTACCTTGGCATCAGCACACAGGATGTTTAAAAACACAAATTCTTATCCATTCAGCCATGCTGACCTACCAATGGGAGATAAAGGGCAGGAGAAGCTGGTACCATCCCTATCATTGATATTCACTTCTCAGGCACCTATGGTGTAGAGATAACCTACCATCTGGTTATATTTGACAAAATTCCATATTGTCTTAATTTGTCGAACCATGTTCAGTCAGATGCTACATGTGGAATCAATCCCCAGACTTCCATGGCTGCAGCTCTTGCACCACTGTTGTTCAACAGTTCCGCCAACAAATCAATTGTAGTTAGAAAAAAGGACATGGTCAGAAAGGTATCTTTTAGCATCTATTTCTATCAAAAACTGGGGAAAGGGAAAATTCAAAGAAACAGGGCAACATTATAACATAGAAGCTTTCAAACAACAATTTCAGATAGTAATATCTGTTTTTAAAGTCAACTTTCCTCTGAATTTGAGAAGACAGACAGTCAGACAGACAGGAAGACAGGCAGGACAGATAAAGGTGTGGTATTTCAAATGCTAAAAAGACAACATTCTAATAAGGAAGGAAGAGGAAAAAGAACAACATTTCAAACAAGAAAACAAACACCATTTCCCCCTACCTGCTTGAGAGGCCATTCGCTGACAGCCTATTCTGAAGATTGGCCACTGCTGTCTCGAGGGCTCTGCGCTGCTTTGTCAGTGTCATCACTTCTTGCTTGGATTCCTTCAGCATGAGGGCCACAGTGTCCACTCCTGAACATCGAGTCTTATATAATAACAGCTGCTGCTGGAGCTCTTTCAACACTAACTTTAAGCTCAGGAACCGCTGCCTGCAAAATAAAGTGCACCTTGTTGTTAAGGGCAAGAGATTGTCTTCATTGGACCAGGTTTGGATCCATATGGCTTAGTCTCTTTCTACAGAGTGGCAGGCATGCCAAAAGTACCCCACAGGGTACACATTCTGTAGCTGCAGTGATAACCTCCAGAATTCTCAGAAAAACTACACCCATGAACCTTCTTTTTTTTTTCTCTTCTTTGGTCCGCCTGAAACATCTCTATATTTGCAATGTTGTCTCTTGTATGAATTTCATAGTATTCATGAACCAAATCACAAGGTCCAAAAATGAACCCACGACCTTCATAGCACGTGGCAGGTGATTTGACCATCTCGCCGCGGTTGTTTTTTCCTGACAAGTGTGTCCAGAAAACAATGCATGAAAAATCATAACATTGTTACAAGCTCTACTAAAAAGATAAGCTAGGAATACTAATCGGGGGTTATAATTTAAACAATCTACACTATGCAGATTGCACAGTATTGATGGCAGAAAATTCAAAAGATCTACAACTGTTGAACATTGTAGTAACAGAGAGTGCAAATAAAGGATTCTCCTTGAATATCAAGGTAACAGAAACAATGGTTATATCAAAGAAAAGATGACACCGAAATATGAGGTACCAATAGAAGGGAAAATGCTTAACAAAGTGGATACATTTAAATATACAGGAGCATTTATAGCATCAGATAGAAGATGCACAACAGAGATTAAGAGAAGAATAGGGCAAGAAAAAGCTACATTTCAGAAATATGCAATAAGTCACTATCATTGAATGTAAGAAAGAGAGTGCTATACAACATATGAAAAAGAAAAACAGGTTTTTTTTGGGTCATGTGATGAGAAGTGAGGCATTAGAGAACATTGTGACAACTGGAAAGCTCAATCGGAGAAGAGGCAGAGGCACACCAAGAGAAATGATGTTGGATGGACTGAGACAGTGGCATGGAGGGATATCATCAACAGAGTTGATCCAGAACACCAAAGACCAAGATATGCAGAGAAACATAAATGACTGCGTCAGCTGACAGAGCACATGATGATGATGACTACAATTGCCTGTAAAATAGAGGACATTACAAAAATCTTCTTGTTTCCTCCTGGGACAAAGTAAACAGAATACTCTTATGGAAGTAGCTGTTGCTATGTAATCCAAAGATATATACACAATACAAAATAGCACAAAGTAATGCAGCGTTACTGTACACAATTATGAAAAACATAGAACATTGTGGCCATTAGCCTTCATCAGCAAACTAATATGCACACAAAACGCAACATAAAAAATGGGCGGAAGACACTACAGTGACTACATTCATAAGAATGGGATTAGAAGAATGGAAAGATGAAGAAATTAGAACAATGAAATGAAAATGAAAAAATGTGGTACTTATCTCAGTTTATGCCGTAAAGTAGTCATTGTAGTGTTTTCCCTGTGTTAATAATTTAGGTATGTAGTTGTTTGCTGGGGAAGGCTAGTTGACGCAATGATCTATGTCTTCCTTATTTGTGTTCTGTAAAGCTGCATTACTTTATGTTATTTTATATTGCTGAACTGTGACTACAAATTACCTGTAATAATCCCTCTCTTCCTCAACTGTCATATTGCCACCTTTTGTCTCAAGTGACATAAAAGCTTCACCCCCAACAAGAGCCATCAGTATTGAAGTCAATGATTCTTGGTTCACGAAACCTGTTTTATAAAACAGAAGATCACAGAATTAATGCACATCAAAAATTCCAGTTTACATAAATACACGTACAAGACTATCTTAAGATCAATTTCTTCTTCTTATCTGGCTATCTATGTTTGCTACGTCATGCATTTTTTTTTTTTTCGGGGGGGGGGGGGGGGGGGGGGGGGGGGGGGGGAGGGGTGTGTGTGTGTGGGTGGGTGGGGAGGTTTTCTTCACTTTGAGTCGCCCACACAGGAGCTACTACTGCTAGTAGTTACCACGACTGGGAAGGGTACTGGACTGCTGTTTGAGTGTCCATTAACTTTCCCTATTACCAGTGTCCGCTTGCTATCAAACGAACCCACTCCGACTTCGGAAGTACTTTAAGTTACATCCCCAAGTCAAGGATGAGAAGTCAACAATTTAGTCCAACTGATCTGTGTATGAGTTGGACCTGTTACCTTGACATCAGCAGACCCGAATATCAGGAGTGAGTGCTCTTATCCATTCACTCAGCCATATTGACCTCCACTATGTCTGTAATGTGAAAAGGTTTATGAACAAGACACAGAGACAATCACAACTTATTTTTACAGATGTGAAATAATGTCCATGGACACAACTACATGCTAACCAAAAATTACAGAACTCAAAAGATTATATTTTTCATTCCACTTAATGCGGTAAAGTAAATGACAAAAAGAAGACGGCGACAACTAGGGGAAATAGAATCAATCAAAACAATAAGATTTGTATACTTATAAAGTAATATTATGTATTGACTAGCAATTAAAGGAGAAAGGGAGATAAAACTGGAAAGATATCAGTATCCAAATGGACAACGAAAAGTTTTTGGATAGGCACACAGGACTACGTTGGTCACACTGGCCTAGGGGTTAACGTCTTTCTCCGTAATCCTGTATATCCTCATGAGTAACGTAATCTGCGCGAGAATTGGTAGCAGTTCTCGTCGCGTTGGTAACTTACGTGGTATGTGAGCCGGTCGTTCAGAAAGCAATGGCAAACTACTGAACGTAATCTTGTCTTGTACATCAACAGCAGCTGAAAAATGCTGATGTTGACTGCAACGTCCTGTAAGGGATATGCCACACCCAAAAAAACAGGACTAGACCCTGCAACTCCAAAATATACCAGTCTCCATAATATGTCCTCTGACTTAACTTGATGCCAATCAATAAATCAATAACAATAACATCTATGATGTTATTATTACCCTTTTTAATTGACTGATGAATACACAGTTACTACTATTACTAATATTTATATTATTATCAGTAGGCCTTGAAAGGAGACATTTTAGTTAGTAACAATAATATAAGTAAGCCATCCATTTGTCATAGTCATAATGTTCCTAAATAATTAAAAACACAGATAAAATCAGTTCATTAATTTAATTAGTCACCTGAAGGAAGGTATGAAATAACGAATCAGGACCTGCCTCTCTGTTGTTACCACGAATCATCGCACACAACACATTGCTATTTACTACTAAATAAACTTTGTTGTTCTGGGTTCTAAATTCTAACTAAAAAATTAAAATCATAAAAATAAAATGAATGTGTAAATGAAACACAAATAAATACATTATTAAATTCAAATTAATTGGACCCTAAATTTAACTAAAGTCTAGAGTAATTCACTATACTAATCTAATACTCATATATGATATAAACGTTTTCAAAAAGAGTCTTTGGATTGTTCTTTATTTAACTTAATATGATATGAAACACAGCTTCTCAAGAGTGTGCTGTGGTGACACTCTTCAATAAAATATAATATATCAACAAACAAGGAAATCAATCAGTCACGATATAAATAACCATCCGGTTATTAGTTAGCTCAATTACTTGCTATTATTCATGTTCACCTGACACACTATTCCATACGTGAAGCTTGTAAATCCGTGTTGTCTGTCGCAATATCAATGATATGCACTTATACAGGAGTGTTTGTGGAGGCAGCAGGATGTACTAAAATAGCACAGCTGGACAAAGTTTTCCTCCCAGCAGACGGCAGGAGGGGTTGTCTCCCCCACGCCTCGCTGGCTTCTTTCTACAGGCTGGTCTCGTCATGCCAGAATGGCCGTTCCTATGATTCAAATATTTCCTAGTTATCAGAATGTATTTCTTAAATCAACACATGTGTTATGTTTGGCGCTGTTAGAAGTATAAGAAAGAAGTAGGGATTAGAGGACACACTAGACACATCAAAATTGAAAGCTATAGTTACCGACCAGGATATTATAAGATAGCATTCTTATATGAATGTAACACCTAGGGACTTAGGACATACTCGTCTCAGGTCCTGCAGAAAGACTATGAATACTAATCTTTATTACTTACCATATCCAATACCCTCTTTTGGCAACAATCACCTTCAAATTAATATCATGTGTGGGTGAAACCATGGTCATCAGTTGGGGTATCTTCATTGCACTCCGGACAGGCCCATAGGTGCTCAGATCCTCCTCTCCCCCCCCCCCCAGCATATGCATCAGCATCCGGTGGCTAATAGTGCCAGTTCTGTGTTGGTTGACGAGGCACCTCGTTTTCCCGATGTACCTCTCGCGTCTGGCCGTGCCGATTCTTACTCCCAAGTCTTTCATCCTGGACAGCGATGCGGATTCACTGACGTCAAAGTCCTCTGTTCTCGCCATATCTTTAAGGACGTTAATAACATCCGCACGATCCATGGGCTGGCCATCTACAGGGGGTGTAGAGCCAGCCAGTTTGTCAGCTCGTTCATTTCCCTCGACTCCCGTATGTCCCGGGACGAAGATGAAAGTGACTTTACGGACAACAGACTTCCGCAGCGACTCAGTCCACAGTCTACGTACAGATCCAGCTTCAACCTTCTGAATCATGCTCATTGAATCACTTAGTACACACACGTTGGTATAATGTTGTGATTCCAGCCATATGAAAGCTCGTGGTCATAGAGTAGGCAGCATGACGATGGAGGTGATGGCAGTTACACAGGCTTTCATATGGCTGGAATCACAGCATTATACCAACGTGTGTGTACTAAGCGATTCAATGAGCATGATTCAGAACCATGGTCAGCACTTGATTATTAATCTGAGCGATGAATGGACCCTAATATAACTTCTCTTTGAGGTTGAATGGGGTAGGGTTACTGATATAAATTCGAATATGAATACACACACTTCATGATATACATTTAAAAGAAGTTTTTTTTTTAATAGCAACTTTAGCTTGTTTACAACAATTTAGAAATCACGACAGTTGTTGGTTCGGTGGCAAACAAGAATATCATCTGCAGATTTGATCCAGAACACCAAGGAGCAAGATCTGTTGGAGAGAACACGAACGCCTACGCCAGCTGGCAGATACATGATGATGATGAAATCAAATATGTCAACAAATATATTTACCACTGGAAAGAAATTGTGGAAAGTGGGCAGTTTTGAATACTGGTTTACTGCAGACGGGCAATGGAAATGTGGTGACGAATTAAAAGAACACACGTTGATTGACAGAAAGCCCTCTTAAGAAACAAGGAAAGAACAACGCGCGACACTCTCAGTGAGCTGAAGCAAGCTAAGAAGAATGTGCAAAAGGCTGCCAGGCAGTGTGCAAACGATTATTGGATCAAGTTATGTGAGTATATTCAAAATGCAAGTGATAAGGGAAACATCAGAAGCACGTATGAAGGGATAAAGAAGGTCTGTGGTCCAACGATCAAAAGAAGTGCACTACTAAAAACTATGTCTGGAGAAATTATAACCAAGAAAGGACGAGAAGTCAACGGTAAAAAATCCTAGTGATCTGTATATGGAAGTAACCCACTACACCGCTATCTGCGCGCCGGAAGTTTAAGAGCAAGCGCTTTTAATCTTTCGCCACCCGAATTCTAATAATGTTATAGATTATTGTTATTCTTACATTCAGTACAGGTGGGTTCTTTTATAGTAAAATAGACTAATCCATGATGTAGTTTCAGAATTCATTATTTGTTTAATTGCAAGAAGTGTTTAATTTATTTGTTACCTGACATATTCTTGTTTTAACATTCAATAAGCTGTAGAAATGTCTCCCTTTCATCCATCATGTGCCATGCCGATAAGCGTGGGCGGTCATGTTTTGCCATCTCACTTGACCACCAGAGTCGTGGATCAGCTTCGTGTTCCTGTCTCGACCATGCCACGTGGCCAAGCCATCCAGGTATTTACCTCTCGGTCTTCTCATTGTTCTCTTCCCCTTGATCTTGCCAGTTGTCACTAAGTTCTCCAATTCATTTCTTCTCATAACATGCCCAAAAATATGTTGACTGTCTACGTCTAATGACTCTAATCAGTTTACGATCTTCATTTGTTTCTTGAAGGACTTGTTCATTGGTTTTTCTGTCTGTCCATGGTATTCTTTGCATTTTCCTCAGAAACCACATTTCCACAGCCATCAGATGATTTTCAGCTTGACTGCTCATTGCCCACGCTTCATTTCCAGACAAAAGTATAGGTTCTATGTAGCACTTCAACACTCTTTTTCACGTTTCAGTTGATATATTTTTATTGGTCAGTATGTTATTCATCTTGCATGTGGCTACCTTCGCAATGGCAATTCTTGTTCTAATCTCTTAAAGACGCTCGACGCTCAGAGGAAAGGCGAGACGGACATATAATCAGATTGCTACTGGAACTTTCAGTGTTGGAACTCTTCGCTGGTTGCTGAGGATGGGGACGGAGCGCTTATGGGAATGTCCCGAATGCTGTGATGTCGGTTCCTAAATCAATCAATCAATCAATCAATCAATCAATCTCTTAAAGGCATCTCTCATCAGATGTTATGACTGTTCCGAGATAACTATACCGATTAACTTGCTTAGGAATATGCCCATTTACTTGTATATTACATTGTGGTATTTCCTTCTTCTCAGTGACAACCATAATCTGTGTCTTCTTACTATGTAATTCTAACCTTAGTTGTTCACTGTGTGCAACAACCGCATCTACTAAATGTTGCAGGTCCTGTTCATTGTCTGCAATCAAGACTGTATCATCTGCATATCTAATGTCTCCCTTTCACGTGTTAATTTCGTGTTAGCGTCCATTATTCTCTTATCATTGTTTGAATTGCTATTTTATTGTTATCTTTATTTGACGCAAATTGCAATTTATAATTGTTCACCCTGCCTTTTGTTGCTTTTTGTCCTTCATTTCATTCATGTTCGTGCTTACACGTATCGGTATCCGTATTACGACGGGGGAGGGTGTATTGGGGGTTTGAGGGGAAGGGTGTGGGAGAAAGGGGGGGGGGGGGTATTAGAACTTTCCCAAACGGTCGCTAAAAATATGTTTACTTCATTGTGACTGAATAGGTCAGAGTTTTACCACACGCGCGCAAGTTGTGTTGGGGTATTAGTGAATACATGTGTGTGTGTGTGTGTGCGTGCGTGCGTGCGTGCGTGCGTGCGTGTGTGTGTGTGTGTGAAGAATGTGGTTGTACAAGTATATGTGCTATATTCTATATTACATCTTCAGTTTAGTTTAGTCAACAGATCAACATCACGGCACACGGGTGTAACCCATACGTTCTCCGCTCTACTCCTAACTCAAGCCTGAGTTCGGAGAATCTCAGCTCAGTGCACGAACTCCGTAACACCGGCGAGGATCCTGAAATACTTTGGGTAGATTTTTAACTCGAAATTTTGCCCGGGCAGCGTCGTTAGGCTACTCTTTTTCGATTTCCAACTGCCAAGAGATATTTTACGTGCGCAACATTACACACGGGCGTCCTGTGTCACTATACAGAGACCAGGGGAAAGTTTGTTACTATAGTCTGTTTACTTTTGTCTGCCCCAATATAAAATTCTATATATCAGGAACCAACTGAGGAAAAATTATGAGATTTAGCATATAACCTTATCATTATGTCCACCCATCATAAAAATTTTTGTTCTGGAGATTGTACAGCAGATTTAGGGTTGCCAAACGTCCGGCAAAGAGAGGACATGTCCTCCTTTTTAGCCTATTGTCCTCCGCCCAGCAGGCAAAGCTAAAATCCTTTAAAATGTCCGGCTTTTTAAATATTTTATGTTATAATTTTTTATGTATTGTTGTTACAACTTACAATGCATCTACACTCTACCGTGTGTTTACATTCTTTATTATATCCCATTGCTTAATAATATTTATTTAATTTTCCTATTTATACCAAATGTGAAACACCAGTTATGTGTATAATTTGAATCTAACTGTTCGGCAATACTAACAATGCTGTAGTATCTATGGTCAAAATGTTAATGTTATTTCTGGTTCCGGTAGCAGAGACGCAACTTAATTTTTTTTTTTTTTAAATTTGTAATTTTTGCCGTCTATGTTTATGAAAATGGCTTCTACAAAGAGAAAATGCAAATTCTCGAACACTATGAAATAATAAGTTTCCATGCTTCGTTGAAGGACGCAACGAGAATGAGGCAAAGTGTACGATTTGCGATAGTTACTTGTCCGTTGCCAACAAAGGAACTACTGACTTGGAGCGCCATGTTGACAGTGAGAGACATAGAAACATAATCAAAGTGTCCGCTTCATCTAGCACACTGACGTCTTTTTTTTCAGCCTAAGTACTCAATTGGTGTAATTTTCAAACTGCCTAAAAAAGGCAATATGTCTGATTGCAATAATTGGTGTGGTATCACTCTATTGTCAGTACCAGGAAAACTTTTTTGGTAGCATGTTACTTGAGAAATTGAAAAATGCTATAGATGAAAGGCTCAGAGAAGAACAAGCAGGCTTCAGACCAAAACGGTCATGCATAGACCACATTTTCACCCTCAGAATAATCATTGAAGACTCCGTAGAATTCCAGTCGAAATTAATCACCAACTTTGTCGACTTTCAAAAAGCCTTCGACAGTATCCACCGACTTTCACTTTGGAATCTACTTAACATCTATGGTTTCCCTACCAAATATATCAACGTCATAAAATCTTTCTACAAAGAGACTCGTTGCTGCGTAAGAACAGAAACAGGCAACTCTGGCTGGTTCTCAGTCGAAACAGGAGTGAAACAGGGTTGTGTCTTATCACCGATGCTCTTTGGAATAGCTATCGATTGGGTCATGCGCAAATGCACAAACAACACAAATATGGGTATCCATTGGGTTGACAAAATTCTAGAAGACCTGGACTTTGCCGACGACATAGTGCTTTTGAGTTCAACACACCCAGATGCCCAAGAGAAAATAAACCATCTCCAAAATGTTTCAGGGCAAATTGGTCTCCAAATTAACACCACAAAAACAAAGACTATTGATCTTACCAACAGTTCAGATGACACCAAATTAAACAGCTACGTTCTTGAAAAAGTCAACAGCTTCACATACCTAGGAAGCAAAATGACATCTACAGGGGACTCAACACCAGAAATATCATCTAGAATCGCACTGGCATCTGGTGCCTTCAATAAACTGTCAAACATCTGGAAGTCAAAGACACTCAGCAAACACACAAAACTTAAAATCTTCAACTCTTGTGTGATTCCAGTGTTAACGTATGGATGTGAAAGTTGGAAATCAACGGTAGCTTTAGATAAAAAATTAGATAATTTTGAGAACAAATGTCTTAGAAGACTTCTAAACATCCACTGGACAGACTTCAGAACCAATACGCAAATAAGACAAGAGACTAAGCAAGATACAGTATCCAATTTTATAAGAAGACGCCGTTGGAACTACATCGGCCATGTACTCAGAATGGACAAGACAAGACTCCCCTACCAAGCCCTCATATGGTCACCGGTAGGGAAAAGAAAACGGGGAAGACCAAGAGAGACCCTGCGTAGAACCATCATCAGAGAAGGCTCATTCAATGGCCAAGTAAACATCCAAGATCTACAACAGGTAGCAGCGAACCGCCAAGCATGGAGAGTCAGGACTTCTGCCCTATGCGCCGCCTTAGGCTCAAGAGGAACGACTAACTAATTAACTAACTAAGTACTCAAATGTGTTGCTGAAAGCGCATGCGGCGGAAGCAACTTTGACATTTCATACAGTTTGTCATCATCAGTCTTACAACTCGATGACCTGCATAGCTGGTTTGATGCAGATATTAATTATTATTTTAAGATTAAGAAATTGCTAAAATCATTGCGTGTGCAAAAAGAAAGACTGAAGCAATAATAAACCAGGTAATTGTCCCCCACACTGTTGATGAATTGGATAAATCTTTTAGTGGTATTTCATGTTTCGGGCTTTCGACAGATGTTAGCAATCACGATTCGCAGAAAATATTTCCGATCGTTGTTCAGTACTATGACTGGAAAGCAGGTGGAATCCAAACTAAGATTCTCGAGTTAGACAACACACCAAATGAAACCTCAGAAACTATATCACAGTATATTTTTAGAACACTCCAAAAACATGATTTGTACTCCAAATGTGTTGCTTTTGCTGGTGACAATGCCAATGTGAATTTGGGAGGCATTAACAGAAGAGAAGGTAGAAATGTATTGTCTCATTTGAAGGAAGCCTTGAGAAAGCCATTAGTAGGCGTTAGATGTTCTGCTCATGTTCTGCACAACTGCATCCAGTTCTGCGCAGATTTAATGCAGATTGACGTTGAATCTATTGTCTTGAATATACTCAATCATTTTTCTATGTACACTGTCAGAACAGAAACTAAAGGATTTTTGTGACTATGTCAACATTAACTATCAGCACTCTATCACTCTAAAACTAGATGGCTCAGTTTGTTTCCAGCTGTTGAGAGGCTCTTGAGGCTGTCTACTGCTTTGAAAGAATATTTTCTTTCTGTAAACCAACCACCTGCTATGATAAAAAATTTATTGGCAGCTATTGTAATAAAATTGTACTGATTGTGGGTTTAATCTGGAACAATTTAAATGAAACATTCAATATGTCCTCCTTTGTCCTCCTTTTTGTCTTATGATGTCCTCCTTTGTCCTCCTTTTTGTCTTATTATGTCCTCCTTTTGGTGCCCACGTATCTGGAAACCCTAGTCAGAGATGAAGTGCACATTATTAAATGTATTACGCCTTCACACAGAAACATTAGCGTTGAATAGTTAATTTTCTCGTGGGACATGGGATTGGTCTTATGACAAGAGCCTCGCGTAGGGCAACGGGGCATTACTGTAAAACAAATTTGTTAGCGAGAAATCACTAGTTTGTCACCAAAAAATCAAAGAAATGTCGCCGCTTTCCATGATTTAAGTTGCTTTTGGGCCTATCAAAGACATATTCCTTGGGTAGGAGTAAACATAAGACGGCAGGAAAAATTTCATAACGATGCAACAGACAGTTTTCAAAATAATTGATCGTGAATGAAGGATTGAAGGCATTCATTTCTGGACAGACTATAGAAATCCACGTGAAAATATCCCTGCCCTCACCGAGGCCTGAACCCTGAACCCCCAGCACTCGAGGCGGACACCATACCTCGAGACCACTCAGTCCTCTATTATATTACATCTTCATGCGGGAGCTGTGGCAATGCAGTGGTTAGCATGCTTGCCTGTCATGTAAAAGAACGCACCTGTGCTGAATATCATAATAATCATAATAATAATAATAATAATAATAATAATAATAATAATAATAAATACAATTATTGGAAGTTGCCTGGCTAAACGATTAAAAGCGCTCGCTCTTAAACTTCCGGCGAGCTGATGGTGGGGTAATGATTTCTTTCTCTATACCGGTCAGTTGGACTTCTCATCCTTGACTTGGGGACGCACATTACAAGTACTTCAGAAGTCGGAGTCGGTTTGCCTGACGTCGGGATACACTGGTAATAGGGAAAACTGGACAAAACACGCAAAAAAGCGGTCCAATGTGTGGATTACGCTAGAGTTCAAAGCGAGTGGGGGGAAAATAGACGCTATTTGATCATATAATTAGAAGAGAGATATTGGAAAACATCGTGCGACTGGAAAGATCAGTGAGATAAAATGCAAAAGCAGACCGAGAGAAGTGATACTGGGTAGACTGAGAGGGTAAGCGTGGAGGAATATTATCAGCAGAGAAAAAGGATGATGAATGGAATGAGACGGTGGCGTGGAGGAATATCAACAGCAGAGTTGACCCAGAACACGACTATCTGACCAAGATCTGTGGCGAGACTACGCCAGTTGACCTACCCGACAGTCACCCTGCTCCCGCGATGGAAATGATGCATCAGATTCCTTCTCGCTGCACGGGGGAAAGGTAGTTTCGCCCCCGGGATTAGTAGGTCTCAACCCAACCAGCAGCATCCACGGTTCGCTATATGGCTTGGGAGAAAATAATTCCCCCCCCCCTTCCCTGGACTGCCTTGTTGCCTTCCTTTGCATCTCGTCGATAACTACAGGAGCCGCATTTCTGCTCGCACTAGAGAAACTCAACTGTTCGTCTCGTGTAGTGCCATTGCGTTCACGGATTAGGTACTTCCTCTTCTCGGCCTTAGCTTACTGTGAAAAGCGACTCTCGTTTTGGACCATTGCCTATCTTGATGTCAATTCGTCGTTGGTCGTTCTCCATTCCGCAGTGTCCACTTTTAACAAAAGCGCACCATTCCTACTTGACAGGGTGACTTGTGTGTGTGTGTGTGTGTGTGTGTGTGTGTGTGTGTGTGTGTGTGTGTGTGTGCGTGTGTGTGTATAATAACAATGTATGTCTGTGGGGATGTATTTGATGCGTTCGATAACGGTCCATCCGATTGAGATGACATTTTCTACACGTCTTCTTTTCATTCCCGGGCAACCAACTGTCATAGTTTTTTTTATTGTAGAATCAGCTATTTACTTACTAAAATTTAATAATTAAATTACATGACTTAACATAAGAAATAATATATAAAGGGACATAACTTTTAGTAGCATTGCTACATCTTAGGTTAAGTCCCCTGGCTATAGATAGATAGATAGATAGATAGATAGATAGATAGATAGATAGATAGATAGATAGATAGATAGATAGATAGATAGATAGATAGATAGATAGATCTGACCCGATAGATAGAGAGGGTGGGATAGACGGAGGGAGAGACGGACGGACGGACGGACGGGCAGGCAGGCAGGACAGACAGACAGACAGACAGACAGACAGACAGGCAGACAGACAGGACAGACAGCAGGCAGGCAGACAGACAGACAGACAGACAGACAGACAGACAGACAGACAGACAGACAGACAGTCGGGAACTTATATGTACTACTTATATGAATTAAATGAGATGCTCCCCATCAGGGCCTGGGCGAAGCCGGGCCGGGTCAAACAGACAGACAGACAGACAGACAGACAAGCCGACAGACAGATAGATATATAGATAGATCCCCGCCAGGGCCTGGGCGAAGCTAGGCCGGGTTAGCTAGTATATATATATATATATATATATATATATATATATATATATATATATATATATATATATATATATATATATATATATATATATAGTTCATTTTCGTTATTGATACTGTTGTGAAAGCTTGTATAAGCTCCGATCTAAAGTATGAGACACCGGCCATATTAATATTACTGCGTTGACTGGTTCCATTTGTCATACCGACTGTTCTATAGGCAGCACGAAGATTTAGAATCCAACAGTCGTGTGCAATATGGGTGGAAAGGGGGGGGGGAGGAGGGGATCGCCTACATTGTTTAGGCAAAACTGATGGGTGAATGAGGAGCGGCTGGCCGAGTGGCTAGAATGTCGGATTCTCCTTCGAAAGACCCGGGTTCGAATTCCCGGTAAGGTGTGGATTTTTTTTTCTCTCGGGGGCAAAAAGATAATCCTAACCTGCACAGTTTGCGGCGACTGCACTAGCTTGGCGGCCTTAATGCCACAGGCTAAAGAACTCCCCCCCCCCCCCCCCACCCCAGACATACACCTCAAGGTACTATATATATATATAGGCAGTAAATGACAGTTTATGACAGTATAGACCGAATCAAAGACCAGTGTCTTGAAAAAGAAGGCATGGTAGCGTCTATTATATCTAAAGTTTTTTCTTCTTCGGCGATGGACGTTTGCTATATTGTTTACTCCTGCAAGTGTCACGAATAGGATGATTTGCTCGAGATCTTCACTGGTCCTACACAATTTATATCCAAGGGTTTCCTCTCTCTCTCTCTCGCTCTCTCTCTCTCTCTCTCTCTCTCTCTCTCTCTCTCTCTCTCTCTCTCTCTCTCTCTCTCTCTCTCTCTCTGTGTCAAAGTCATTGCAGTCTTGTATGACATGTTCTTGGGTTTGTATTCGTGCTCCACATTTGCACACAAGCGGCAAAGTCAGTAAGGCTAATTTAGTAATTCGGTCTACTATATCTCACTGTACTATTTAGGATCTTCACAGCTGTAAGTGTGAAATACTGCAGTTAGTGCAAATTTCTCCTACTACTACGGGGTTTATCATCTGAGTTTCAGTTAGGATGAGTTATGCAGATTTCATGGCCTTCCTTTTTGCGGTATCTTTGGCAGAACCATCTATAAACACCCGTGTCCAGATGTTGGAGGGATACCTTTCCCTAAGCATGTGAAGAGAAACAGCCCTTTCCATCTATTCATCCAGTTTGGGGGAAAAAAAGAAACTTTCCACCGTTTCAACCAGCCTCAGTGGCGTTGGTTATAATTGTGGTGGTTCATAGTGCGGTATAAGTTGTCCTGTTCTTTTGCGCATTAGACTTCCACTGATGCATGCCTGGCAGGGTTCCTCTATTCCATCATCCTCCAATCCTTCCTTCGTCGACGACATCCTTGATACTTGTTCCGTTACTACTGGATGTACTTTTCCCTACACTAGTTTGTTTTATTTTCATAATTTATTTAAAGTTAGCATGCTATCTATGTTTTCCTATGTTAGTTGGTATCCCTATCTCTTATTTATATCTACTGACTTCTATTTCTCGCTGCTTTAGTGTTGTTTGGTGTTTCCTTTTCCTATTGTTTCTCCATTTACTCTTGGTGGTTTTATGTTGTTCTTTTCTTAGTTTTCTCTATTCCTGGCATCTACTGTTTCTCGTTATTTTATTGCCCGTGGTTAATAGTCCTACAGCCCTTTGTTTTGACTCAGCCATAAATCTTAATTTAGCTTGACAATAATTTTCTTTTGATCTACAATTTACGAAAACTCGTGGCCAACCGTTATTTTTAGATTTCAAGATGGCTGTTCATGTGCCTTATCGTAGTCTTGTGGTGTTGATGTTTCAAGTGCTTACGTTTTTAGTAAGCGGAGAATGGAATACCAAAGATTTCCAGAGAAGGGAACACAGCCTTGTCAAACCATATCAGGGTAAATATATGCCATCCTGTCTAATGTCAATGGTAGCGGCTTGTGATTTTTTGTAAACTTAAGAACAGAACTTTTTACCTTTCTTTCTTATTCTAAACTTTTCTTGCTTCGTCGGCCTGTGAAAACTTGGAGCAAATCTGCAATGTAGGCTGCTACAAGTACAAGTACAGTAATGTACCACGTCGACACTTTATGTCTTGTCTTTAAATGTTCGTAATTTGCTAGGCAGATTACTGCGGGTTTCTGTGTTATTGTATATTATTAACCTTACTAAGGTTATTAATTATTATTTTATAGTATTTAATATAATTATATTAATATAACTTAAACTTAAACTAAGGTCCTTAGTTTATACAGATTAAATACTATAAAATAAATAATAAATACATACTAACACTAACACTTAGTCTTAAAATGTCTTAAAAGTCGAGAGGAGTTGACTCTTTCCGCAGGGCGGATTGCCGAAAGCATCACACAAAGCACGAACTCCGTAGCTCCAGCGACAATCCCCAAGAATCTCAGAGAAAAATGCACTCGTGAACTGAAAGTAGCCCTGAATTGAACCCACAACTTTCAGAGTGCAAGGAAGACTGCAACGGCTTGACCACTTCACCACAGAGACATGACTCGGTTTACTCTGGATCAAGTGCCTTGCCAACAGCCATTCCATCTTCACATCTGGTAATCTCCAACAGTATGTATCAGTAGAATAATATACTATCCAAAAAGGTGGTTAAACTTAGTTAAGTACTACACTTTTTCTTTAGGGTGTCTGGTTGGTCAGTTGTCAAGGTACCCTTCTTCTATGAGACATCTGCGTCATTTTTTTTTTTTTAAATTAAGATGCGACAGTAGAAAATTAAGTGAAATTAGGTTTTCCTGCAGGGCAGAAAATATTTTTTTGCAATGATCCCCTCACACCATTATTAAAGAAAACTCGGTGACAAGTCAATTGGAATATGAGCTGTTGACAACAGGGCTTGCAGGCAAGTTTGCTAGCCACTGTATCACTGTGGCTACCCTATTGCTTAGGCTGAATTGTTATGATTTTGTAAAGAAAGGGTCTCGTTAGAACACCCTCCAAAGGCTTAGGTTTAATATAATGCAGATGTGACAGAAGAACAGAATTTCCATATACAAAGATTCTTTTACAAGAATGAGAAACATTGTGAAAAACAAGATCATTCTTTCACCAAAACTATAAGGGATAGGCAAATGCAGTTTATGGGGCACGTCAACAAAACAGATGGAATTGAGGAATTAACCTCATATAGATAAATACTAGGCAAGAGAGACACAGGAAGACAGAAAGATGTATTTGGAAAACTGTAACAGCTAGTCAAGAAATTATAACACATTAACATCAACTTCATAAACATATTAAATGACAGAAATGGTTTGAGAATCATTAGTTTTAACGGCTGGACAACAATATGTGTAGCATGAACTTCATAAACATATGAAATGACAGGGAGTTTGAGTCATGATTGTCAGTTTACTCCAGACCAAGTGTCTATAGAAGTAGTAGTGATTACAGTTGTCTTAATTGACCTCTGTTACATGTTCTGAGCTTGTCTGCCATGGTGGCAGGGGTTAGAATCAGCATTGAGGCTGGTGTTTTAAGATTGATCTGTCCTCCCAGGTCGACCTAGTCTTGGGAAAGTAAAATCCCCCAGTGTGACTCTGACTGTACCACCCGTTGAGTACCAGTTGGTTTATAAAAGGAGGCACCTGGCACTATAAGCCCAGTGCATATTAAGGCATATCAAAGGGTCAGTTACTTATTTGAATGTTCTGTTCTGAAGCTATACTCCTTTACTAGGAATTTGTTCCTAAACTAGAGAGAGAGAGAGAAAAAGACCCTTCACTCCCTCTCATTAGGAGATTACTTTCCAGTTATTCTCATAAGCGACATCCAATAGAGATCTCACATAACGTGTCCACCCACACGAAAGCCATATGTCTAGTTAATTAAATAAATATGTGACTCATGCTAACCCATTTACAATGCAGCTTCATTTATATTCATACTTAAGACTTTCTGTTAACGGTGTGCAATCTATACTTTCCAGTAATTGAGCTGACAACAGCTGTGTTGCCCAGAGTGTTTTGTTAGTTTTGTCAACAGTCTAGATCTCATTTATTTTTTGGTTGCTTTTCTGTGAATAAGAATTAACTACTCAGATTTCTTATTGTGAGTTGGTTCCCTTGTTTAAATGTTATCTCATGCATACATTTGCATGAAATTCAAAGATGACTACTGTACACACTGTAACAACAACAATTAATGGACCCTTTAACCCTTTACAAGGCACACGTTTTTCCTTTTGTTTTAAAACTCTGAATGGGCAAGATTTGTCAGGTTTTCAGTAAGATTTAGGGTTATATTAGTAAAAACATCAAATCTATGGTGTTAGTGAACAGTGTTTTGTGAAATAAAAAACAAAATGAAGGAAAATGAATGCAGATTTATTATTTTACTAGTGTGCATCGCCAGATGGCTGCGCCCTACTTTCTTCAGTCACATTTTTAGAATCAGAATAACTTTCTTCAAAGTGCCTGAGATCTGAAGTGTGTACACTGCTTATGCTGATATCACTGATATCTAGCTCCGATTCATAGTCAACTTTGTGCACTTCAATGTCACTTAAGTTGAACCCAGCGAAATCTCCACTGTCACTTGAAGAATCGTCAAAATCCATTTTGAAAAACAAAGCATAAAAACCCTGAAAACTATTTTTTAAAATACAATTAAATTTAAAGAAAACACTTGCAAATGGCACCCACGCTATCAAGCTATCACCAAAACCAGAAATAAACAATTGTAAGTCTCGCAAAGTCTCGAGATCACATGTTTACAACCCTTAAATGTCAGGACGCTTTTAGACGTTTTGCCCATTCGGTAGTAAAGACATTTTTGGTTGCTGTGCCCTGTAAAAGAGTAAAACCTTCAGGCATATGGTGCCAGACCCATGTTTTTATAAGCCAACACCTCTGAAGTCGGATTGAGTTCACCTGATGGCGAGGGACACTGGTAATAGTGAAAGCTAATGCACATGCAAAATTCAGTCCAGTGCTACTAGAAGTAGTTGAGTTTAAAGCGAGTGAGCGGCAAAAAAAAAAAAAAGTCAGCCTATGAAATTTGACGGGTGATTTGGTTAACAGCAAGCCCATCGCTTTTTTTCCCAGAACATTTCCTAGTACCTATTTTAGGTTGGGTTGACCTGGGAGTCAATTTAAACCATTTGCCTTGTGAATTCGAACCCATGATCACCGGGCCAGCAAGCCAGATTCTAGTTTCCACAGGTTTATCCTATGCAAGGATATCATTTACCACTTTCTGCTTTCCTCCTTCCATAACCTAGAAATATGAGGGAGATTCAAATGAAAACCTTAAATGTTTTTTAAAATATATGTATATTCTGAAAAAGTAAAGAACAGATGCATCATTTGTTGATGTAAGCACCACTATGTTCAATGCAAGTCCTCAAACAATAATAAAGTGCTTGAATTCTTATAGAAACAATTCTCTGGGATCACTACTCGGTGGGCCTCACCCAGTTGTGAACAGTCTGTCATAGAAGTTTTGAAACTTCCTGCTTCACTCATACACTTGTAGGACTGAATGGCATGCATCACTATACCGGACCTTCATTCGCCAATGAATTACTACAGGTTTCACCCCTTCACTGATAAAACAAATTGGGTAACAGAACACTGTTCCTCTTTGGTGTATGTAAAAGTGGTGCAGCCATCTTTAAGCTGTTCTTATGATGTCACTGTGTTCGTCTTCACCATGATGTCACATGCATCACACTCTTGACACCCGTAGCAATATTGACAGGTTACAAGACAATGGCATAGTTATTGTAATTTTGATCACACTTGTAAGGTTTTCATTTGAATCCCCCTCGTAAATTCATTTTATTTACCAGTGAAATAAATGTAATTTTTTTTCTCTCCCAACCAGGTTCAGGGCTAGGAGTTCCTCAATGGGATTTTTTGGGTAGCACCATAGTAACCAACAATTACATTCGACTCACCCCTGATAGGCAGAGTACAATGGGAGCCATTTGGAATACTGTTGTAAGTGCTCACTTTATCATCTGTTGGCTGTAATGCTGTATGTATTTTAGTTGTTGCTCTGTTGTAGCACTGTTACCTTTACCCTGTGGATTCCAGTTCGACACACTTTTTAATGTTTTCTTTTTTTCTTCAACATGCCCTATTCACACCATTCTCCCACCTCTTTCCATTTGTTTTTGTGGTTGGTGTTTGTAATCATTGTCTCATCTGGCCATTATAATTTGATTTAACAAATACATTTGATTTCTATGTCCAGAATTATTTTATTTGGATGTTCGCTTGTTTTGAACTCAAGCCTAATCCATACACATGCTACTAAGTTTAGTGCACTGGACTGATTATGGCATGTGGATTAGCTTTCCCTTTTACCAGTGTCCCTGACCATCTGGCAAACCCACTACAACTTCTGAAGTACTTGTAATTTACGTCTCCAAGTCAAGAACTAGAATTCAACATTTTAGTCCAACTGACCATTGAAGGTATTGAACCCACAACCTCAGCATCAGCAGACCAGAAGTTTAAGAGCAAGGGCACTTTCCATTCGGTCATGCTAGCCTCCTGTCCAGAATTGTTAACTCTTTATTGCTGTCAACCATACTATGTTAGAAACTGGGAGTTGCATTTTTAAAAAGTCATCATGTGCCATGCCAAAAAAGCAATATGTTTACATATTGCAAAAGACTACTTTTGCCATAGCAATTCGTGTTCCAATTTCTATAAGGCACCTTCCATTAGATGTTATGGCTGTTCTGAGATAATTCTATCGATTCACGTTTAAAAAATTGTCCCATTAACTTTGATGTTACGTTGTGGTATTTCTTTCTTTTTAGACACAAAATGATGCCATGTTGCTAAGCCAACCAAGTATTTCTTACAATTGAATTCTAAACCTACTTGTTCACTGTGTATAATAACCACAAGTATTAAGCGCTGCAGATGCTGATTTAACAAATATATTTGATTTATTTGTTCAGAATTGTATCCCTTGACTCCTTTCAGCCATGCTATGTGAGAAACTGGGAGCTGCATGTACAGTTCAAAGTTCATGGGAGTGGCAAGACACTGTTTGGTGATGGCTTTGCTATCTGGTACACACGAGACAGGATGAAAGCTGGTATTGTACAACTCTTATTTTTTGTTTTGGTCATGTAATGTTTTTACCTACTTGTTCTACTGTATCATCTGTGTTGTCATTCTCTGGTTACTAAGCTTTTCTTGTTTTCCATTCATATCACTACTGTGTTATGAAAACGTGTTCATACATGGTAACCCTGATAATCATATGCATTCAGAGAAAGAAAGCTCAAATCTCAAATCCCACTATACCCGGGAAAAGGTGCCGAAAGGTGCAAATATCGCAGCATTGCTGTAAACAACTACAGCGCAATTATGTCTAAAACAACATTCCGGATGAACGCAGAATAAGAAGAAACCCCCAAATTCAAGGTATTCCTATGTGTTGATGAACTGGATGGCCGTGGGTTAATTGGTTGTTAACATGGGGCACTTGATGTGTTGGGGAAACACCATGTGTATGGTCGTTTTCAGGATGTTCCAGACCTCTTCCCTAACATGCAGGCTGCATTATGGTGACTGTATTTCCTGCAGTATCATAAGTACTGATATGGAAACTGTACATAAGAATCATCTCCTGAGCTACGGAGTGCTTGCTGTGTGCTCAGATGTCATCTTCAACAGCCAGCGAAGTGAGAGTGAAGAGAAGGAGAGGCAAGGCGGATGAACACATGATCAGACTTCTAATGGTACCAAAAGTATTGGGACTCTTCGCTGGCTGTTGCAGACATGGGCAGAGCATTATGGAAATGTCCTGAGGGCTGTGGTGTTGGTTCTTGACTCTGCTTAAAACTGACCATATGCCATTCCAAACAGTTTGGATGGCTCATGGTTGGCCATCTCACATGATCACCAAAGTCTCAGATCATGTCACTGTTCGCAGGTCAGCATGGTCAAATGGGTAAGAACACTTGTTCTTAAACATTTGTGCTGATGCTGAGGTAAGCGGTTCAAGCCCTACGCCAGACAGCTGGACTAAAATGTTGACCTGTCATTCTTGACTTGGGGACGTAAATTACAAGTACTTCTGAGGTCGGAGTGGGTTTGCCCTCTGATGGCGAGGACACTGTTAATAAGGAAAGCTAATCCACATGCAAAATTCAGTCCATCACTACTATAAATAGTATGTATGGACTACGCTTGAGTTCAAAGCCAGCGAGCGACCAAAAAAAATTGTTTTAAATGTCAGTGTTCTTGTCCTGATAATGCCATGTTGCTAAGCCGTCCAGGTATTTATCTCTTTGTCTTCCTCTTGTTCTGTTTTAATTAAGTTTGCCAATAGTCATGACGTTTTTAAGCTTAGTTCCTCCTCATAACATTACCAAAAAAATCTTGCCTGCCTCTAATCAATTTACAATACACTTGTAATTTGTTTCTTGAAAGACTGTCTTTCTTTTTTCTGTCCATGGTATTTTTTGCTTTTTTTGTCAGAAACCACATTTTAACTGACATTAGATGTTTTAACAACCTTTTCCATATAGCACTGTAAACACTTTTCCCTCTTTGCTTTTGACATCTTTTTATTGATGGGTATGTATCTGTATGCAGTTATCTGTATGCAGCTAACTTTATTTTCATTTAACAGCCTTCTGCAGACACTTTATTAGAACATAACCTTTACACGGATTTGTAAATGTTTTGTATGGATAACTGTGTGGTATTGTGGTTATTGCACTTATTCACCAAGACGGCGGTCCTGGTTTGTACGTAATTGTGCAGGATTATTTGTGTGTATGGCTCTGGAGTTGACCCAGCCCCATGAAATTGAGCCAACAAAATAGAGGGCAACCTAAAAACACACGGAGGAAGAAGAGAATTAGAGACAGGTTAATAATATGGGGAGGCCATTGAGGGGGCTGCAGGAGATGGGATAGTATGGCTTGGCATGGGTTTGGGGCTTATGCTCCAGCAGGGGATAAAAGGCAGAACAAGAAATTATGGGATGGACAAGCTGTAAGCAAGGGAGATGGCATTAGTTACCATGTGATCATCTTTACCTTTGCATAATGGGTATTACAGAATGGGTGCATTGTGGTTTTACGTGCATGGTGTGAGCATAATACAGTAAGAATGGACCCTGTTCCACACTTTTAGACATCTTGGGTATATGTTGCTGGTTGCATATTTTATAGACAAATCAGCACCTTTACTTCCCAGAACATTTTCTGGTACCTCTTTTAGGCTGGGTCAACCTGGGAGCCCAGGTCAGGTAAAAATTATCCCCACTGTGATGGGAGTCTGAACACATAGTCACCAGGTAGGTAGCATGCTAGCCACTGCGCTACCATAACTCGCATAATGCAGTGGTAGGTAGCGATGAGTCATGTTTAGGTGTACTTTGTATACATTTGACTATAGGTCTGAACAGTAGGACATTATCATTGTGCACAAAACTATAGTTATAAGCCAGATCAAGACAGTAGGGCTTTATCATTATGTACAAAACATACTTATAAGCCAGATCAAGACAGTAGGGAATTATCATTATGCACCTACTTATAAGCCAGATCAAGACAGTAGGGGATTATCATTATGCACAAAACTATACTTATAAGCCAGATCAAGACAGTAGGGCATTATCTTTATGCACAAAACTATACTTATAAGCCAGATCAAGACAGTAGGGCATTATCTTTATGCACAAAACTATACTTATAAGCCAGATCAAGACAGTAGGACATTATCATTATGCACAAAACTATACTTATAATAAGCCACATCAAGACAGTAGGGCATTAACATTATACACAAAACTATACTTATAAGTCAGATCAAGACAGTAACTTTAACATTATGCACAAAACCACACTCATTCACATGCAAATTCTAGACTGGTACATTTCACTTGTAATAGAATCCACAGTGTCTACATTAGAAGATGGATGGCGTAGAAGTGGTATTGTGTATTTATTAGCTGATGATCATCTCTGAACATGTTTGCTGATGTCTTTCTTAACCATTTAGTTACATTGTAATTATTTTATCTTTTCTGAAGGCTCTGTGTTTGGCAATGCGGATGTCTTTGTTGGGCTGGCCATCTTCCTGGACACATACAGTAATCATAATGGCCCACATAATGTAGGTATCTGAAACATGTCACATTTCTTGAATCAGTGTATGTCTCACAATGTCAGCTCTTATTATCGTTACCACTGTTAATTCCCTGCATGAATGGTCTACAAGTGTGTGGTTAGTTTCAAGTTTTAGGCGTACCACGGCAGGCATTCCAGCATCCATTTCCTTGAAAATATATATAGTAAAATACAAAGGGTGAAGGATGAGTTTTACTATGGCATGGATTTGTGGTAGCATGTTCATAAGCACAAAGTTATTGGGTAGTGGGGTAGGGGTATCCCCCTATCAAAGGAGAATAAGGCGCCTCCTTCCCTCCGCTAGCCTACGGGACACCCTTAGCCCCCCTTCCCCACCGAAACAGGGCTGCGTCCCAAATTAAAGGTGTATCCTGTGTGCAGAGGAATTGCTTGACTGGAGAGCACAGACGTTAACGGAGGCAGTCAAACTGTTGCAGGGGCGGCTCTTGGCTGGTGGACATCTTGTTGTGTGACCACTGGTCACTACTGGAGTGACCGTGTATGAACCCTCACATACACTACACCAAATGTGGTATTCAATTTAATTTCTAAGAATCATTGCCGGAGCTAATGAGTATGTGCTCTGCGCTTGATATCATCTTCAGTGGTCAGTGTAGATGGGCTGAAAAGAAGGCGGCGAGGGAATGGAGAGAGAAGAAAGCATAGATATAGAAAGGTGGGGGAAAGAGAGAGGACAAAAACACAAAAATATATAAGAGTGGGCTATTGGAATTTTCGCAGTGCCAGGCAGTGTGGACCTGTACTGGAGAAGCTGATTTATGGCTTGATGTCATCATGCTGCAAGAATTGAATGGAGATGATTACCAGTGCCATGGATATGGCAGCCACATTAATCCTCCTTCCACATCAGGCTAATTTCTCTATTCCACGTCTTCTCTTATTGTCCCAAAGGGGATCTTGTAACACATGCTGCTCTATATAGCTTGGCATATGCTTCTTTCTGTCCATGATATTCTCAACATCTTTCTCAAAAACCACATCTCACCTGTCTTCAGTTTCTTCACCATCTTAATAGTCAATGTCCAGCATGTGTATCTGTACAGAAGAGCAGACCACACACAACTTTTATGTGCTTAACTGAATTTCTACATGTGATATTATCTGTTATTCATGACATTGCACATTCTTGTTAAATTATCTTGTGGATTTGGAGAGTCTTTTCTTGATCTCTGTCATATCTTCTGTCAAATGTGTGATTGAATGTGATGTTTGCGTTCTTTAAAAGTACTATGCAGTCAGTTTTGCTAACATTTAATTTTTCTTCTTCTTTTGCTGCTCCTCTTCCTCCTTCGTTCTTTCATTCGCTTGGCATTGATTGTCTGTATCTGCTGTGCTAATATTTAATGATACTAATATTTATTGATAATCCATTCTTACTCTCCATCACTTGTCTAGAATGGTTTGTTGATAAGATCAGGTGATAAAACACTACTTTGTCTAACTACACTTTTAATTGCTCCTTAGTCATTAATCTATTTAATGTGGCTGTTTACAACATTCTGTCTTTTGAATATTTTTTGTGTGGATTTGTGAACAGACATGAATATACTTTTTGTTTGCAAAATCAGAATGTTCAGATCTGTAAATAAGTGAATAGAATAGCTATTTATTTAGGTACAAATATCAAAGTTGAAGTTTCTGTTTTCTGTACAGCACAACCATCCTTACATATCAGCCATGGTGAACAATGGAAGCCTTGGGTATGATCATGACACTGATGGCACACACACTCAGCTAGCCGGCTGTGAGGCACAGTTTCGCAACAAGGACTATGATACCTATGTGGCAATCAGATATGAGGGCAACACAATTACAGTGAGTAAACATGTGTCACCCATTTAAGTCTCTTAGTTCCATTGTCTGGACATCTTAGTGGTGGAGCATTTATACAGCCATGGATTTGATCATCTGTTTAGAAGCCTGTCCCACTACTAGACATGTCCAGTGAGTGGCAGAAGGTGTATGGCCACTAGATATAAAGGTTAACCACAAATATGTGGGTTAAGTGACCATGGGCCAGTATAAGCAGTGGTCATTGAGAGGAAGTGAGTTAGTTGGAGGGGCAGCTGTCTCTATAAAATATTTTAAAACTCAGGAACATGGTAATTAGCAGGTAAAGGGCACCATGCATAATTTGTTTTCACTGTGCTGTCTTGCTGGGTCTGGCTTTTTTTAGACAAAGGCTAATGGAGTCAAACCAGATATGACAATTAGACAAACTGACATAAAACAAAGGGAAACTACCATTGTATTTATCCCTTGTAAACATGCTTCTAAACAAAAAGAATGTTTTGGAAAAGTCTAAGGTACAAACATCATTTTTTGGTCACATTATGAGAAGAGAATCTCAAACATGTTATGACACCTGGAAAGATTTGTGAAATGAGAAATAGAGGAAAACAGGAAGAGAAACTTCTTGACAGCCTCAAGTCATGGCACAAAATGGTGTCTGTGCAAGAATTGATATATGCTGTTGGAGCTCGCAAGATGTGGAGAAGCATGGTTGCTCATGTCAGTCAGTAAGGGACTTGATGATGATGATGTAGAAGAGCAGGTGAACGAATGACTAGGATTCACTCTCTGTCAGGAGACCCGGGTTGTAATTCTGGTAAGATAAAGGATTTCTTTCTGTCCGAGGTGAAATAAAAATCTTAGTTTGTACATGGCACGTTGACACACTTAGGTACATTGTTTAAATCCACAGCTCTCCTCACATCAGCAATGGTACAAATGATGTTACATGGTTTAGCTTTTAGCAGATCATCTATGAGATATCTTGCAAGCTGTACTTTAGCAGATCATCGATGAGATATCTTGCAAGCTGTACTTTAGCAGATCATTGAGATATCTTGCAAGCTGTACTTTAGCAGATCATCTATGAGATATCTTGCAAGCTGTACTTTAGCAGATCATCTATGAGATATCTTGCAAGCTGTACTTTAGCAGATCATCTATGAGATATCTTGCAAGCTGTACTTTAGCAGATCATCTATGAGATATCTTGCAAGCTGTACTTTAGCAGATCATCTATGAGATATCTTGCAAGCTGTACTTTAGCAGATCATCTATGAGATATCTTGCATTTAAGCTATCTTCTGTCAGATCCTCTTTGAGATATCTTACATTACTAGCTGTACCTTAGCTGATTACATAAGATATTTTTGCATTGCAAGCTATGCTTTAGCACACCCTCTGTATCTTGCAATCTGTCTATACTTTAACAGGCCTTCTATGAGATATCTTGCAATCTATCTATACTTTAACATACCTTCTAGAGATATCTTGCAATCTGTCTATACTTTAACATACCTTCTATGAGATATCTTGCAATCTATCTATACTTTAACATACCTTCTAGAGATATCTTGCATTCTGTCTATACTTTAACATACCTTCTATGAGATATTTTGCAATCTGTCTATACTTTAACATACCTTCTATGGGATATCTTGCAATCTGTCTATACTTTAACATACCTTCTAGAGATATCTTGCATTCTGTCTATACTTTAACATACCTTCTATGAGATATCTTGCAATCTATCTATACTTTAACATACCTTCTATGAGATATCTTGCAATCTATCTATACTTTAACATACCTTCTATGAGATATCTTGCAATCTATCTATACTTTTAACATACCTTCTCTGAGCTATCTTGCAACCTGTCTATACTTTAACAGGCCTTCTATAAGATATCATGCAATCTGTCTATACTTTAATAGATCTTTTATGAGATATCTTGCTAGCTAATCTCTTGCATATCAATATTATGTGTGTAAAGTTATTGTTTCCTAAATGCAAATTCTCTAAATTGTGCAGAGATAGCCTAATTTTTGTCTATGAATGTTCTAGGTTTCCACAGATATTGATAATAAAAGTGGCTGGAAGGAATGTTTTTCTGTGTCAGGTATTAAGTTGCCCGTAGGATACTTTTTTGGCCTGTCTGCAGCTACTGGCGATTTAGCAGGTAACTTTCAGCATTATTTCTCATTCCATTGTATATCACCCTCATACTTCATCTCTCCTTAGATGTACAAGGTCAAGATTATTTCGACATGTCATGAGGAGAAATTAACTTGACAACTTGTTGGGAAAGAGCACGAGGAAGATAGAGATGAATACTAGGCCTTATAGCATAATCAAGACACGAACATAGACTTGATCGAGACTGCAGGTCATTTGAGGATGCGAAGCAGCTTATTAGCATGTCACATGATGATGATAACTGCAGGTGTAGGGGGTTTGGCTTGTTCCACAGTGACAGCGACACAAGAGCAAATCATGATATTATCTGAACACACTGAGTTGTGACATAGGTATTTGATTTTAATCTGAGTAAGAGAAGGGAAGAGGAAGAGTTCTGGTTTGATTTTGGTAACGGATCACTTTCATTTTAGGTGCTTTATTCTCGTCCTATAGATACACAAAGAGCATTTTAGCACAGCGTTTGAACTCTGTTTCACAGGGAGTATCCAAATGTGTGCATACCAGAGTCATACTATAAATATTCTGCTGATGAAATTTATGACCAGAAACACGCTATAAATATTCTGCAGATTAGATTTATGACCAGAATTACACTATAAATATTCTACGGATAAAATTTATGACCAGAGTCACACTATAAATATTCTGTGGATAAGATAAATTGATTATGTGGTTGTTTCGGGATTTGAAATTTAAATATTGAGCACAACCCACTACTGGAAACGCCGATCGCATTCTGGTATGAACCTAAGGCCTATCCACGTCAATATGGAAGCACTATACTCGAGTTTCGCCCTCATTTGAGCTCGTCAGTAGTGCATATCCCTGACCGGATCCGGAAACAGTCCCGGATCACGCGTGTGAAGCGGGTGTGTAACCACACGGCACACACTGGACACATCAAATTATCACAACAGAACATCACAACGCTACCCATCGTAGGCTATGCTCAAGATTGCCTAATCGCCGTGACCGACGTCCATCAATCGATGGGACCCGAACGATCAGGACTTCTCACTGGCAAGGAACACCAGGCCTCCTAGATCCAGTGAGCAATAATCAATTGATCCCGGTCAGGGATATGCACTACTGACGAGCTCAAATGAGGGCGAAACTCGAGTATAGTGCTTCCATATTGACGTGGATAGGCCTTGGGATAAGATAAATGACATCCTGTGCAGACACTAGTCTATGGGACATTCCAGGCAGACTCTAGTCTGTGGGACATTCCAGGCAGACTCTAGTCTGTGGGACATTACAGGCAGACTCTAGTCTGTGGGACATTCCAGGCAGACACTAGTCTGTGGGACATTCCAGGCAGACACTAGTCTGTGGGACATTCCAGGCAGACTCTAGTCTGTGGGACATTACAGGCAGACTCTAGTCTGTGGGACATTCCAGGCAGACAGTAGTCTGGTGAAACAAGAGAGGTGTGACTGTGGTCTCCACTGTGATCAAGTTATCACCAAGCACAGGTTCCTCACGTCACACAAGAATGAACACTTTCAGTTGATTGGCTTCTAGAACAAGATGAAAATATCCAGTCTTGCACAACTGTAGATTGAGGCATATTCTGATGGCATTGATAGATGTTGAATGTCCACCATAAACTAGGCTAGAAGTTAAGGTCAAGGTGTCTTGTAGCAGATGCTGCCTGTGTGGTGTGAAATGTTAGAGGTTAAGGTCAAGGTGTCTTGTAGCAGATGCTGCCCGTGTGGTGTGAAATGTTAGAGGTTAAGGTCAAGGTGTCTTGTAGCAGATGCTGCCCGTGTGGTGTGAAATGTTAGAGGTTAAGGTCAAGGTGTCTTGTAGCAGATGCTGCCCGTGTGGTGTGAAATGTTAGAGGTTAAGGTCAAGGTGTCATGTAGCAGATGCTGCCCTTGTGGTGTGAAATGTTAGAGGTTAAGGTCAAGGTGTCATGTAGCAGATGCTGCCCGTGTGTGAAATGTTAGAGGTTAAGGTCAAGGTGTCATGTAGCAGATGCTGCCCGTGTGTGAAATGTTAGAAGTTAAGGTCAAGGTGTCATGTAGCAGATGCTGCCCGTGTGGTGTGAAATGTTAGAGGTTAAGGTCAAGGTGTCATGTAGCAGATGCTGCCCGTGTGTGAAATGTTAGAAGTTAAGGTCAAGGTGTCATGTAGCAGATGCTGCCCGTGTGGTGTGAAATGTTAGAGGTTAAGGTCAAGGTGTCATGTAGCAGATGCTGCCCGTGTGGTGTGAAATGTTAGAAGTTAAGGTCAAGGTGTCATGTAGCAGATGCTGCCCCGTGTGGTGTGAAATGTTAGAGGTTAAGGTCAAGGTGTCTTGTAGCAGATGCTGCCCGTGTGTGAAATGTTAGAGGTTAAGGTCAAGGTGTCATGTAGCAGATGCTGCCCCGTGTGTGAAATGTTAGAAGTTAAGGTCAAGGTGTCATGTAGCAGATGCTGCCCGTGTGGTGTGAAATGTTAGAAGTTAAGGTCAAGGTGTCTTGTAGCAGATGCTGCCCGTGTGGTGTGAAATGTTAGAGGTTAAGGTCAAGGTGTCATGTAGCAGATGCTGCCCGTGTGTGAAATGTTAGAGGTTAAGGTCAAGGTGTCATGTAGCAGATGCTGCCCGTGTGTGAAATGTTAGAGGTTAAGGTCAAGGTGTCTTGTAGCAGATGCTGCCCGTGTGTGAAATGTTAGAGGTTAAGGTCAAGGTGTCTTGTAGCAGATGCTGCCCGTGTGTGAAATGTTAGAGGTTAAGGTCAAGGTGTCATGTAGCAGATGCTGCCCGTGTGTGAAATGTTAGAGGTTAAGGTCAAGGTGTCATGTAGCAGATGCTGCCCGTGTGTGAAATGTTAGAGGTTAAGGTCAAGGTGTCATGTAGCAGATGCTGCCCGTGTGGTGTGAAATGTTAGAAGTTAAGGTCAAGGTGTCATGTAGCAGATGCTGCCCGTGTGTGAAATGTTAGAGGTTAAGGTCAAGGTGTCTTGTAGCAGATGCTGCCCGTGTGTGAAATGTTAGAGGTTAAGGTCAAGGTGTCTTGTAGCAGATGCTGCCCGTGTGTGAAATGTTAGAGGTTAAGGTCAAGGTGTCATGTAGCAGATGCTGCCTGTGTGGTGTGAAATGTTAGAAGTTAAGGTCAAGGTGTCTTGTAGCAGATGCTGCCCGTGTGTGAAATGTTAGAGGTTAAGGTCAAGGTGTCATGTAGCAGATGCTGCCCGTGTGGTGTGAAATGTTAGAAGTTAAGGTCATGTAGCAGATGCTGCCCATGTGTGAAATGTTACAGGTTAAGGTCAAGGTGTCATGTAGCAGATGCTGCCCGTGTGTGAAATGTTACAGGTTAAGGTCAAGGTGTCATGTAGCAGATGCTGCCCCGTGTGGTGTGAAATGTTAGAGGTTAAGGTCAAGGTGTCTTGTAGCAGATGCTGCCCGTGTGTGAAATGTTAGAGGTTAAGGTCAAGGTGTCATGTAGCAGATGCTGCCCTTGTGTGAAATGTTAGAGGTTAAGGTCAAGGTGTCATGTAGCAGATGCTGCCCTTGTGTGAAATGTTAGAAGTTTGTCTTGTAGCAGATGCTGCCCGTGTGGTGTGAAATGTTAGAGGTTAAGGTCAAGGTGTCATGTAGCAGATGCTGCCCCGTGTGGTGTGAAATGTTAGAGGTTAAGGTCAAGGTGTCATGTAGCAGATGCTGCCCCGTGTGGTGTGAAATGTTAGAGGTTAAGGTCAAGGTGTCATGTAGCAGATGCTGCCCTTGTGTGAAATGTTAGAAGTTTGTCTTGTAGCAGATGCTGCCCGTGTGGTGTGAAATGTTAGAGGTTAAGGTCAAGGTGTCTTGTAGCAGATGCTGCCCCGTGTGGTGTGAAATGCTAGACCTTCACATATTCTAGGCCATAACATATGTGGTGTGTTGGCCAATTTCCTATCTCGTCATCTTTTCCTTCCCAAACAATTCCAGAACATTCTGAAAATTGTCTGATTCCTCATGTTTATGAGGCTGGGTAGACCCCAGAGTCAGACTGAGCAGTGGAGATAAACTTGCCTGTGCTGGAGATTGATCGGGCAGCTGTGTGGGCAGGCAAGTTCACTAACCTGTTTGCCACAGTGACTTGTTACATTATAAGTATTCTTGTTATATTGGAACATTCAGTCACATGCTTTTATAATTATTGTTTGTTTGATTTCCTCAGATAACCATGATATTATATCCATAAAAATGTATGATCTGGATACGGAGGAAGCTGTAAGTATTTGACTTACTGGTCTGTGTGTTTGTGTGAGGAGGAGAGAGAGAGAGAGAACATTGGCATTATCTAGTAATTCTAGTGACATTTATTCAATTTGTCTAAGATTGTGACAAAACAAAATCTACTGGGCAGAGATAACAAAATGGAAATCAACATTACCTATTTTTGTGTCCATTAATTGAATTCAGTGTGTCCTGGTAATGTTCACGCTTTGCTTTTATGCATGACTCATGTTTATTGTTTTAAATGTTGCATATCCCTTACAGGACGTTGCAGTCAACACCAGCATTTTTCAGCTGCTGTTGATATACTAGACAATTTTACGTTCAGTAGTTTGCCATTGCTTTCTGAACGACTGGCTCACATACCCCTGTAAGTTACCAGCGCGGCGCGATCCGCTACCATATCTCATGCAGCTGCTTTTTCCCACGTGGATATACGGGATTACAAACAATGTCGTTAACCCCTTGGCCAGGGAGCCAGGGAGAAACATGACTCATTAAGGGTACGATAATTCAAAATTGTGTTTAGATGTCAGCTAGTAGGCTCTGCTACCCTACACATTACTGATAGCTTAGTTAGTCCTGAGATTATCCTCACTAACCATTCAGTCCATAAGTTCTCGGATCCTCCCCTCAGTTTCTCCCTCTGTGTAGCAGTCAGTAACACCATTTCTATCTGGGTTGAATATTCTTCTTTGGCCCTTGCTAGCTCTTTCTGGCTTTACTCCTCCTTTTGACTTGATAATTTTGTAGTCTGGTCAAGCTTGCAGATTTGCTGTCTCTGGATTAGTTTAATCGCCCTGCCTGTCTGACAGCATTCATTATATCAGTCTGGTCCATTGCTCATCGGCTTCCCAAAGTAGCCTGGTTCGCAAGAATATCAGCTTGCTCATTTCCTCTTACATCCACATAACCTGGCACAAAAATAGACCCGATTTTCATCAGTTTTGACTTCCTCAGAAACCCCACACACTGTCTTCGAGCCCAGCCCATCTTGATTTCTCTGAGCATACTCATTACTAATAACTATTAAAATGGACCTGTTAACTGTTTGCCATATTTTTAATTTTAAGCATTCATATATATGCAGAAATAATGTATTCATATGGTAGTGAAATAACCTGTTTTAATTATGCATTTACTTGCCTTGAGTCCAGTTGTAGAAAAAATCTAAGCATAACCTTCTCCTCAGGAGCCAGCACTTTTGTTTTGGTCTGTGTGCAAATGTGAACTACAAAAATGATTGAAAATGTGAACATTTAGGCTCCAGGTAAAAATGTCTAGAAACCATGGCAACTGGCAACTTCCCTACAGGAAGCGTCATGGCTGGCATGGTTCTGAACCCATATTTGTATAGACCAGTCGGAACTCCATGGGGGATGTGGTCTGTATTGTTCTGACTGCCTTTACCTCCCAGGATATTTGATGGCACTCATTCTGGGTTGACCTGGTAGCACTTGCCAAGTTTTAAAACATGTGCCTCCTTTGTGATTCAAACACATTACCATCAGGCCGGCAGGCACACTTGCTAACTAATACGCTACATCTCCCCTATTTAAAACAGGCTATGATTATATTTTATATTTGATTATATAAACAAAATGACATGATAGTCAGTTAAACATTACTGTGGTAGACAATTCAAATTACTATGTGAATATGTGTATTGTATATTTCAGCTTGAAGGATTTATCTTATTGATTTAGTTTATGTTGTGTGACTTTTGCAGTATGTACCTGGTGAGATGCAGTGATATATGCCAGACATTAAAACTATTATTTGAGTTTTCATTATTTAAATATTATATTTATTATATGCAGTACCAATATGGCCAGCTGTAAGAGGCCATTGGAATTAGAGGCGTGTGAGTTGGGTCAGTTGTTGTAAATGTTCGTGGGAATTAATTGTACAAGAACTTATAAAACTATCTTTACTTTGAAAATATTTCATGTGGTCATTTTGAACATTACCCGCGATGGTTCATGATTTTAGTGTTTATTCATTGTTGCTGTGGAGTTGACCCAGTCTCATAAAACTGTGACCAGATGATATTTAGAATTGTCTGAGAAGGACGGATAGTGAGGAAGGGAACTGGGCACCATCACCTGACTGCTGAATCGGCCATAGGACTTTACCTTTTTTTTTAATGGAAAAAATGACAAAGAGAAGACAAAGCAGAAAAATTCGTCAGCTTGCCGGACCACCCTATGGAGAACAGATTTGAAAACTTAGCTATGAGACGGTTGAAAAGGAGAGAGATACCTGATGGTTTGGCCAAATATGGAAACATTCAGACATGATCTAAGGTTATGGGTAGCGTATGGTGGTGAACATGTGTTAACTAGTGTGTCACATGATGACACATTTACTCAATATCACTTTCAAAATCATCAGTACATCTCTATTGGGGGTTTATTCAAGGAAACATTGATCCTTTTTTCACAGAGATCAGATGATTCGACGTTATACACAGGGTTACCAGAAGCATTGGCTGCAGAAGCTCCACGAGGTATGGTACATATGGTGACATTTTATATCCTTTCACTGCTGGAGCATGTGTTGTACATTATTGCTTGTGTTTTGTGTGTGGTGATTGCTAACACTGGAGTTCTTTTGGGGGATAGTTACTCAGTTACTCATGGTGGCGCAGTGGCTAGACTCTCGCCTGTCAGCCTAATGGTCTTGGGTTCGATCCACAGCGGGGCAGATGTTTAAAATAGACCTGGGCTCACAGGTTGATCCAGCCTAAAATGGGTTCCAGGAAGTGGAGGCAGTTGGTGTGATACTGACCACATCAGCCACCAAGAACCAGTTGGTTTATAAAAACATAGGTCTAGGACCATTTGCCCAAAAAGGTGTGAAAAATGGTTCTTTACTTGCACACACAAAAAATGTCTGTAAATGATGGCTACATTCTATACTTTGGAACTAAATGAGTGATAGTAGGTATGTTGTTGTAGGAGATTTAATGAGCTGCATGTGTTATACATTTTATGTTTGATTTGAATGGGCTGTTTGTTTGATACATTTAATATTTGATTTGAATGGGCTGCATGATTTATAAATTTTGTGTCTGATGTACAATGGGACTGTTTAAAAGGTGTCAGAAAGAGGCTGGCCATAGAAAGCCAAGAGTATCGACTTTATAGCACCATGTGTTACCCTGTCTGGTTCAGGCTCTCTTCACAGAACGACACCCCACTTGCCCAGAGTTTTGCACAAATCACAAACTCCATCACTCTAGCAATGACCCCCAGGGGTCTCTAGAAAAAAAAAATTGCACTCATGGTCTTAACGTTGCAGTATGAAAAAGAACTCACAACTTCAGAGCACGAACTGTCGGCTTGACCACGTCACCACAGAGAGAGCCCACTGGTCATAGACAACATGGGCCCTACACCATACCATGAAAAGGCCTTGCTTGGCTTTCTGTATAAAATGATATTTATACCTTTTCCATGCTCTTACAGATCGAGTGGATGACAATAAGGGATCCTACTTACTGGGCAACCTGACAGGCTGGAAACTGCTGGTCATCGTCATTCTTCTGGTCATCGGCGTTGGCGTCTGTGCCATGGTGGGCATCATTATTTTCCAGAAGCAGCAGGAGAATTCTCGGAAACGATTTTATTAAAGATTCCTCCTATCTCACATGTTATAAGTGTTCGGCAAATACCATCATCCATAAGTCTTCTTTGATATACTTCATACAGTTGGCATACAATTAAGTTTTCTAGTGACAAGAAATTTATTTACGTTTGCTTTCATACAAAGTCAGTAAGAAACGTGAAACGCAGACAGGTTTGGATGTGTTTTGGTTCATTGATGATAAAATATTTTTAAAAACAATTGGCCTGCATGCTGCATTGTGACTGCCATATCAGGCGGTAATTAATCCTGCGTCTACGATAAAATTCTACAAGCAGACGCTAGTAATGGTATAAAATGATGTGTGTATCGTTTGTTTCCCCAGAAATTTGCAGTTTTATGTCATGTGCTCATCCATGTACAGTATTTATGTGTAGAATGTGTTGCCGGAGACAGAGCTGAGAGTTTGGGTTCAAGTCTAACAGTTGTCAATTTTCAACGTAATAATAATTTCTTGGGCTGAAATATTCTTATGGTTTCACATTTGTGTCTTTAAAGAACCACGTGGAGGTTGTTCAATTCCTTGCCTGCTTGTGTCAGCTATTGCATGTTCTTTTCTTCACTTATTTCACTTTATGAAATATGTTACAAATGGCCTGTCCTTCACAAGATGTTGCAATCAACCCTAGGTTGATTTTTTTCGGCAATTTTGCATTCAGTACTTTGCCGTTGCTTTCTGAACAGGAAGTCAATGTTTAAGTCCAACTGGACGGTGTAAAGGATGAACCCCCTACTTCATCGCACTGGAAGTTTCATAGCTAGAGTGCTGTTATCCTTCTGAGTCAGTTGGACTTGGTGCTCAGAAAGCAATGGCTAACTGCTGAATGCAACATTGCCTAGAACAACTTCCTGCAAAGGATATGCAATGAAATATGGTAGACCCTATAAATTTACCACTCGGTGTCCAACTATTTGAAAGTTGTAATCTCAACTCATGATTCAAATGATAAAGCTTGCAAGTCATTATAGCACTAGTCTAGTCCAACAGTTTGTGGCTATGCTGAATTGGTGTTACCAACAGACAGTAGTAATGATTCAAGCTGTGTGTCTCGCAAGCCCATTCAAAGTCATCTCAACATGATCTTTATTCTTTCCATTGCTATCACTACTTAGAAATTGTTTGCATGTGCTTATATACTGTTATATATTCTTCATAATATAAATATAATGAATAAATATGAATTATTGTGTTATAATTATAATACAGTGAATTAACTATGCATGCACTAAACAGTAAACAGATGTAAACATTGGTTTGACACCCGACCATCCTGTCGGTTCTAACCAGTTGGACTTTCTGAGGTCTACTGTACTCTTGATGTCTCTTCTGATATGTTTTGGTTGTTTCTTACACTCACTGGCTTTTTATCTTCTACCTCAGGCATTTTGTTTTATTTTAGCATCATCACACGCGCGCGCGCACACACACACACACCCCACACACCCCCCTCCCCAGTTTTTCTTTCTCTTATGCATGCATCTGTGTGCGAGCATGTACACACACACACACACACACACACGACACCCAGTTTTTCTCACTCTTATGCATGCATCTGTGTGCGAGCATGTACACACACACACACACACACACACACACACAAGACACCCAGTTTTTCTCACTCTTATGCATGCATCTGTGTGCGAGCATGTACACACACACACACACACACACACACACACACACGACACCCAGTTTTTCTCACTCTTATGCATGCATCTGTGTGCGAGCATGTACACACACACACACAAGACACCCAGCTTTTCTCTCTCTTATGCATGCTTCTGTGTGCGAGCATGTACACACACACATGTTTAGTGATTAGGTTCTCCAAATCAAAGCCTAGGGGAAAAACCTCAGGCCACCGAGTCACTTCCTTGGCATTTATTCCTCTTTCATCTTCTTCTGTCCTCTTCCTTTATTCCTTCCTTCTTCCTTTTGCTTCTGCTATTCCACGAGTCTCAGCATGCCCCTCATACACCTTGTTTTATTATTTTGGTTGTGCTGTTCATTCATTTCTAAGGGAGGAGGGCCGGAACTTTTGTTTTTTTTCCCTTTGTATTTGAACATGGCTTTGTGTCTGTCATTGTTGGCAGTCATTATATACTACCAGACCATTTGACTTGCTCTCTTGTGACACAGCATGGTGTTCTCATGGGGCTTCATGCAGGTAGTCACCGCTGCTCACTGGGATCTTGTCTTTTCTCTGTCGAATGAAGGTAGGACTCATGCAGGCATGATGGTTATTGTAAAGACTTAACCAACACTGACTTAATATGGAAGTCTGAGATTGGATCCCTTTTGAGGCTTCTGTATGGTTCATAGCTGGACATATCAAGATTTTGAGTGTGTTTATGTCAAAATAGAGCAACACCAAAAGTGGAAGAGTAATGATGAGTGGAAAATTAAGAAGGAAATGTGAGATGTGTGTGTTGTAAATGGTGTGTCATTGTTGCGTTTCTTAGTTACACGTTGCATTAACTTGTTTCATTATACGGATTGTGTATGCATGAATTGTTTAATACTTTAACCAAACATAATACATGCAATAATGGGGGCTGTATTACGGGACACTATTAACTTCCATGTGTGATGTTCATTCCATATCGAAATAGTAAAATTATTATATTATCAATGCTTGATGCATGGGTGTGAACATATTTAATGTCAGTTTGCGTCTGCCATGAGATACTCACTTTAAAATGTTATCTAATTGGACTGACTGGGAAGCTATATATGGGTTGTAATAGCCAGGAGTGAATTGGGTTGCAGCTGAAGTTAATGTGTTGGTCGTTGACCGCTCTTATGCTAATATAAGAACTATGTGTCCACAGTATGTTCTCTTAAATCAACAGTATGTTCTCTTAAATCAAATGTTAAATAATTTCACAATTTAAATTTAATGTTTCTGCTTTTTACCAGGGCTGTTCAGAAAGTAATGCACCACGTCGTTTTTCTCAGCTAATAATGAAGACAATAACATAGAATTGTGCACACTTCAAATATGGCATGTGCCTATTGTGTGCAGCAATTTGCAACTTAACTGCTCAAATAATATGGCTACCCCAAATCTTTGAAATGGAGCGTGTTAGCAACTTGCGCTATAAGCAGTGAATTGTGATAGAATTTCTCAATGCAGAGAAGGAAACTGTTTTGTGAACATTCACAAGCGTCTAGAAATTGTGCAGTCAACAGTAGTCAGTTGCTGGGTTCAGAGAATCAAAGAATCAGGAAATAGTAGCTGCTTCATTGGCCGCGCTGTGTATGTCTTGCCACAGCCACCAACGCAGAAATGTTGAAATGTGATGAGAGTGTTATTCTTACTGATAGGCAAATTGCTACTCAATAAATATCAAATTGCTACTCAATAAATATCAAACTGCTACTCAATAAATATCAAATTGCTACTCAATAAATATCAAATTGCTACTCAATAAATATCAAATTGCTACTCAATAAATATCTTTATAGCTTTCCGACAGTGACTTGGTCTGCCTACCTCATAATGCCATAGCCAGGTCCTTTCACTGCATGCTCCTAATACATTCTCTAGCATGGGATCTTCTTTAGCAGTTATTTATTTTATATTTGAAACATTCATTAGTTAGGTAGCACAAGTGTTGCTGGAAAGAGAGAGAGAGAGAGAGGATGGCTGGGATAAATAATGGCATAGACAGATATAAAGACCTGAATGGATAAGTAGCACATAAAACTAGAGTTGTGAAATGACATCACGTATGCCAATTAGCAAGTCTCTTGAAGATGAACTAACCTGGATAGTTTGTCACATGACCAGTATCCTATTGTTAAGATGTTGTGATTGTCAGTGATCTAAACTGTTGAAGGAGTGACAATAACATGTGACAAAATAGGGTCTCTGACATGTAGCAATGCCAGGGGGTATATTGGGGCATGATGAGCCGGGTACAAGTGATGTCATGTTTGTGTTGTCAGAATGATTCCCTTCAGGTTTGTTTTGTTTTGTTTCCGATAGACAGCAGGTCGTCAGTTGATCATCATTTACAAGAAATAAACTTATATATTGTTTATCGTTACTGTGTGTGTGTTCTTATCTCGTGTTGGAGATTAATGCATATTGCTACAGTTGGACATCATGTCAGTCTAGCAAGTGCGTTATACCATTCTTGGGATAATCTCTTATAGTGCTACTGTTGTACATTGTGACATCCTTGGGGGAATCTTTCATCTGTCTCTGCTATAGAAGATCATTGCTGGGAAAGAGAGTATCATCTGTCTCTGCTATAGAAGATCATTGCTGGGAAAGGGAGTATCATCTGTCTCTGCTATAGAAGGTCATTGCTGGGAAAGAGAGTATCATCTGTCTCTGCTATAGAAGATCATTGCTGGGAAAGAGTATCATCTGTCTCTGCTATAGAAGATCATTGCTGGGAAAGAGTATCATCTGTCTCTGCTATAGAAGGTCATTGCTGAGAAAGAGTATCATCTGTCTCTGCTATAGAAGATCATTGCTGGGAAAGAGAGTATCATCTGTCTCTGCTATAGAAGGTCATTGCTGGGAAAGAGTATCATCTGTCTGTACTATAGAAGATCATTGCTGGGAAAGAGAGTATCTGTCTCTGCTATAGAAGGTCATTGCTGGGAGAGTATCATCTGTCTCTTCTACAGAAGATCATTGCTGGGAAAGAGAGCATCATCAGCAGTAGTTATATATTCTAGAGAATAGAGTCATGTGTGTTATTTATTATTGGAGATTGGTGTAGAGATATTTCTCTCTACCCAGTACCAAAGTAACCACTTCAGCGAGGATTGCATTACAGTGCTCTCCTTAGAAAACACCGAGGTTGTTTAACAGATTCAAAAAGTAGGATGGATCAAACAATACTGGATGGCTTAAAATGGGAAGTAGATGTGTTTCACAGTTAAAACAACTGAAAATTTGCTATTATGGTAGCAGATATGTTGCATTATGTATGAAATTAAAGGAGGCTGCATTGGAAAAATTACTATATATAAGCTCATGGCAGATGCTGGAAGTCGCCTAAGACGATTTTTCATCCCATGGCACTGGTATCAGTTAAGACATATATCAGAACTCTACCTCTGTAGAGAGGTGTATTAGGTTGTAACAGATCGGGATTTAGCAGAACATATATGTTCTGGCTTGGATTAGGCCTGCGTTGGTAATGTTAACGTCACAGATTGAAGGTTGTCATTGTTTTAAAAAAAAACCAATCGAATACCAAGGAGGAGATAAATGTTTGAAATTCTGGCTTGATCTGCATACCATATTGTGTTATCTCCCCCTCTATTAAAGATTTGCATGATTCAGTACAGTGTTATCAGTGGATGCTGTATGTTAATGAACTCGTTATCAGCATTTGCCTGTGTGGCCTTGTAAGTTATGTGATCTTCGCTCGTTGAACTAGTATGCCTTGAACTCGCATAGACTGATACTACTGAGTGGTTCTGCCTGCCTGTCTGCTTACTTGTCTGTCTGTTGACTAACTGACTGGCACCTTGCCGTATTGACAGACGATAGTTTGTAAAATGGAGTTATAACAGAAAGCCTGGGCTGAATTTACAGACCATGTGTTGCCCATGCAGCATAATCCCTCTTTCGGCCTGTCTAGTGTACTCCAGAGGAAATGCAACATCAATACGTCTGGAACAAGACAAGCTACAGAAGTTGCCGGATCAGCAAAGCAATGCTCTAACTGTCCACCTGTGGAGCTTTGACCCTAGACCAGTTGCCAACCAAGGCTTAGGGCCTGGTCTGCTCTGCCATGACATTTAGTCTTTAGGTTCCATTTCCTCGCACAAGGGTAAGGCTTGTAACCTCCCAATTGCGTTCCTCCGCGCGAAGCCGTTGGCACAATGTGGGGCGTCGTGTTTTGTGAGCTTCGCCCAACATTCGGCGCTAACAGAAAGCAGGTAGTACCAAATACTATCATACGGTAGCTCAGTCATATCTGATTAAACCTGACACCTGTTAATCAGTGTAATACATGGGTCGGGCGGAGGATATCATCAGACAGGTCTGCAGTCCTACCAGTATCAACCCCGGCAAGGAATCAACCCCGGTTGGTATCAACCCCGGCCTGTGTCTCCAGCTTTAAAGTGCACCTTTTCCTGCATTATCACACTTGACAGACGGTGCTGAGAACAGAATCCTGCCACTGTCAATGCAGAGAGAGGTCAACGCACTCACCAATGAACACGCAGACAACCCCGAAGTGAGCACATATGGACCTGTCCGGAGTGCAATGAAGATACCCCAACTGATAACTGAATACAGGAACAATCCACATCTACAGCTTGCAATATCTACCCCGAAACTCGGAGCATCTGGGCGTTTGCCTGAAGTGATGCGATGTGTTTGTTATGCATCAACATCTGTCTGCCTGCCTGTCTGTCTGTCTGCCTGCCTGTCTGTCTGTCTGCCTGTCTGTCTGCCTGTCTGTCTGTCTGCCTGTCTGTCTGTCAGTCTGTCTGCCTGTCTGTCTGCCTGCCTGTCTGTCTGTCTGTCTGTCTGTCTGTCCACTGTCGAGGAGAGTGCGTCACGCCCAGTTATGCACCTCAAATGTCAGTATGTCCGACTTCTAGAGAGAGAGAGAGAGAGAGACACACACACACACACACACACACACACACACACACACCCTCACACACATACATATATATATATATATATATATATAAAGTTTACTCCCTCTGTAGCGATGTATCCAAGGTCATGGGAACTATCTACCCGTAATCGGGGTTTATTTCCTACCAATTTTGGCAAGACAGTGGCCATACCGCCTACACCTTGCGTTTCCCAACTGTTGTGATGTCTTTATCATGCACAACTTGCACACGGGACCTCCTATTTTTCGCCCTTATCCGAGCAAGCTAGGAAACCGATCTCACTATCAGAGACCAGAGGACGTTCGAGGCTGAAGCTAAAACCTGACTGTTCACTTGCCTATAAGTCGGTCTGTCAGTTCTTTTATCAATTCATGCATCGACCGATCACAACTGTTTGTCTTCTAACCACCAGTCTATTGATTTGCCTGATTGCTTGTCAGCCAGTCATGTCTGTATTCTAACCATCCATCTATTTATTTGCTTGATTGCTTGTTATCCGATCACGCATGTCTGTCGTCTAACCATCAGTATGTTTATGAGCCCGATTGCGTGTCAGCCTATCATGTATGTCTATCTACGAACCATCAGTCTATTTATTTGCCTGATTGCTTGTCAACCTATCATGTATGTCTGTCTACTAACCACCAGTCTATTTATTTGTCTGATCGCTTGTCAGCCAATCATGTCTGTCTTCTAACCACCAGTCTATTTATTTGTCTGATCGCTTGTCAGCCGATCATGTATGTCTGTCTACTAACCACCAGTCTATTTATTTGTCTGATCGCTTGTCAGCCGATCATGTATGTCTACCTTCTAACCATCAATCTTTTTATTGGCCTGCTTGTTTGTCAGCCGATCACGTATGTCTCTTCTAACCATCAGTCTATTTATGTGCACGCTTGTTTGTCATTTATAGAGATACTTGTCCTACTAACTTCCCACATAAACAACCCGATCAACGACCTAATTACTTCAAGCACCTACCTCATTTGTATAGCACTGAAACATGCGGTGTATTTTCTACCACCAGATAAGAAGATTTCCAATATAAAGTATTACCTAGCCTCGGACTTCAGTCGAGGAATATTTCATAATCCGTAACTGTAACAGCATCTGTACAGAACCATAGTTTAAACACAAAAGCCAGGATAACCGTACCGTCACAATGTTTTGATCACGTTATGAGAAGACATTAATTGGAGAACTTGGTGACAACCGGCAAGATCGAGGGGAAGAGAACAAGGGGAAGGCAGAAAAGTAAATACCTGGATGGCTTGGTCACGTGGCATGGCCGAGACAAGAACACAGAGCTGATACACGACTCTGGTGAAAGAGTGGGATGGCGAAACATGACCGTCCACGCTTACCAGTAAGGCACATGATGATGATGATCAACTATATACTGTGCGATTTCTTGCCTGGCATATTTCGCTGCATCTCGTCAGGTAATACTGCGGTTATATATCGTATGTAGTGAACAAACGGATAATACTTTGGCCGAAATACAATATATATAGTCACTGATATGGATAGAATCATAGTGATCGCTTGTGAAAGTAATTAAGAAAACTATGTTTTAGTACCATTCTTGGTGGATGAAAATTGTATTGGCACAAACATATCGGTGTGTGTATGGTTATTCCGGGACAAATATGAGAAGTGAAGTGTAGAAGTGTTGCCAAGAAACTGAGAGCATTAGTTATATTGCATACTTAATTGAATTGTAAGTCTGAACATATTCTACAGGATTTTATGTGTTTGTGCTTTGGCAATTTGTCTTGGTAAATGAGTTATCACTATCGTAATCATCAGCATCGGCTTCGTCATCATCATCGTCGTCATTATCGTCATCATCATCATCATCATCATCATCATCATCATCATCATCATCATCATCATCATCATTACCACCACCACCACCTTCATCATCATCATCATCATCATCACCATCACCATCACTATCTTCTTCTACTTCTACTTCTACTTCTTCTTCTTCTTCTTCTTCTTCTTCTTCTTCTTCTTCTTCTTCTTCTTCTTCTTCTTCTTCTTCTTCTTCTTCTTCTTCTTCTTCTTCTTCTTCTTCTTCTTCTTCTTCTTCTTCTTCGTCTTCTTCTTCTTCTTCTTCTTCTTCTTCTTCTTCTTCTTCTTCTTCTTCTTCTTCTTCTTCTTCTTCTTCTTCTTCTTCTTCTTCTTCTTCTTCTTCTTCTTCTTCACCCCTTTTTTGAGGCTCTATGGCCATAGGGATGTCTGGGACAAAACCCTGACTGACTGTCAACTGTAAGCTTGCTGCCAACCACAGAATGAGCTTTTCTAGTGGTTCCGAAAGTGATGATAATACAGAGATGGGTGTATGGCATTTCACGAGACTATCGTCCCATGAGCCACACCGAAGATTAAGAAACACAAGATGTGGATACACAATTTGAGGATACACACGACGAGGATATACAAAAGGAGGATATACAATGTGAGGATATACAATGTGAGGATATATAATTTGAGGATATACAATGTGAGGATATACATTATGAGGATACACAAACAGAGGATATCCACGATGAGGATACACAATAAGAGGACACACATGATAAGGACATACAATATGAGGATACGCAATATGAGGATACACATGATACGAAAATATCGACATTACCAAAGTGCTGCTATGACGTGTTCGCGAAAATAGGAATGACTGGTACATAGAGCTCGAGTCAAAGCGCATGCGCATGAAACATGGCTCCACAAACTAAACCTGATCAATTTCTATTGTAGCATGTTGGATGAGGGTTCGATGGCTGCCCTCGACGTTTGCTACTGGAGAGAAAGACTGACCACCGGTTCCTCTATGCACTTAGGCGTACAGAGTGTGATGATTCTAACACTTCCCATACCCACAGTAGACATTTGCTACGGACCTTTCCCACCAAGGTTTTTCCCCGCCAGTTTGGAGATCTTCAAGCATTTTTATCTTGTCGACATGTCTTGCTCTGTCCAAAGTTATTGTACATTCAATGAAGTAAAGATGTAGGTCTTTATTTGCCTATATCGAAAACAAATACAACAATGGTTGTACATCCACATTGTTCTTCCCCTATTTATGCTTGTATTTTCTTCCCAACTCTTGCGCGATGATCCTTAGAAAAATCTTTGTGATGTGATTTATTACGCTAAATGTAGGATATTGACTACACTCCAAGATTCCTGATTTCTTCGAGATTGCAATAAACATTGTTTTACACAATTCAAAAGATATCGTATCTCCAGTCTTATATATTGTGTCCCGCAGCCCGAGGACCTGGTCTATTCCACTTGCTTCTAAGTCATCGCAATTTCAATTGTGATATTGTCAGGACAGAGGGTGTTGCTGAATGTCTACTAACCACCAGTCTATTTATTTGTCTGATCGCTTGTCAGCCAATCATGTCTGTCTTCTAACCACCAGTCTATTTATTTGTCTGATCGCTTGTCAGCCGATCATGTATGCCTGTCTTCTAATTATCAGTCTATTCATTTCCCCGATTGTTTGTCAGCCAATCATGTCTGTCTTCTAACCACCAGTCTATTTATTTGTCTGATCGCTTGTCAGCCGATCATGTATGTCTGTCTACTAACCACCAGTCTATTTATTTGTCTGATCGCTTGTCAGCCGATCATGTATGTCTACCTTCTAACCATCAATCTTTTTATTGGCCTGCTTGTTTGTCAGCCGATCACGTATGTCTCTTCTAACCATCAGTCTATTTATGTGCACCAACGCTTGTTTGTCATTTATAGAGATACTTGTCCTACTAACTTCCCACATAAACAACCCTATCAACGACCTAATTACTTCAAGCACCTACCTCATTTGTATAGCACTGAAACATGCGGTGTATTTTCTACCACCAGATAAGAAGATTTCCAATATAAAGTATTACCTAGCCTCGGACTTCAGTCGAGGAATATTTCATAATCCGTAACTGTAACAGCATCTGTACAGAACCATAGTTTAAACACAAAAGCCAGGATAACCGTACCGTCACAATGTTTTGATCACGTTATGAGAAGACATTAATTGGAGAACTTGGTGACAACCGGCAAGATCGAGGGGAAGAGAACAAGGGGAAGGCAGAAAAGTAAATACCTGGATGGCTTGGTCACGTGGCATGGCCGAGACAAGAACACAGAGCTGATACACGACTCTGGTGAAAGAGTGGGATGGCGAAACATGACCGTCCACGCTTACCAGCAAGGCACATGATGATGATGATCAACTATATACTGTGCGATTTCTTGCCTGGCATATTTCGCTGCATCTCGTCAGGTAATACTGCGGTTATATATCGTATGTAGTGAACAAACGGATAATACTTTGGCCGAAATACAATATATATATAGTCACTGATATGGATAGAATCATAGTGATCGCTTGTGAAAGTAATTAAGAAAACTATGTTTTAGTACCATTCTTGGTGGATGAAAATTGTATTGGCACAAACATATCGGTGTGTGTATGGTTATTCCGGGACAAATATGAGAAGTGAAGTGTAGAAGTGTTGCCAAGAAACTGAGAGCATTAGTTATATTGCATACTTAATTGAATTGTAAGTCTGAACATATTCTACAGGATTTTATGTGTTTGTGCTTTGGCAATTTGTCTTGGTAAATGAGTTATCACTATCGTAATCATCAGCATCGGCTTCGTCATCATCATCGTCGTCATTATCGTCATCATCATCATCATCATCATCATCATCATCATCATCATCATCATCATCATCATCATCATCATCATCATCATTACCACCACCACCATCATCATCATCATCATCATCATCATCATCATCATCATCATCATCATCATCATCATCATCATCATCATCATCATTACCACCACCACCACCTTCATCATCATCATCATCATCACCATCATCATCATCATCATCACCATCACTATCGTCTTCTACTTCTTCGTCTTCTTCTTCTTCTTCTTCTTCTTCTTCTTCTTCTTCTTCTTCTTCTTCTTCTTCTTCTTCTTCTTCTTCTTCTTCTTCTTCTTCTTCTTCTTCTTCTTCTTCTTCTTCTTCTTCTTCTTCTTCTTCTTCTTCTTCTTCTTCTTCTTCTTCTTCTTCTTCTTCTTCTTCTTCTTCTTCTTCTTCTTCTTCTTCTTCTTCTTCTTCTTCTTCTTCTTCTTCTTCTTCTTCTTCTTCTTCTTCTTCTTCTTCTTCTTCTTCTTCTTCTTCTTCTTCTTCTTCTTCTTCTTCTTCTTCGTCTTCTTCTTCTTCTTCTTCTTCTTCTTCTTCTTCTTCTTCTTCTTCTTCTTCTTCTTCTTCTTCTTCTTCTTCTTCTTCTTCTTCTTCTTCTTCTTCTTCTTCTTCTTCTTCTTCTTCTTCTTCTTCTTCTTCTTCTTCTTCTTCTTCTTCTTCTTCTTCTTCTTCTTCTTCTTCTTCTTCTTCTTCTTCTTCTTCTTCTTCTTCTTCTTCTTCTTCTTCTTCTTCTTCACCCCCTTTTTGAGGCTCTATGGCCATAGGGATGTCTGGGACAAAACCCTGACTGACTGTCAACTAGACACACATGATAAGGACATACAATATGAGGATACGCAATATGAGGATACACATGATACGGACACACAAATGGGGGTACACAATATGAGGTAATAATATGAGGATACACAAGATATGAATATGGTCATTCGGCACTAACAGAGAGAGAAAGAGAGAGATAGAGATAGAGAGAGATAGAGAGAGAGATAGAAAAAGAGAGATATATATATATAGAGAGAGAGAAAGAGAGAGAGAAAGAGAGAGAGAGACAGAGAGAGAGACAGAGAGAGATAGAGAGAGATAGAGAGAGATAGAGAGAGAGAAAGAGAGAGAGAAAGAGAGATAGAGAGATAGAGAGAGAGATAGAGAGAGAGAGAGAGAGAGAGAGAGAGAGAGAGAGAGAGAGAGAGAGAGAGAGAGAGAGAGAGAGAGAGAGAGAATGTCCACCGACAAAACCACGTATCAACCAAACATGCAATTAACAATGAAGACATGAAAATGTCACACACTTTGGCTACTTGGCTCCACAATCAGTAACAGTGGGGATGCTCAAAAAGACGTAAGAACAATACTGCCTTCAGCAAAGCAGGGGGTAAACAGTATTAAGAGCCTACGGCACAATAGCAGCAAAGAGATGAAAGCAAAGATGTCGAGAACATGCGTCATTCGTATGGCAACGTGTGCTGTGAACCGTAGACCATTTCGCAAACACTAAAGAAGACAGTCGGGACGTTTGAACTCACATGTCACAGAAACAATAATATGGACCAAGAAGAAGAAGAACAATACTGAGAGTTTACACGATCTAAATATGGAAGAAAACTGGTGCATATACCACCTTCGTGTCTCGGAAACTGACATACTTTGGTCATATTAACTGATGCAGTGCCGAAAGATAATAATATATCGCCTAATGTGATCTCCCATTTGTACAGACGGACGATATATCGCCTAATGTGACCTCCCATTTGTACAGACGGACGACGTATCGCCATACAAGGGTCATCATGTTATTTTGTTTTGTGTCGAGGTATCTCCCGTAGTTTAATTGCTCAGGGAATGGAACTTGGCATTATTATTATTATTATTATTATTATTATTATTATTATTATTATTATTATTATTATTATTATTATTATTATTATTATTATTATTATTATTATTATTTTGCGCTCGCTCGCTTTGAACGAAAGCGTAGTCCATACACACTACTTCTAGTACTCTTTTTTTTGTTCGCATATCCTTTACAGGACTTCGCTGTCAACATCAGCATCTTTCAGCTGATTGTTGATTTCTTGGCAAGATTACGCTCAGTAGTTTGCCATTGCTTTCTGAGCGACCAGCTCACATACCCCATAAGTTACCGACGCGGAGAGAACCGCTACCGATTCTCGCTCACGTCACGTTACTCACGAGAGGATACGGGATTACGGAGAAAGTCGTGTAACTCCTAGACCAGGGAGACACTTCTAGTAGTGCTGGACTGAATTTTGCACGTGGATTAGCTTTTCCTATTAACAGTGTCCCTCGCCATCAGGCGAACCCACTCCTACTTCAAAGGTACTTGCAATTTACGTCCCCAAGTCAAGAACGGTAAGTCAACATTCTAGTCCAACTGTCCGGTGTAGGAGTTGAACCCCTTACCTCGCCATCAGCACACCAGATGTTTAAGAACACGCCTTCTTATCCATTCTGCCATGCTGACCTACACTTGCATTATAATGCTTATACATTTGATTGTGTATCACGCTTGGTCCAAACGCACATATTATTTGACACCGAATCAGTTAAATGCCCGGTGGTTTAGACCGACTGGTAATGGAAGGAACAGTTCTAGAAAGAAGAATCACCATTCAACCAACAGCGCACACGGGACACTAAAGACAAGTTGGTCATAACATGAATGAGACAGAAGAACTGGCAAAGCATCGAGAATCTTCCGCAACAGGTGGCTGTGAGAGCGACGTCCTGAAAATGGCATGCTTTATGATGATGATGAGTGGATTAGGAGCTGGGAACTTTTCTAACCAAATTTACAGCCTTGTCCAAAAACATTCCATTCTGAATTATTGTACAAACCTGAAATGTGAATGAAATATACTTTTTTTTTTTCGCGCCCACTCGCTTTCAACTCAAGCGTAGTCCATACACATGCTTCTATTGCTAGTGAACTCGACATATTTTTTTTTTCGTATGGTTTAGCAGTCCGTATTACCAGTTTCTCTCGCCATCAGGCGAGCCCACTCCGATTTCAGAGGTACTTGTAATTTACATCTCCAAGTCAAAGAGGAGACGTCAACATTTTAGTCCAACTGCTCGGTGCAGGAGTTGAACCCGCAACCTCGGCATCAGCACACCGGAAGTTTATGAGCGAATGCTCTTATCAATTCGGCCTTGCATGAAACATACTGATCTGTATCTGACAGATGAATTCTGGGCCCACAAACAACATGGCGGAAGTGACTCCAAGTCATGACAGGGACATGGTAAAGAAAGAAGATGGGGTATCTGTATCTTACAAGTCCAAATTACACGATCGTGATTACAGAAGGAAAATATGTCTGTGGATTTCTTTACCGATAGCAACGCTCAACCAGGTGAGTTGTGTTTATTTTATTTGTTTGTTACAACATTGTAAATCAATGTCAATCTAAGTCAATCGTTAGCAGCTACACGCTGCGAGATTTGCTGAGGAGGGGACTTATGGACTGAATGGTTCGATGTGCAATGAGGATGATCTGTCGACTAACTAACTAACTAACAGTGTAAATCGTTGATCTGTAGTTAGAAAAGGCAGGATGTGGGAGCAGAATGTGGGACACAAACAATTAACATTTAAAGACAGGAGCCACAGACAATATAATGCATGATTTATTGCCTGGCATATTTCGCTGCATCTCGTCAGATGCAGTGTGCAGGGTTATATAACATCTGAGGTGAATAAATTAATACTACCTTTTTTTTTTCTTTTTTTTTTTCATATCCTTTACAGGACATCGCTGTCAACATCAGCATCTTTCAGCTGTATGTTGATTTCTTGGCAAGATTACGCTCAGTAGTTTGCCATTGCTTTCTGAGCGGCCGGCTCAGTTATCTCGCAAGTCACCAGCGGGATCGAACCGCTCCCAGCTCTCGCCCTGCTACGAGACTCTGCATGATAAACGGGATTACGGAGAAAGTGTTGTAACCCCTCGGCCAGAGAGACCGGCAATACTACCTTAGCTGAAACAATTAAAACACATAATCACCGGTATTTTTCGAATGTGGAGCATCTGTTATCCACACGGTAATTTCATATTTAACACGTTACATGTTTTATTTTGAATCATTCTAGTTATATCTTTACAAATAGTGCCACTATCGATATAAATAACGCGGCTACAAACTTTAGCAGTACAGGCAAACTCAAGGAGAAACAAATACTGGATCAAACAGGACAACATTGCCGCGCTCTTTAAGTCTTACAGTTTTCTTTGTCTTGTTTTTATTTTAAACATGGTGATTATATTTCACTCTGTGCCACCAATGCCAAACCTGTAAAATGATAGAAAAAGAGAAAAGAAAAATCACAACAACGGACATGAGAATTTATGCGATACTCAAAGTATCATGAATCTAGAAAATAAGAAATAATATAATCAGAATTAAAGTGAGGGTAATAACAGCATTAGATGTCATTAGAAAACAACAATTAAAATGGCTAGGCCACACAACAACGCTATAAATCAACAGTATACCACAACAAGCAATGATGTACAGACCAAATAGAACCAGAAGAAGAGGCCGACCATGTAAAGGATGGACAGAGGGAATAACAGAGTCTATGGGAATCTCGATATATGAAGCCCATCAACGGGCACTTTCCCGCTATTTATGCTTTACCTCGACCTCCGTGGCGAAGTGGTCAAGCCGTTTGACTCGGGCTCCGAAGGTTGTGTGTTCGATTCCGGGCCGCCTCCTTCGGTTCACGAGTGAAATTTTTCGGAAATTCTTGTGGGTCGTCGCTAGAGTTACGAAGTTCGTGCTTTGTGCAACGCTTTCCGCGCTGCGGAAGGAGACCGAGCCATATGGGATAAACCCGGTGCAATGATGTCGACCGTGTCGACTTTTAAGCGCGTCGCTTTTAAGCGACCGCAAGATATAAGAAGAACAAGATGAGACAATTACAATTCACATGTTCAGTATCATATATCTGTTGTCGTCATATACTTGAGTGTTAAGAAAACACCACAGGTTAAGATGAGCGTGTAAGAAAACCCGCATGTACAGATGAGCATGTATATCTTTCCCCAGGGTATCATCGACTCACAGGGAGCAGCGGCACTGCTGGATCTCCAAATGATCACGTCGACAGACGACCAGATGGCCGCGCTGTACATCACGTCATACAACCTGGGCTATGTTCTGGGTTCGCTTCTGGGCGGCTTCTGTCATGGCAAGGTAACATCATACTAGAACAGTACCATGCTTAAGCCGTGGTACAGTGGCTAGCACGTTCATCTACCGGCCCGGTGGTCATGCCTTCTAACTTCCCTGGAGAAGGAGATGTTTAAAAAATGACCTTGGTTCTAGGTCGATCCAAACTACATTGAGTATCAGGAAATGTTATGGAAAGCAAGGGAGACTCGCGTGATAATGAATATATCACTTATGGAATGCTGGTTAATCTATACACGTATGTGGGATAACATCAAATACCCAGAACTCCGCAAGCTGTGGAATATGTTCCTTTAGTTAACTTACACTGCTTCAAGTCTTTGTAGTACAAACTTGTCTACAGGTGTCTTTATTTCTTCATGGAGGTAACCATCATTTATGTCTTCTTATAATGCAGTTCTATCCTTAGTTGCTCACTTTGTAATAACAGCATTCGCTAAAAGTCGCACATTCTGTTCATTGCCTGCAATCAATACTGTATCATCTGCATATCTTATATTGTTGATTTTATGTCCTCCAATGGCGATTCCCCTAATTTCTTTTAGATTTCTCATATGTTGCCTATATAGGGAGGAAAAGGTCTGGGTACAATACACATTTCTGTCGCACATCTCTAGTATGGCTGGTATTGACTAATTCTTAATGTCATAAACCTCTGTGACTTTAGGATGTCTAGGACGAGAGATACACGCTGGTTCAGCTTACTCTCATAGAATGTTAGTTGACATACAAAGAAATGACAAAACTCACGTAGGTGATCAAACATTTATTCCTCTCTCACAATACCACGTTGTGCAGAGATGTCCCCGTGAACTAGCAGGCCTGGCATCCACCACTCTCAATTTTGTGTATAGTGTGTATTGTCCGGTCTCCCAACCTAGGCAGGTTATGGGTTCATTCTCCTATCACCAAGGAACAAAATAATATGCCAAACAGGTGTTAATATGTCTGTCTACTTCACCAGCACGATGTCCTCAACCAGTCGGGCACTTTGGTGAACCTACAGGTTCCTGCTCTATTTCTATAATTCTATATCGTTGATCTTTCTTAGCTTTCTATACGTAGATAGCGATGGTGCAGGCAGCATGTCTTCACACAAAGTCCCGCACTACGCTTTTCTCTCCTTGACATGGCTGTCTCTACTGAGCCTATTACGCCAATCAACCTTCCTGCGTTCACGAGTCTCAGGCGAGCCTGTGTTCAGTTGTCTGGCTAATCCCTGTATTAGTTAACTCTAATCATACTTAGTTGCCTCTAATCATACTTAGTAACAACAATGTTATCTATATGTAATGTAGATTCCATATAAATATATGGACTTGGAAAATATCGACATTACCAAAGTGCTGCTATGACGTGTTCGCGAAAATAGGAATGACTGGTACATAGAGCTCGAGTCAAAGCGCATGCGCATGAAACATGGCTCCACAAACTAAACCTGATCAATTTCTATTGTAGCATGTTGGATGAGGGTTCGATGGCTGCCCTCGACGTTTGCTACTGGAGAGAAAGACTGACCACCGGTTCCTCTATGCACTTAGGCGTACAGAATGTGATGATTCTATTACTTCCTATACCCACAGTAGACATTTGCTACGGACCTTTCCCACCAAGGTTTTTTCCCGCCAGTTTGGAGATCTTCAAGCATTTTTATCTTGTCGACATGTCTTGCTCTGTCCAAAGTTATTGTACATTCAATGAAGTAAAGATGTAGGTCTTTATTTGCCTATATCGAAAACAGATACAACAATGGTTGTACATCCACATTGTTCTTCCCCTATTTATGCTTGTATTTTCTTCCCAACTCTTGCGCGATGATCCTTAGAAAAATCTTTGTGATGTGATTTATTACGCTAAATGTAGGATATTGACTACACTCCAAGATTCCTGATTTCTTCGAGATTGCAATAAACATTGTTTTACACAATTCAAAAGATATCGTATCTCCAGTCTTATATATTGTGTCCCGCAGCCCGAGGACCTGGTCTATTCCACTTGCTTCTAAGTCATCGCAATTTCAATTGTGATATTGTCAGGACAGAGGGTGTTGCTGAATTTTATATGGTTAGGGACATTCTGAACTATCTTAAACATTACTTGAACTTCGGTGTTATTGGAAATACCAAACTTAATCTCATGTAAATCGTTGTAATGGTCTGTTCCGTTCTCTGATCATGCATTTGATTTTGTAGATTCTTTTGGCATTATTTAGATCAGGTCACTATAAAATGCGTATATGCTATCTTCATTACTTTGAGCTGTGAGGGCTTATGCTTGAAAAATTTTGACATCAAAAGCCTGACATTTAACTTTATCAGTAATATTCTACACACATGTTTTCATTGAGTGCTATTGTTATCATCTTGTGCTCCGACAGATCAACAGCTACCTCCTGCTAACGACCTGTTGTGTAATGGCCGGCGGTCTCAACATCGCAACCCCATACTGCAGTACCTTCCTGCTGATGTTCATCGCTCGGTGCATTCTGGGCTTTTTCCTTGGCGTTTTAATTTGCAGTAAGTTATCGTTCTGTTTCACCACAGAGGGATATTTTTTTCTAGAAATAGTAATTGGTTTAAAAAACTTTATGATCGTGATAAAGAATCGACGTCACAGCATTGGGGATCAGCTAAAAAATACCCTGTCTCTCTTTGCTAAACTAAATGATGACTGAATGTTGCAAGCTTGCTGACCTGTGTATTTATAAAACACTTATTTTGTACACCGTGATGATTTGAAATGTGAGGTGAGATTTTCAATTAAAATGAGTACATCCATGGGAGTTCGGTCTCATCCCATAGATAACAGAAAAAGGTTATCAACACATTGCTTGAAACTAGGAACACTGGCGATGATCTCGATGCCAGATTAGCAGAATCCACATATATTTTAAATATTCAGTTGTAGTTTGATGTTCATTTTAAAATTATCGGTGAAGTCATTACACGGCCTATTCCTTTAGATGTTTGTTTTTTCAACTTGTGAGGTAGTTTTCTTTAAACGAGCACAGTATATCCACTGTTTTGACGTTGTTTTGGCGAATCTACACATCCGATCAGTGGTCCAGGAATACAGCATCCACTACTCCAGCTACACATCGGAGTTGACTTATTTATAACCCACTACTTAAGCTATTTGTAACTAACTACTTCAGCGATCTATAACGCACTATGTCAGTGATTTGTAATCCACTACTTCTGTGATTTCTAACCCATCTCTTCAGTGATTTGTCCAGGAATACATATGAGTATAGCATTCTCGGGTAACTTATTTCTTCCTCTTCTGCCCTTTATCTCTAATTTTTAGCACATACCCACAAACAAATCATTCTAAGCCATCCTATCTTTTGCCATCTCCTTCAGTTTCAGAAACTCTTACAACATATAATGCATATTCCCGGACAGAAACCTTCCAATCATAATCCGAATTCACTCTGGATGCAGCCAAATCTGCCCTTACGCTTCATCCCCACAATTTATCTGCTTCGAGAATCCTCCACGGCCACCTCCACATCAACCTCTTGGACCCTAACACCCAGCTGGACTGTATGGACAATCTTATAGTAGCTTACGGCCTACTGACAAAAGCCCGGAGAACATACGTATCAGTGGCAGCCTTCGATCCGGAAGTCTCCGGCGTAGTGGTTACTCCGTCTGCTTCGCGCACCGAAGGTTGTGGGTTCGATTCCTGCCCACGTCGTTTGTTCACAGTGGGTACCACGGATGTTGACCGACCACCAAAACGAGGAACGCATGGGATGGTGCTTGAACCACTTGCTGCGTTACAGAGAGGAGGGTGATGCATTGCTCTTCCGCATAGTGGCAGGCGATAAATCACAGTGTCACCACTTTGAACCGAGAAGCAAAAAATTCACCAAAGGCCAAAAAAGTCAAGTTACTGGTTTCCGCTGGTAAGGTTATACTGAGCGCATGTTTTGACCAAGAAGGGCTATTGTTGGCCGACTTTAAAGAACCTGGTGCCAACATCAACTCTACCCACTACTTGCAAACACTAGACAAGCTGCAAAAAGCCATTAGAATAAACGACCCGGCATGCTTTCTCGCGGTGTGATTTTGTAGCAAGATAATGCTCGTCCGCATGTCGCAAAGATTGTGCAGGAAGCATTGGCAAGGAAGAAATGGGAGATTCTGCAACATCCAGCCTATAGTCCTGATTTGTCACCATGTGATTTTCATTTGTTCGGACCTCTAAAAACAGCTCTCAAGGGGCAACGATCTCACACAGATGCAGACGTAATGATCGAGGTAAACACTTGGTTCAGTGAGCAACCATAATCCTTTTTTGCAGACGGCATTCGCCCGCCTACCTAAGCAATGGTATGCTTGCCTGAATGCCTACGGCGACTTCTTCTGACCAACCCATGGTGCCTAATTCATTCAAAATGAATGCTTTGTTTAATTCTACCACACTTGTTAATGTTTCTTTCATGCTTTTGTAATAAGGCTATTGGAACGGGTTTCAAATGAACGCCCCTAATATATAAGTTAAGTTAGTTGCATATCCTTTACATGACGTAGCTGTTAACTCTAGCATGTTTTTGGCTGTTTGTGATCTCTTGGCAAGTTTTCGTTCAGTAGTTTGCCATTGCTTTCTGAACGACTGACACTCATATCATTGTCATGAAAAAAACCAACCCAAGGCTGTCTGCTGGCAAATAATCCGCAGCTGTGTTTGGAACGCGGTATTCGGGAATACCGGATATGGGTGTGTGATGTGCTAGGTCTGTTTTATATGTCTGAGTACATTGATGAATAGGCTGCCAGTATCCCCCCTCTTAACAAGCGACGAGCCCAGGAATAGAATCCTCATCCGACCGCTCTCATATCTTTGTAAATGCAACTTCCTAACCGTTGCACCAACCCGCTCGCTTGTATACCATTTCAAGCTAGTAAAATGTTATTCTCATGCTTGTTTTCTTGTCGTTACAGTAGTCAACGCGGAGCACATGCGCATCTGGGGCCCCAAAGGAGAATCCCTTCTGCAGCTCATCAACTGTAGCTACGCTTTGGGTGGCGTCGTCGGCCCGTTGATGGCGTCCTCATTTATAACGGAGCGATACAGAGACCAAACAACATCGTCTCATCAGAACGCGACATCTGGCATCTTTATACAGAATGATACTGCATTTAATAACTCTATAAGACACTTTGTCACATGTGATAATTTTCCAAATCAGAACACGACAACGGAAAACTTTATAACCCACAATCTGACATTTGAAAACATAAATCTGACTTTGGAATGCTACAACCACACAGAAGAGAGTAAATCAAATCTACCACGATCTACAAACGTCCATTACGCCTTCCTGATTGGTGGACTTATTTCCGTGCTGGTAGCCGTCCCATTTTTGATCACCCTGCAAATGTTCAAGACATCAAGTTCTCACGTTGAACAAAGGGGTGATTCCTACACCCCGGATCGTAAACTCCCCCTTTTGTTGAAGGTTTTCTTGGCTGGACTTCTGTGTTTATATTTTCTGTGTTATTGTTCCATTGAAGTAACATTTAATTCCTATATCTTAGTATTTATTGTAAGACACTTTGAAAACATAAGCACACACGAAGCAGCCTATATACTGACGTACTACTGGGCGCTATTTGCAACAGGCAGATTTATCTCCATATTTACTTCAAAATACTTCTCTGCTAAGAAACTTCTTTGCATACATTTGTCAATGATTGCGACAGCATTGGCGGGGCTTATAGCTAGCGCTGTATGGTCTAGGTTTGAAATATTGACAGTCTTTGCATGTCTTCTGGGCTTATCGTGTTCGGCCTCTTTAGCTGCAGGGTTTTCCTGGACTGAAGCGGAGTTGATGAAGGTAACTGGCCCAGTATCTGCCGTTATTCTCATAGGCGCGTCAGCTGGACCCACGATCGTCCCTTTTGTCGTTGGACATCTAGTGGAGTACGTTTCAAACATGTGGTTCTGCTACTGTCTCGTGTTGGTCTTCGTGCTAGCTGTGTCTGTGCTTGTGGTAATGATGACGATTAACCGATGTTATGTGGACCGGAAATATGGTAAACTGGGCGTGGTTTTAGTACAGGAAAAACCACATGGTTTACCCGATATAGTTATAGATACATCTTATTTATGAATGTCAGCTGACATGACAGAAAAAGTGTTGTTGTTTTTGTTGTTATTAATGATATTCACAATGATAAGATGTTTTCAGCCCAAATCCATGTCCACGAAGTGCTGGTCGTGTGCAGAAGTTCCACATACGGCACTGCAGATGTAGGAGTTGTGATGCAGGCATCTTCACCCCGAAGAGCACACACGGCCTGCCTGTAGCCATGTCTGCTGGGCCGCTGGTTTGGCCAGGTTTTCAGTTACCCCTGGAGAAGACCGCTGTGGTTGGAGCTCAGGTTCTCTCAGGAGTTTATTGAAATCTGTTGACAATGAAATACCTAAACACCTGTTAAGGAAACATAACCAATCTAAGTTCAATCCAGGCTAGCACTTTTGCTGCGTTAAACCTTGGCTTAGTTACATTCTAATAAGTAATAATGAGATTGATCAAAGAGACCCAGGAATACTAATCGGAGGTTATAATATAAATAATATACGCTATGCAGATGACACAGTATTGGTGGCCGATAATGCAACAGACCTACAACAATTGTTGGACACTATAGTAACAGAGAATGCAAAGAAAGGATTCTCCTTGAATATCATGAAAACAGTAACAATAGTGACATCAAAGAAAATGATGACACCAAAAAAGTGACAGAAATAGAAGGGAACATTCTTAACCAAGTGGATAATTTTAAATATCTAGGGGGCATTTATAACATCAGATAGAAGATGTACAATAAAGATTTTTAAAAAGTCGCTTAAAAGTCGACAGGGTCGACTTCATTGCACCGGATTTTATCCCATCTGGCTCGCGGAAAGCGTCGCACAAAGCTCGAACTCCGTAGTTCAAACGACGACCCACAGGAGTCTCCGAAAAATTTCACCCACATAGAGAATTTAACTCAAATTTCACAATAGAGATTAAGAGCAGAATAAGGCAAGCAAAAGCCTCATTTCAGAAAATGAAGAGTATCTGATGCAATAAGTCATTACCACTGAATGTAAAAATAAGAGCGCAAAAATGCTATATTGAACCAGTTTTGCTGTGTGGCAGTGAATCTTGGAATGTAAATGAACAAATTAAGAAGAAATTAGAAGCAACAGAGATGTGGTTCCTGAGACGAATGTTGCGAATTCCTTGGACTGCCAGAGTAACTAACAATGATTGCCTGAAACAGGCTAATGAAACTAGAACATTATATACAACAATAAGAAAGAGACAAACAGCTTTCTTCGGTCATGTGATGAGAAGAGAGGCATTGGAGAACATCGTGACAACTGGAAAGATTGAGGGGAAGAGATGCAGAGACAGACCAAGAGAAATGATGCTGGACGGATTGAGACGGTGGCATGGAGGAATATCATCGGTAGAGTTGATCCAGAACACCATAGACCGAGATCTGTGGAGAGCCATGAACCCCTACGCCAGCTGGCAGGGCACTTGATGATGATAATAAGAAATAATGGCAAAAGTAGCACGGTCTGAGAAAAATGGCTTAGAAATTGAAAAACAACACGATAGTAAAAATTAATACACACAATAGTAATAGAAATAGTAATAGTAATAGTAATAAATTAATACACACAAGAATTCAGGAGCTCACTAATGAAAAAACACCTACATCAACAGGCTGCCTGAAAACAAAAGATGGAAAAATCCTAATAGAAAAAGATCAGATTTTACATGCATGGTCAGATTATGTGAAAAATCTTTATGATGTTACAAGAGAATAACAGTATGATATTCAGAATAATAATGAATTCTTATAATAATGTATTCCAGTTCTGTCGTCAAAGCGCTGTGCAGGATGTGTTTATGTGTTTTTTTCCCCCACCTCATGTACGCCTGTTCAATTTAATGCCTGGTGGCCATCGTCAGTAAATCAAGGATGTATCGCATGACCAGGCACGAGATGTCGTTAGTGAAGCCGAGTTTGGTTTTCATTGCTTCATTTTGCACTTTGTCTTATCCGTCTAATTTGGTCTTGCAGGTCCAGGTGCAGTGCACACCACATAGAACCATGTAGGTCCATGTCTCTATTAAACGTAGCTGCATATCCTTTTCAGGACGTCGCAATCAACACCAGCATTTTCTGATGTTGTGATCTCTTGGCAATTTCACGTTCGGTAGTTTGTCATTGTTTTCTGAACGACGGGCAACCATAACATTTCGTAAAAAGCCAACGCAAGGCGGTATGCTGCCAAATCGCCCGCAGATGTGCGGGATTACGAATTGCGTCCGTAACAGCTTCGTCACGGAGCGTCTGTCTGTTGTAAAATACGTGATCTAATTGCCCATTAATGGAATGTAATAATTTGCAGGATAATCACACGTAACTATCCATCGTTCATCTTGAGCTCGTGATCTTGAACGCACTGTTATTCAGTCGCGCCTGCATGAATCATCATACAAATGCTCACTAACGATGCTCGTCGACATGTAGTGCAGAATCATGGCAGATATGGACGCCGGCTTCTCTTGCTGCTTGGATTAGTTCCGCTTGTTTGCCTTTACAACCCAGTGACGTCCCTGTCTTCAATCTGTGTATTACTGAAGTGCTTTCTGTAATAAAGTTGACTAAAATACTGATGAGAATTATAATGAGGTGAATGAGAAATAAAATAACATCAGAAATTGGGAATGATCAGTGTGGATTTATAGAAGTTAAAGGCCTTACACATCTTGAGAACATTAACTGAAAGAATGATTAAAATGAACAGAGATCTGCAATTGTGCTTTATTGACTTTGCTATGTTTACTAGCACCTTGCCTTCATGACAGACTATAGTTTGTTACATTGTGCTTCAAAAAAGGGCATAATAACTACAGCTCATGGCGGTAGCGAATGTGACTGATCAGACCAATTCGAGCTGTAAATGTTCCTCCACAATGAATGCATGTGAACACACAGTAATTCCCACCATCAGGCACCATCTTACGTGTTTGACGCTCAGCGTGTCACCTATCTGCAATCATTTTCTCCGTTGTCTTTATTCCATTTCTGATCGTTGCCCTCCATGCAACACAACCAGCGGCGACTTGCTCCCAGTGTGCACTATCAATGCCTGTATCAATCATGTCCCGCTTACACACATCTTTGTATCGCAGTAGAAGCCGACCCCGAGATCTTTTACCGATCTATAATTCACAAAAAAAGATGTCATTTGGTATTCTACCATCATCCATCCTCCTAACGTGTCCTATCCATCTAAGTCTACGAAGACTGAGCATGGAACAAACCGTCACACAACCTGATCTTTCCAATACTTCAACATTTGTAATTTTGTCTTGCCACTTAATACCAAGTATTCTTCACAGACTCTGCATATGAAAGCTGTTTAAATGTTTCTCTTGGTGTGAGTAAGTTGTCCAGGTTTCACTGCCATAAAGAAGAGTACCAAGGACATGTGTTTGATAGACAAGGGCTTTTATTTTGGCCCTCTCCATAGCACAAAGCATTATTAAATTGTAGAGACCATGTTTTGCCCATGCAGCATAATCCCTCTCTCGGCCTGCCTAGTTCACCCCAGATGACATGTAACACCAATACAACTGGAACAGGACAAGCTGCAGAAACTGCAGGATCAGCAAAGATATGCTCTAACTGTCCGCCTGTCGTAGCTTCGATCCTAGACCAGCTGCCAACCAAGGCGTATGGTCTAGTCTGCCCTGTCATGACATTTAGTCTACTGGCTGCATTTCCTCTCACCAGGATAAGGCTTGTACAAATCCCAACTGCACTCCACCCGAAGCCGTTGGCACAATGTGGGGTGTCGGGTTTGGTAAGCGACACCCAATATTCTGCGCTAAAGAAAGATACACTAAATCATTTGATGAGGCGAAACCTAAAGAAATAATTAGACTGTTGGAACATTTTCAGAATCATTAAAATGAAAACGTGTCTATATTTGTGTTTACCGACTAAAGCATGTGATTATGTAAAACATGAAGAAATAATTAAAATGTTGGAATGTGATTGCATAGAATATAGAGCAGCGAGAAGACATGTGAGTGGAATAGTAAAGATGGAAGAACAAAAAGACTGGGAGGAGTATTGAGAAACCTTAAATGAAAACTACAAGGAGGGAACTAGAAACTTCTACAAAAAGATAAGTGCAATGCAAACCAGATGAGAACCCTTTGACCCAACTGAAATAATTAACAGCGAAAATGGAGAACCAATAAGTGAACAAAAACAAATCCTAATAAGATAGAAGCAGTATTTCGAACAACTTCTCAACATCCCATCAGATGTCACAGGAATTCAAGAAACCTACACAGCTGCCACCGAAGAACTAGAACCAGACATAATAAAAGAAGAAATAATAGAAGCCATCAGATTAACCCCATTGAAAAAATCACCGGGACAAGATGAAATACCAAATGAACGAATTAAAGCAGCAAGAGAAGTAGGAACAGCTTGGCTACATAGACTATTCAACCATGTTTGGGTAGAACAACAGACACCACGAGACTGGGGAAATGCCATAATTATCCCAATTTGGAAAAACAAAGGCAGCAAAAGAGATTGCACACAATACAGAGGCATTTCAAAGGTGAGTCATACTGGGAAAATATTTTGCAAAATTCTTGAGAAAAGATTACGAACTACTATAGAACCTCAGCTAAGCGAAACACAACTTGGATTTAGGAAAAACAAAATGATGCATAGATGCCATTTTTGCTTTTAGACAACTTATAGAAACATCAATCGAATTCAATGAAACACTCTACATAGCCGTTGTCGACCAAGAAAAGGCATTCGATAGAGTAGATAGAAACAAGCTGTGGAAAATCCTTAAACAATATGGAGTTAGTACACATCTAACAAACCTATGTAGAAGCTTATACAACAACAGTGAATGCATAGTGAGAGCAACTGGAGGACATTCAGAACCCTTCACCATAAGATCTGGACTACGACAAGGTTATGTCCTGTCCCTTCTCTTGTTCATAACATATATAGACAACATATGTAAAGAAACCAGCCAAACAGAGACCGCAAGAATACAGCATGACAAGAACACAGAAGAAGAAGCATCTGCAAATCTAACCATTAGAGAACTTCTGTTTGCGGACGACTGTCAGAGTCCTAATTAGTAGCTCTGTCTAGCTCGCTGGACTTAGACAGGCAAATTACAACATCTACGACACATCTACCAATAACACATGAATGCAATCGGAAACTGGCAGGAGCTATCTCCTGAACAATCATTTATTACAATATATATTACAGGCTAACAACATAGTCGCACTTCACGCTCAAACAATCGTTCACCACTAACAGCCACGCGCTAGCTCACAATGGCGATCTTTACACTGTCGCCCGCATGATCATTCACAATCACAACTTCACATCATCCCGCACATATCACAGTTAGTACATTCCTCGAATATCACTACACAACGTTCATCTCCATCTATCCGTCACAACCACTATCGTTCTATCGTTCTATCGTTCTATCGCTCTCTAGATCTCCACACGCCCGTCTCTACTCGCTGCCTCACACACAATGACAATCCTCTCGTTGACCTTCCCACATCACGTGGCTCTGTTCACGGGCTTCTTGCCTGACCGTCCGCTAGCCAAGCCGTGGTGTCTCTTACTGCCCTTTACCTCAGCTATGCTTACACTGACTCTCGCTTACATACCGGCACTTACATTCTTCCTTACACATGTCATATAAGACCATGACATTCTCCCCCCCGCACAACCAATGTGGCACTTACTCTTAGACATGTGACACATTCTGCTGTTGTTACTCTCTACATCTTTCTAACCTTGTCAGGGGATTATATGATCATAAGTATACGCTTGCATCCCTTTTTGCTCTGATCTTTTTCGAGATTAACTTCAAACATTGTTCTCTCTTTTTCAGTATTGAGGTTTCTCTCAAGGTTTTGTCGTGGTCTGACAAATGTTCTGGTTGGGTCTACTTGTCATACCTCGTTATATTATTCAACCACCACTCCGTGACATTACAGTCTGTTCATATTTCTCAATCGATTGTCTGTGCATTCTCATCTCATAGTTATTGTGGCTATGCTGGTTTAAGGATTCTCCATTGGTTTACGTCTCGAATAAGGCTACAACTTCCTCTTACAGCATTCTTAGATTTTCTCTCTATTCAGACGTGGTTCCCCTCGTCTCTATTTAATGCACACTAATCGATTCTTTATGAGCACCCTATGTCAATGTTGTGGTCATGGTTCGAATATACTTCATGTATGTCATAGTCTCCCTTACCTCATCTTATGTCGGACCGTGAGTTGTTTCCCTTTTGTGAGCACACCTCGTTTACTGTTATGGAGATTTGTTATCAATCGCTTTGGTTGGCATCACCCTGTTGGAATGTTCTTTCTTGTTACCATTTTCTGATGTTAATTCTATATCACTATTGCTAAGCGTCATTCGTCGGGCTATCCAGCATACGCGAAGGCAAGTTTGGTAACATTCGCGCATTGGGATTGCCAGGCGTTGATTCTCAGCATTACCACTTATTCTATTCGCCACTATACTTACGCTCATATGTACATATCACATTATAACAATACAAAGTATTATAATAATAAAATTAGACATTGGATGTCATACAGGTAATACATACACAATAAAATATAAATCGTGGATGCCTTCATGCACATATATAGGATACTGTTCTTGTGCTGTGAAAGTTATGCACACGTAATTACATTAACAGTGTTCAATGTTCATTTCCGTGCTGGAATGTTTGGCATGTCTTCTCTATATCCTGATATTGTCTTTCCTTCTGTATAGTGCTTAACACTTTCCACCCAGTTTTGACACTTTGTAAGACTGTTCTGTAAAATTGCTGGAATTCACACGTATAAAATAAGAATTAATTAAGTTCGGTGGCCTTAATTTTGAGTGTGGCCAAGATGCATCTGTCTGTGACTGTTTGTAGGTTGGCATCTAGTTCATTAAACTGATCACTGGAAATGAATGTCTGTACTTGTGAAGCTGTCGTCGTTGTTAGTCGATTTCAAAAGGTGAATTCTGTAGATATTCGTTTGAAAACAAAGTCAATATGGGTATATCTTACTGTTTGATACCTGAAATCACATGTTGAGTCTTACTGTTCTGTTGATGACAATTTCCACGTTGAAGGAATGTTTATGTTGGTCTGTACAATGGAGTGTGCTAGTATCATAGCGCTGGAGTCGTACAGCAGACAAGGCAACTCTGAAGTTACTGGATCTAAGGATATAAAGTGGGTTACGGTTAGAATTTTCCGAAGGGTAGGGATTTTCAATTTTCATGTTGAGATCATTTTGAGTGCTATCTCCAAACCTGCACTCGTACATGTGTGTATACATTCAATAGTTCAAACAATAATAATACACCATGTATAGTTTTGAAATGTAATCGTGCATGTTTGTATGCTTTCCTGCAATTTGTGTATATTTTACAAAATATGTAGGGTAATTTGTTGCTGATTTTTGTCAGTAATTCCATCGACTGATGATTTACATTATTCAGCATAAGTATGTGTCTGAGTTGATTTGACATAGAGTTTATCAGTGGTAACAACAAACTTTGGTTCAACAGTAATGTTATAAGTAACAAAGTTTGCTGGTTTGTCATGAGTAATATCATCTGTGTTGCGTCATGATAATGTGTGAATAAAACTGTCTGTGAAGACATTTGTTTTGTATTTACAATGAGTAGTGCGAGTATAATCATCCACTGTGTGCACTTGGTTATGTGTGTAGTTAACCGGGAGTACATGGAGTATAGTATGTCACATAATGATTTGTGATCTTCCCTCACTGCTGTGAACTGTTTGTTTTCTGCACCTTTCTTATTGTGATGATACACACCAGTTTCTGTTTTTTCTTGTTTTGAGATGGTATGGTGTGGTACTTTGTTCTTTTCATCATGTTGTTGTATGATGAGTGGTGTAGTTAAGGCAGTACTTGTTGTGGTGTTAACTTTTTTCTCTGTGTGATTTTTGGACTCTGTGTAGTCTGTCACATTTAATACATTTCCAATTAATAAATCACAACATGGATTGTCTAATAAAGCACAAGTTACTCTGCCTGATAGGAAAGGTGATTTTATATTGGCCCATGCCATGGGATATTTCTCTACTGTCCCTGAAACAGTTTTGCAATAGATGTACTCATCTAGGTAGTCTTTAGGATCAGCTAGGGTCTTCCGAAGACCGATAAGACAGGAACCTGTGTCGCGTACACATGTGCATACTGTGTCGTTGATGTAACCTTCATGGAATGTTAGTTTTCCTAACGACAGTCTTGAGGTTTTGTTCATTTCCTCACTTTCTTGTTGAGTATTGCCCTCTTTACATAAGGAATGAGGCTGAGTGATGTTAACAACATTATTGAAATATGGTACAAAGTCTGATGGGTAAAACTCAGTTTGTTCTGAATTTGCAGTGTTTGGTCTTGTTTTCGTCTCTGTGATGTTTACTTTTTCTAAGTTCTTTGCTGAACTGTCTGTTGTAATGTTTATGGCTGCATTTGCTTTTGCTATCTGTATTCTTTTTACTCCCTCACATTCAAAACGTCTATGGCCATAAGCAAGGCAAAAATGACATTTTGTTCTATATTTCCTTTGATTTACCTTCCCCAGTTTTTGTGCTATAATAGTATTTAGGTATTCTTGATAAGTGGGATTCTTATCGCATATTCCATTTTCTGTATGTGGAGTGCTACAATGTTTGCACAATACTGGTTTTGTTTTATGTGGTTTGTTTTGACAATCTGTAGCTGCAGATGCTGTTGATTTCACAGTACTTTTCTGTTGAGTGTTCTTAACCAGGTTTAAACTTTGGTTGTAATATTCGCGGCATTTCTCTAGTAAATTTTTGATAGGCTCTTTGTTATGTTCTTCTAAATATTTTCCGCATTCGGCTGGTAGTGTTGCTTTTAGTTTTTCTATTATCAAGAAATTTATTACTCCTTGATTGTTGTCTGAATGTCTAATTACCAATGTTAGTTTTGTGAAAGATGCTTCTAATTCCCTTACATACTGGGTGAATGACTTGTCTGTGGCTGGTTTCACATTTTGTATTTCTACTTTTAGAGTCTCGAAAGAGGTTAGATAGTGTTTTAATATCCTTGTTTTATAATATTCATAGTCTTCGATTGACATATCTGGTATGATCTCTTCAAGTTTTTTGTATTTTATTGGTAAGTATGCTCTGTACCATTTTCCCCAATGAACTTCTGGGATTTTGTAATCTTGCATTTTCTTTTCAAATTTTTGTGTCCAATCATGCATTAAGTCAGGGTTTATATTAAACTTTGCTTTATCATGTGCCCGTGTACTTTCGAACCATTTTTGCAACTTTCTGTAATGAGTTATGCCCCAAAAGTATGATTGGTCTGAGCTGTCTTCACTACTTGACATTTTCTGTTACTTAATATTCAAATCTACTAATGATGCTATTTATACAAGAAAATCAAAGAATGCAGATTTGGGTACTTAGCAATCAAAATTAATCAACTTATCTTTCTCTGCTGACTACTCGAACGCTTGATGTACAGGAACGTGATTCTCGTGTTGGTTACCGCTGACCTGGTCTGGTTACGTCGGTCGCTTTGTAGAATTGAAACCTGCTGTGGAAAGAAATGATGTTATTTTCGTTCTGACTCTATTGACACATCTTTAATTTACAATTTCTTATATATATTCTGCAATAGGTCCTTCTTCTTCTTTACAAAAGTAGCGTTCTTTTGTGCGTTTTACATGAGCATGTGGTTCATGTGTACTTCTGACACCATTATACCTGTCAGAGTCCTAATTAGTAGCTCTGTCTAGCTCGCTGGACTTAGACAGGCAAATTACAACATCTACGACACATCTACCAATAACACATGAATGCAATCGGAATTTGGCAGGAGCTATCTCCTGAACAATCATTTATTACAATATATATTACAGGCTGACAACATAGTCGCACTTAACGCTCAAACAATCGTTCACCACTAACAGCCACGCGCTAGCTCACAATGGCGATCTTTACACTGTCGCCCGCATGATCATTCACAATCACAACTTCACATCATCCCGCACATATCACAGTTAGTACATTCCTCGAATATCACTACACAACGTTCATCTCCATCTATCCGTCACAACCACTATCGTTCTATCGTTCTATCGTTCTATCGCTCTCTAGATCTCCACACGTCCGTCTCTACTCGCTACCTCACACACAATGACAATCCTCTCGTTGACCTTCCCACATCACGTGGCTCTGTTCACGGGCTTCTTGCCTGACCGTCCGCTAGCCAAGCCGTGGTGTCTCTTACTGCCCTTTACCTCAGCTATGCTTACACTGACTCTCGCTTACATACCGGCACTTACATTCTTCCTTACACATGTCATATAAGACCATGACAACGACCAAGCACTAATACCAAAATCAGAAGCTGAATTACAAGACCACATGAATAGTCTAAACGAAATGTGTAGGGAACATAACATGAAAACTATCATAAGCAAAACAGAGGTAATGACTATAACTAAAGAAGAAAAAACAACAACAATTCACCTAAACGAACATCCCTTGAAACAAGTAAAGAGTTTCAGGTACCTAGGAAGTATAATATCATCAAATGGCAGATCAGAACACGAGATAGAAAATAGATGCAATAAGGCAAACCAACTCATTGGACAAATGGCACCAATACTAATGAACAAACATGTATCAATAACTACTAATAAAGCACTTTACAACACAATCTTCCTATCAACTCTATGCTACCCCTGCCAAACCTGGACAATGACAGAAATAGAGAAAAAAAAATCACAACAGAAATGAGATTCCTGAGAAGAATACTCAACGTATCAAGAAGAGATAATATATAGATATAGAATACTCAACGTATCAAGAAGAGATAAGATCAGAAATGAAGAAATCAGGACTAAAGTGGGGGTTATAGAAGCACTAAATTTTTATTAGAAAGCAGCAAGTTAAATAGTTTGGCCATGCAAGTAGGTTACCAGTCAACATCATACCACATCAAGCAATGATGTACAGACCAGAGGGAAGCAGAGGAAGAGGCCGACCACGTAAACGATGAATGCAGGGAATAATGGACGGAGGAAATAGCAGAGTCCATGGGAATATCGATACATGAAGCCCATAAGCGGGCACTCTCACGATACTTCACCTCGACACCGCAAGGTACAAGAGGAACATAATGAGATGAGATGAGACATTCAATCAATCAATCATGCGCCATGCTGGAAAGCGTGGGCGGTCATGACTCGCCATTTCACTCGATTACCAGTGAGAGACATTATGATGTGTGATTTATGCGACGAGGACACAAATGGAAACTGTAAAAGTGTGATGGAAATTACAGTAACCATATCACTGTCTTGTAACCTGTCAATGTTGTTGTTAAAGATGTCAAGAGGGTTAAGCACGTGACATCAAGTTGCAGACGAACACAGTGACGTCATAAGGAAAGTTTAAATGCGATCATCCCACGTTTGACATGTACCAAAGGGGAGCAGCGTTCTGTTATCTGTTTTTAATGAAGGGGTGAAACCTATTGATATTAGTAGAACGAACGAACGAACGAACGAACGAACGAACGAACGAACGAACTTTATTTTCAAAGCGTAACAAATTGTGCGCGCAGGCCCGTCTTACATTCGGCCCTTCCAACCACTCATCTTTCGTTCATCAATAGTGCAAGATACATTCACATAGGAATAAAAACATTGTCAAATCAATGTCGTAAACATAAACAATGCATATTACTATGTTATGAGGCACATCCCCCACCCACCCACATATCCCTAACCCACCACACACACACCCATCCTCTCCCACCCAAGCATACTCCCCACCCATCCACACCCTCTTGCCAATCACACATCCCCAACCACACATCCCTTAACCACACACCTCCCCACCCAGACGTACATCTCCCCACCCATTCACACATCTCCCACATATATCTCCCACCCACACAAACCCCACCACCCACACATACTTCCCCGACCCATTCACAATCCCCCACCCACACACACACATACAAACACACACACACACATCCTCCACCCTTACACACATCACCCACCCATACACACATTCCCCCACCCCCATCCCCACACCACCTACATACCACACACACCTACCCACACCTACACAACCCACTACCTACCAACACCCACACAACTCCACCCACACAAATACATAACCCCCACACACACAAACACACACACACACACACACATCCCATCACCCACGCGTCCCTCAGCCACACGCAAGCATCCCCAGCAACCTGCACATTTTCCCGCCCACCCTCACATCCCCCCACACACATCGTTCACCCACACATCTCTCCATCAACCCAAACATCCCACATCCACCCTCACATCCCTCACCCACACACATCTACCAAGCCCCACACAAAGGCCCCCCACCCATACACACATCCCCCACCCACACACCTATCCCCAAACCCACACACACACATCTCCACAGACCCCCATACATACCCCTACCACACACACGTCCCACACACACGTCCACCTCACTCACTCTACAGTAAAGTACATGTATTCATATTATCTACGAAAAAAACAAAATGATTATATGGAAAATGAGAATACACAAGAAATCTGGAATAGCATGTTACTTGACTCTCTCTCTCCCTTCTTTCATGCACACACACACAAACACTCACAAACACATGCGCGTTACACATACACACACACACACACTAAAACATTCACTCTCCGCACCTACACTCCCGCACCTACACAAACACATCCCGCACCCACTAACATCCCCCACCCACTCACACATCCGAACCAACACACATCCACAACCCCCACCCATCCTCCAACCCACACACACTCACCAATCCACATATCCTCCATACACCCACACACCCCAATCATCCAACCCCCAATCACACATCCTTCAACCACACATACATCCCTCACCAAAGTACACATCACCCACCCACTCACACATCTGAAACCCATAGATAAACATACACCCAGACATACATCTTCCACCCACCTACATATTTAACCATGCACCCACACAATCTCCCACCATACACACACCCCACCACCCACACATACATCCTCCACCCACGCACATCCACCACCCACACACGTACACATATCCCACCCACATAAACACATACCCCCCACCACACACACCCCATCACCACCCACACACACACCCCTACCAACACACATATCCCTCAACCTCACATCCCCAACCCATACACACATCCCCCACCCATGCACACATCCCCCACACCTACACACACCCCTCATAAACTCCCACCCACCCAACCTCATACCCCAACCACAGATCCCTATCCATGCACACACCCCCACCCACACGTTCATCATCCACACACTTATCCCACCCACCCGCACATTCCCCCACCCACCCTCACATCCTCCACACATATCCATCACCAACGCAACTCCTAACCCATCCATACATTCCCCACCCACCCAAAAATCCCGCACCCACACACGAATCCCCCACCCAAACACACCCCAATCACACACATCTCCCCACCCACGCACATATCCCCACCCATACCCACATTCCCCCGCACACATTCCCACACACCAATCCCCAACCCACACACACACACACACATTCCACGACAACCCCACATTTACCACTCACCCCCTCCACACACACATTCCCCACACACATCCCCCACAAACAAATTCCCTTACACACACCCACACACAAATCCTAACATCTAGACACATAATGATGACTCATATAATCACTGAAACTAATATGGACAAACTCCCACACTTTACACGCACATACACTGATGATTATCGTGAGCATCTCACAAAAATGTAAAATAACGGAGAAAAAATGATACATATACATTGTGTAACGTACGAAAATAGTAATACACACACACACACACACACACACACACACACACACACACACACACACACACACACACACACACACATTCTCTCAAAGCAATTAATACCTTGACAAACAAACACAAGTCATCACAATCATTACCATCAAATTAGGTTACATGTGATCAATTCAGTAGTTTCTTTCAATCCGACATAAACCAATTGAAGGCTGCAATACCAGACTCTCCTCATGACATATCTTTATTATCATCATTTTGTGAGAACAAATGCTCTAGAGACATTCCCTCCAACATACCGCTAATGACGACCACTGAAGTTCAGTAACCTAAAAAGCAACAACTCATCAGGAATAGATGGAATCAGTAATCGGATCCTTCGCTATGCTGCACCGGCGATCTGCGAGTCACTAACTTTTATATATAATCAATGCCTCACCAAAGGTCACTTCCCATCAGTCTTTAAACTTGCTAAAGAGTATCCTTATTTAAAAAAAAATGGGCCATTAGAAGATAGTCTCATGAGTAACTGTAGGCCAATTTCCACATTATCCTCACTATCCAAACCACTAGAAAAGAACATTCACAAAACAACACGAGAACACTTAGTTCACCACAAGCTAATAGTTGACAGTCAGTCAGGGTTTCGGCCAAAATATTCTTGTCATAGGACCCTGACAAACATGATAGAAAACTGGCATCAACATATTAACAACAGTACTCTATGTGGAGCGGTGTTTATAGACTTTAGAAAAGCATTCGATATGATATATCATACTATTCTAATTAAACAACTAGAAACAATGAAAGTAAGCTTTAATATAGTGATATTAATAAAATCATTTTTATTAGACAGAAAACAAGTAATATTACACAATAAATCTTTATCTCAAGCCATTACCATTAATATTGGAGTACCTCAGGAGTATATACTTGGCCCTCTGTTATTTGCCATTTATATAAATGATCTTCCCTTACACTTTTAGTCAATTTGAGATATACTTGCAGACGACTGCACAGTATATACAAACGCTAATGATTGTAATATGCTAGAATCCTTGCAAAATGATATAAATAGTGTAATTAAATGGAGTCATGCAAACCGCATGCAAATTAACATTTCTAAAACAAAATCTATGTTGATAGCAGCCAGGCAAAGACTTAACAGTCTAAACTCACAGAGAACTCTTCAGCTGCACATTGGTAGCACGCCTGTAGAAAGTGTAACCGAGCACAAGGCACTGGGTCTTATCATAGATCAAAATCTATCCTTTAATTCCCATGTTCATGCTCTCGTTAAACAAATAGCCAAAAAGTATACCAACTTGCCAAAATTAAAAATTTCGTTGACGAAAACTGTCAGCAACTCACTTGCGACATGCATACAAGGATTCCCTACTTTTGCACTACACGAAAGTGACAACTCGTATTGTTTGCAAAAGGATACATTTTATTCGGAGCTGATCGTACATAAGCTCCACGAGCGGAATACCACATCGGTATTAAACATCATAGTACGTTATGAAGATGGAATGAGGAGATGATGTTAATGATAATAACTACTGAAGCTAAGCCTAAGTCCTAACTATTAATACTGTCCTTTTCAACAACAAAGTATTCACAGCGGATATACAGTCTGTTCCCTACGCCGTCGAGTCTCTGTCTGAACAAGCTTCCTGTGGCGTGTTCAGCCACAAGCAATTAGCTCTCCGTGCATCCGCTAGTTTACGTGCTGGGGGTTCCAGCACGCTGGTCACTTGGTTATAGTAACCAGAGTTACATGGTCACTTCTCGTGACGCGGGTTTCCCAGTCTCTTGGGTAACCCCAGCTCACGTACACTTGTTGCCCTCCTTGTTGACACGAGTGTGTCCCATTATAGCTATTTATAGCGTTTGTGTCTCTTCTGTCTGGTCTCCTAAATCGTTATGTTACTTGCCCTTTTCTCTAGCTCTTCTTAGCTCTTCTTAGCTATGAGCTCTTACGCAGGTCTTTGACAAAAATACAAGAAAGATATTCTATACTTCCCACATACAAACACATATTGATTATTGCTCCGCAATCTGAGATGGATGCTCCATATAAATAACAAATTTATTCTCCCCAGAAAAGAGCAGTGCGTTTAATTAATAGTGAAAAGTTTACCGACAGTTCTAACCTAGATAAACGGCTTCAGTTACTGCCACTCCACAAACGCCTAGTATTTAACAAGGCTAAACTAATTCACAAAATCCTATTTCAAAATGCTCCAAGCTACATTTGGCCATTGTTTAAATATAACGCAAGACATAGCGAACGACTAAATATACTCTATGTCCCTAAACCTAGGATAGACTTATATAAAACAAGCTTAGCATACTCTGCAGCTCAGTTGTGGAACAATCTTCCACAAGAAATCAAAGACACTACCAATAATTATACATACATTCCTCCCCCGATGTGTCTCCACCTTGCCGTGGTGGGGGAGCTTGCGTGTCCCAGTGACCCCATCTGCTTGCCGATGGATGAAAACTACATATCGGACAGCTTATGGGATAGGTGCCAGACTAAGAGAGACACGACATGCTGCTCTGCAGGTAGACTGAGGATAGCAGTCAAAAGATTAAATCAGGTACACGAAGGCAGAAGACCTTGGTCTGGACAATACTCTAAGGCTCTCTGTCGAGGGCTGTGGCTGAACGCCTCTAAGCCACAAACCCGCGGATCTGAGAGCCGGGCCGATACACACCAACCGATAAATAGAGGTAGATACTGAGCACGCTACATGCCCAGTTCTGATACTGTGTGGTTGAAGGCTCTCAGCTGGGGGATATGAGGGATCCCCGGATGAGAGGGCCTGGCGGTTTCTCGCTCACTGCTACACGGAGGTAAGGTGCTGAGCCGGCGGCAGCACATGTAGCCTACCTCGTGAGCGAGAATAAAAAATGCAGAAAGTGTCCCAGTCGAAGGAAATGGCTACGAAAACTGTCTGTATCTAACACATAGAGTGTAGACAAAAGTGAAAAAAAAAAACGTCTCAATAACACGAAATGGAACGCACGGCTAGCGAATCCATTGCGTGGTCCGAAGTCAAAAGCAAAAGCTTACCGAGTGGATGTCGCCCGCAGTCTGACCGTTCCTGGTGTGTGCTTGAGCGACCAGTGGCAAACGAGATGCCCAACATATGGAAGTGAGGAACTAAAGCAGCCATGAGCAGGACGTCGCAACTCCTTGGGTGAACCCAGTCTCAGAGCAATATGTGCCGGCTCTGCAATTATGGAAGCCTCCTTGGATAGCCTTGGATATGCCCATGGTATGCCTCTGCCTTCCCTTGAGGGTTAACCGTGATGTCGATGATCGTTCTATCGTGACCAGCTGAGATGTGGGCGACATCACAACAATAAGTCTAACGTGCCTCGAAACCCGAGGAAGCTAACCTCATTAAAAAATGCCTGCTGAAGTCGGAAGTGCCGTCCTACGGGTGGCAAACTAAAAATTGGCACTACGCATTTACGTCCGAGTGTAATGTCTCGTTTCGAATGTCTCTCGTGCCAGGAAAAGCTCTGACTACCTAGTTTCCGAATGCCGCTCTTGTTCGGAACAGCTCTGACTAGGTAGTTTTCCGAATGTCTGTCGTGCCTCGAACAGCTCTGACGGGCACAACGACAAGCACATGTCCGAAAACTCGCTGAGTGGATACCGTCTGCAGACCTGTCTGGTTTGTGCGGAAACGGCACGGGGCGAACGAAATACCCAATATATTGAAGTGAGGAATCAAAGCAGCCATGAGCAGGACGTGACGACTTCCTCGGTGAGCCCAGCACCAGAGCGTTATGTGTCGGCTCTGCAATTATGGAAGCCACCCAGGATGGCGGAAGATGCTATGGACTGTTCCTGCCTTCATTTGAGCGAGGACCGTGCAGTCTTCGACTGTTCCAACTTGACCAGCTGGGAGGTGGACAGTACCACAAAAGTGAGTCTCCCAGGAATGCTAACCTGGTCAAAAATGCACCCTAAAATTCGGATGTGTTGGCCTAAGGGTTTCGACCCAAGGGTGCCTAACCAGCAGACACACCGCAATCACATCTGAAAAAACACTCCGGATGAACGCAAAGAAGAAGAAGATACATACATTCGCAACCTGTTTGAACACTACCTCAGTACAGACTACATGTCACCATAAACAAACAAAAAACAACAAAAAAGACAATAATAAGGATAAATTATCTCAAACGACAACTAGCCAAAAACATTCCCACATGTACGGCACGTTACACATTCCTTAGGTATTTATAATGCCCATGATAACATTGCCTCAGTGAGTCATGTATTATTGATTAATTTTCATGTATTTTAATGCTTATTGTTTTTTGTTGTCAAAGATTTGCTTCATAAGTGATGATGAATGAAAGAATGTATGAGAGGAAAGAAAGAAGAAGGGCAGAATGTCAAGCGGGCCTGCGTGCCCAATTCTTAACCCTTTTGAAAATAAAGATTGTACTATCGTTAGTTCGTTCGTTCGTTCTCTCTCTCTCATTCACACTCACTCGCTCTCTCACTATACAGCAGCAGCAGCAACAGCAGCAGTAGTAGTAGTAGTAGTAGTAGTAGTAGTAGTAGTAGTAGTAGTAGTAGTAGTAGTAGTAGTAGTAGTAGTAGTAGTAGTAGTAGTAGCAGCAGCATTAGTAGGCCTCTTTCAGCCCTGAAGGACTATAGAGTTGTGCCGCTGGAGAGGTACCTGACAGCACCGCTGGTGACTGTATAGTCCAATGTGAGAATGACAATCCCTGTCACAGTTTCCGCATCTGTAAGATGAGACAGGTCCCGCAGTAAGTGACTGCATTTTTTGCCTGTGCCGCCCATCCTCAGTTTTCTGGATCATATTGTGCTCAACCTAAAGATATTCATTGGAGAATGAAAGAAGGTCCAATATGATGATGAATGCCTGTCAGTCCAGCAAGTGGATGAGTGGAGCAGGACGTTTCAAAACGGTGTGACTTCTGTGAAGAAGTATAGCATGTGGTGCATGAGTGGTTACACACGCAACAAAGATAATTTTTTTTTCTACAGGAACCAAAGCTCTTTATCAGCATTGGAGGACTTGAACTGAACGCAGTGGTGACTACATGAAAAGTTATACATTTGATCTTGACTTTATTAGAATATATTCACACACACACACACACACACACACACACACACACACACGCGCACGCACACACGCGCGCGCGCACGCACACACATACACACACACACACACGCACACACACGCACGCACACGCACACACACGCACACACACACACACATACACACATACACACACACGCACACGTACACGCACACACACACACACGCACACACACACGCACACACACACACGCGCGCACGCACACATATTAAGTTTTGTTGTTTACTTTACTTTCGTACAAGACAGACTGGAAATATCAGTTAGTGGACATAGTATAAACAACTTGAGACATGCAGGTTTGGGTCACCGAAAATCTGGGTCTAGCTCACGGTCTTTTGTTTACTTGAGCACATCCTTGATGTCTGTCACATGCACGATGTTCTCTTGTTGTCATCTGATCGCTAGGGGAAGATCCTCATCGACTGCACATCTGGTGCTCCAGTGCTTATGGTGATTCAAATCTGGCCACCCATCTCAGTCTGCATCTCTTTGTCACCGGGTTCTACATACTCATGTCCATGATGATTGTTTTATTCTACACTTCATTAACATCGAGTGTCCAGGTGTATTGCTGTAACTATTGCATCCTGCATATTTCAGCGTAGTGGTCATAACCTTCTGCAGCATTAGATATCGAAGTCATAGATAGGTCTTTCAAGAATAGGTTTTCTCTGCACTGCGCTGTGACACATCCAGCAGCCTTCTCTTCAATGATTCAAACCCTGTCTCTCTATATGTTTTGTTTTCATGGCTGCTGTGCTTCTGTTTCTTTTTCTTCTCCCCTCCCTCCCAATCTTATCTAATTCTCCAAAATCTTTCTCTTCAATAGACATTAGAGAAGTCTTCAAGCTCAGTGCACGCACTCTTGTTGCAACGATAAATCTTTTTGTGTATTGAAATTGGAGTTGCAGTAAGGCAGGACACACGATTACTGGAGTAAGTTCTGGTATCTAGGACAAACGTGACTACTCCTGGTGCCGATCTATACACCAGACAATTCACGTTACCGCCCATTCAGTTCCCATGCACATAGAAATCAATTTGAATTTGAGGAAGATACATTTTCAAATACACGCTAAGTATACTTGACATTGACAAAACATTAACCTAAATTGTGACTTAAAGTGTTGACACAGATACACGTTTAATTCATTCTTATAGTACTTATTTTTCACGACTCTTGTGCTATTATACTCATAACATGTACAATTCATTATATACTTCATTATGTTTCTGTGTGTGTGTGTGTGTTTTTTTTAAAATTATCTTTATACTGACACAGTCACATGGAAAAATTATGAGAAAGAACTAACTGAAATCTTTGTAAATGTACCCATAGAAAGAAAAACACCGGAAGAAGAATGCGAGATGTTCAAATTAAGCATTTTAAATACTGCAAAAATAACGTGTGTAACCACGAAAAAAACACAAAACACAAATACAGAAAATAACAATCTGGTGGAATGCAAAAAAAAAAAAAAATGGTAGAGAAAGATGTAAAAGACAACAAGAAAATAAATATAAAAAGTGGTTGAAGAGCAAACAGGAACGTAATTACATAGAATATAGAATAGCGATATGTCATGTGAATTGAATAGTAAGGAGAACAAAAAAGACTTGGAGGAGTATGGAGAAACCCTAAATAAAAACTGAAGTTGAAGATACTAGCATAGTAAAATTGAAAATTGATGACAAAGTTGATGTAGAAAAAAATACTTGATTCGGTGTTAAAACTACAGAAGATACATAAGAGACTTTTAATGGCCAGAATGGAAGAAAGTATGGAAGACTGACTGAAGATGTTCATGACGTGAAATGCGAAAATTACAAAAACCGAACAATGACGAAAAATAAAAATAAAAATGAACTGGCGGAGACATGAACTTATTAAAAACTGACGAAGACATGAACCTACCGAAACTGAACAATGAAGAAAAAATGAAGTAACAAAGACACAAACATGCAAAAAACTGACAAAGAAATGAACTTGTCAAACATGACGAAGACATGAACTTACCAAAACTGACGAAGACATGACCTTACAAAAAATTGATGAAGACATGAACTTACCAAAACTGACGAAGACATGAACTTACAAACACTGATGAAGAAATGAACTTACCAAAACTAATGAAGACATTACATTAAAAAAATGACGAAAAACATGAATGCTGAAGACAAGAACTTACAAAAAGTGACATAGATGTATGATGTGAGGGACATTTCTGTATAAGGTAAGGTGACACTTCTCTGTGAGGTGAGGGACACATTCTGTATGATGTGGGGTACACTTCTGTATGAGGTGAGGGACATTTCTGTATGAGGTGAGAGGCACTTCTCTATGAGGTTAGAGACACATTCTTTATGACATGAGGGACACTTCTCTGCGAGGAGAGAGACACTTCTCTATGAGGCGAGGGACACATGTGTATTCTATGAGGAAGATATGAAATCAGGGATACATCTGTATGAGGTAAGGGACAGTATTATTAGGTTATGAAGTCGGCCATCTTTATTTGATGCCCAGGCTATCTTTATTTGCTATTCATGTCATCTTTATTTGTTGTTCAGGCCATCTTTATTTGTTGTTCATGCTGATTCGACAAAGTACAGAAGATGAATAGCAGACCTTTAAGTGGCAAAATTCAAGAAAGTATGGAAGGGATGGTTTGATGTTTTGACGATATGAAAAGTGAAAGTATTGACGCGAACGATGAAACTGCAACTCATATAATTGGAGAAATGCGATTAGACAATAATTCTTTTAGAGTTGAGGAATTCGGTAATAAGCAACGGTAAATTGATTACAAAATTGCAGATTAATGACCTGATTCGGAATAAGGACTCCAAGGCAACAGTGAGGAAACGTAGTTAATAAAGTGCGATGAACGGAGAGATGTAGATGGTGATGGTGTGATGCAGGGCGATGATAACGAGGGGAATGGCCATTGGAGAAAAATATCAGGTAGATGGAATCCTATTGAATATTTATTCGGTTAATGTGTCCAGAAATGAAACACGTCTTGCAGATAATAGTTCGTGGATTGATGTAAATGATGATAGTAATATATTTAATTGATAAGTTAATAACGTAATTATTATAATTTTTCCATCACATATTCACCCCTAACCATGTACATTATAATAACTTTATTGATACATAACGGTGTAGCTATTGTATAATTGTAACCTATCATGCTTTAATAAAGATTTTCCAAACAGATAACACCCAGAATATGTCTAAGCATGACACCAAGAACAGAAAACAATAACAGTACATAGATCCATGATAATAATAACATGTGAATTATGCAGACAAATACACAAGAAACATACGAATAGATTTATCACACACACACACACACACACACACACACACACACACACACACACACACACACACACACACACACACACACACACACACAGTGACTATTTTTCGCTCCAAAGAAGACACGGTGAATAAACACGAAAATGATAGATCGGGAGTTCCAGTTTATGACGTCGTTGCCTCTTTCCTATTTATACTGCTGCTGCTGCTGCTGCTACTGCTACTACTACTACTACTGCTACTGCTACTGCTGCTGCTGCTGCTACTATTACTACTACTTCTCGTCCGCCATTTTGTCTTGTAATTTACAGGTTATTGTAAGAGTATGAATAAAGACTGACAAATATACACCAAACCTCACACCATAACTAGGCCTTAGACACTCATTTATTTTAGCTTAGCAAGATACAATACTGGATTTCGCACAGCATTTTTGAAAACACCAGACTGCCGGGAAATAATTATATCTTATAGGGATATAAAGGAGAACATCTGCACAATAAAAGTTAGTAACAACACACTTGTAAACACAATAGCCAACATATACGCCCACTCAATTAAAAACCTCAACCACCTTTTTACGAACACCTAGACAAGCTACTAATACAGACATATAGCGACATGAATATTCTGCTGGTAGGTGCGGAACCTGCAGTATTGTTGATTTTGAAGTTATCAGAAGTATTTTACTAAGGGTATATCAGGATAAAACTTCCGAGTTTTGGAGGCTCTGTCCCAAAATGAGTTGTTTTGTGACGTCAGCCGGAATATTTTAGTAAAGATACATACGGCGGCTCTGGGTGGAGCGGCTCCATAAATACTACTCGAAAGGTACATTATATACTACTCTCATGAGTGGATTGAGTGGTGGCAAAGACTTAGGAGAGAGCTCAAAGCTAAGGAGAGCTAAATAGAGCTTAGGGAAAGGGCAAGTAACATAACAGTTTAGGAGACCAGACAGAAGAGACACAAACGCTATAAATAGCTATAACGGGACACACTTGTGTCAACAAGGAGGGCAACAAGTACAGGTGAGCTGGGGTTACCCAAGAGACTGGGAAACCCACTTCACGAGAAGGGACTAAGTAATTCTGGTTACTACAACCAGATGCCCAGCACGTAAACTAGCGGACGCACGCTGAGCTAATTGCTCGTGGCTGAACACGCCACGGACAGCGGGGTCAGACAGAGACTGGACGGCGTAGGGAACAGACGTATATCCGCTGGGGATACTTTGTTGTTGTTAAGGACAGTATAATAGTTAGGACTTCAGCTTAGCTTCAGTAGTTATATTATTAATATCATCTCCTCATTCCATCTTATCTTCATAACATACTATGATGTTTAATACCGATGTGGTATACCGCTCGTGGAGTTAATGTACGATCAGCTCCGAATAAAATGTATCCTTTTGCAAACAATACGAGTTGTCACTTTCGTGTAGTGCAAAAGTAGGAAATCCTTGTATGCCTGTCGCAAGTGAGTTGCTGACAGGCAGGATACCATTTGGTGTCAGAAGTTCCTGAACCACCGCTCATTACGATTTGGTGTCAGAAGTTCCTGAACCACCGCTCATTACCATTTGGCGTTTTCTTCCTTTCGGTCTTCGTAATGCCCCAGCCACTTTTGTCCGACTCACTAGAGACCTTTTGCACGGAGTGACCAATACATCTACTTATATTGATGACATTTGCATCCATACAGCAGACTGGACAACACACTTACAGAAACTGCGACATGTCTTTGATAGATTGCGATTATTCGGTCTTACAGTAAAACCCACCAAAGTGGAGTTGGGAATGGAAGAAATTGATTTCCTAGGCCATACAATCAGCAGAGGCCAACTCAGAACAGATGAGAAAATTGTGACCAAGATTCTCAATTCAACTATGCCTACGACCAAGAAACAGGTCCGTAGTTTGCTTTGTCTTGTCAATTATTACAGCAAATTTATACCCAATTTGGCTGAAATCACCAGCGGTTTTTCTAATATTTTAAGAGCATCTGTAAAACTAAATGTTCAGGATGCAGAGTTAATTGATGCTTTATCAAAATTGAAACATATGTTTACCGTTCCACCTATTTTGCGTTTGCCTAATGTCAATCTTACGTATTTCCTCCGTACAGACGCAAGTTCGATTTCCATTTCTGGCGTCTTAGGCCAGTTTTATGAGGGAAAGTTTCACCCAATAATGTACGTAAGCCGGAAGATCACCCCTGCTGAAGGAAGATACTCAGCCTCTGAATTGGAAGCTTTAAGCGTGATCTATTGTGTCAGAAAACTTCATCGATTCCTGGCGGGTACAGAGTTTGTTATTGAAACCGATAATTCGCCGCTTACTGTCATGCAGACGGGGGTTCATCGCAATAACAGGATCTACAGGTGGTCCTTGATTTTGCAAAATTATGCCTTCACTATTAAACATTTGAAGGGAAGCATGAACTCTCTGGCTGCCACATTGAGCCGATCTTCTCACATTGAGATACCTGAAATACGAGAAGAGAGCGACCTTACATCACCAAAGACATTGACACTGTAATTACCTAGTGACCTATGTGGTGATTGTGAACACTAAAGTGCGTTACCATCGCCAGTCGCTTACAGCTGTGTAATATAAACTGTGTCAGCATTAGTGAAATGAACAGACACATTAGTAATTGTCTACACCACTACCGCTATACAACCCTTGAGTGGATCGAAGTGTTAGACTTGAACCTACACCAATCAGTAGCATACCATTAGTATGAACATTACCCAGGATGAGAGCGTAAATCAGACTTTGTCTAGTGGAACACTATTTTCGAGGACATTCTACAGAGGACACGGCTCCAACATCACACCTGGATGTAATTAGTTAGTGTAGTTAGATAGAAATGAGATGTGATATGTATATAACATGTTTTTATAAACTGTTGCGTATAACTTCATATTTTGTAGGCATATTAGAATTATGAATGTAGATTTACCATATAACTTTATTTAGGACATTTCAGAGCTATAATTCACCTATATTTAGTTAAGAACTCATTTAATTTAACATCTACATCATATTACTTTAGTTTATCACCATTTAAACACATTTAATTATATATTTAGTTAATTAAAACACCACTTACAAATTAACCCGATCATTTATATCACTTCATGTATTAAAAACACTTTAAGGTAACTATCCCATTTTTCTTAAATTGAATTAATTAGTTAGATTATTTCCCTTAGATTAATTTAGAACAGTGCACCAACTTACAATAGTTTAGTTAGATCAGTCATTACTATAGGATTGGTATCGAGCAATCCATTCAACCATGTATATCTTTGTATAGATATGACGAGTGCACAAGGACAGCACAGTCATGTGGCTTGAATACCCATTTAAATTCAGCCAACCATTTAATGTACATATTTATTATTCATCCATGCATTAATTCTTGAACTATATTCTAATGACGAACCAATATTTTAAAACCACTTGTGAATGAAAGGTGAACGAAAGATGTGTGAATGATAGAGAGAGAGAATGGATTAAATTAGGAGAGGGAGAGAGATATTGCGGTAATTTTTTCACCACACAACACGACTTGTTGTAACTTGTCTGTGTCAATTTGTGTAATCAATGTGTTGTCATTTTTTATAAGTGTGCTGACGCCATACTTTAGTGACAAACATAGGGAACATATTTTGAGCATCTTAAAACGGGACTGTAGACATAAATTAGCATAACACACTCATTTGTGGCTACAATAAACCGCTTTACGGCGCTCGAAAGAATGCATACACGTAAATTAAAACGCATACACATGTTAGTAAGTTAAATATACTTTAGTTTAATAGAATACACACAACCAACCAGGAAAACAAACACATAAACTTGCATACATCATTACTTTCAAAGAACGTTAACTACTCCAACAGGGGACACAATAATATCTCTAAAGCCTTAGTGTAACACTTAAATATTTCTTCACAAGCGGAAGCAAAAAGGTGAAGAGTAGCACATTAAACATGTATACTAGTTGGGGCAATTATTATATGGGAGCATGAACATTTAATGTCCATGTTTTGCACTCGTAACAGAGGCAAGTTGTATGGGATTGTTAATTTTGGACAATCGGAGGATAGGTCTTATGGCATTGGATCCGGATCACACAATTCCCAGAAATATAATGACAGTTTATAGCCAACTGTACTAGTGTGGTGAGCTACTCAATTAGCCAAGTGAAGTAATACAACAGTGTGACGGAGGAAAGGAGAGATCTTGTCCTATCCCCAGAAGAGAAGTAGAGAAATTACGAAGTCTTTGACAAAATTAGACAGTCAATTTTTGTGTGAGATTACAACTTGTGTTACCCCCACAACTTAAAAGTTTGTAACACAACAGGGGAGGAAGGAGAGCCTGTCAATGACTTAGGAGAGAGATCAAAGCTAAGGAGAGCTAAATAGAGCTTAGGGAAAGGGCAAGTAACCTAACAGTTTAGGAGACCAGACAGAAGAGACACAAACGCTATAAATAGCTATAACGGGACACACTTGTGTCAACAAGGAGGGCAACAAGTACAGGTGAGCTGGGGTTACCCAAGAGACTGGGAAACCCACTTCACGAGAAGGGACTAAGTAATTCTGGTTACTACAACCAGATGCCCAGCACGTAAACTAGCGGACGCACGCTGAGCTAATTGCTCGTGGCTGAACACGCCACGGACAGCGGGGTCAGACAGAGACTGGACGGCGTAGGGAACAGACGTATATCCGCTGGGGATACTTTGTTGTTGTTAAGGACAGTATAATAGTTAGGACTTCAGCTTAGCTTCAGTAGTTATATTATTAATATCATCTCCTCATTCCATCTTATCTTCATAACATACTATGATGTTTAATACCGATGTGGTATACCGCTCGTGGAGTTAATGTACGATCAGCTCCGAATAAAATGTATCCTTTTGCAAACAATACGAGTTGTCACTTTCGTGTAGTGCAAAAGTAGGGAATCCTTGTATGCCTGTCGCAAGTGAGTTGCTGACAGGCAGTTTATGTTCCCTGTTTTCATATACCACTTTCATGCATTTACCCGGAGTCTTAAATGGGTCGTCCTTTGCCTCCGTTCCGATTTAACCACAGACTCTCACGGTTGTCTGTATAAGTGTGTCAACGTCAATATTCATATGAAAACGAAGAAATGCTACTCACCATTCAAGCGGAGGGAGAGCGGCTGAAAGCTGAAATGAAATCAATTCAAAACAATCCAACAGAAGCCATGCAAGAGACCACAGAGAAGCCGCAAAATGAAACCTAATAGAAAACCGAGCCGGAACCGCAAGATAAAACCAGCAGCCGAACCATGACGCCCGAGACACCCAAGGGGAAACCAACATCCCGCCAGACAGCCGGAGAAAGACAAGATGAGTATCCCGTCGATGGAATGGAGTGGCCTACTGAGGGGCCCACCTTGGTGGAGTGTATAGAAGCGGCAAAGAAACGGGCAAGGAGAGAGGGACTCAGGCACGAGGAATTCATACGACGATAGGAAGAAAAAGGAAATAAGATGCCCAAGAAACTCAGGGGGAAACCGATAGACTACCCAGAGATACACTATGACAGTGAGGCCGACCTCGAGTACTATATAGAGGACGGAGAGGCCATCCCATGGCTGACCAAAGAGGAAGCAATCGAAAGACAGCAAAATCTCAAACACGAAAGTGAAAAAAAGGCGCAAAGGGGAAAATCGCACTGAAAAGCTTCTACAGGCAATACACAAAAAAGGAGGCAAAAATACTAAATAAAAAGTCCTTATAAGGACTACAACCAGTCAAGCCAGACGAGCCAGGAGTCTACACCAACAAAGAAAACGACAAGAGGAGACGGGCACAAAGGATAGCCGCCGACCAATCCCCCTGGTGACGTCACAGACACAAACGCTTATGTAACCGGTCAAAGGGAGGACTAACTCGTAAGAGCGCACAAGACAAGAAAAAGGGCTAAAAACCCACACACAAAAACACGGCTCTCAACAATAACCACCGTTGAGGAAGCAGGTTAGACGAGACCGAATTTGGAATTTGAATTTTTTTTTCTCGAAAATTTGAATTGAAATTGTAGATTCATATTAGTATCACAGCCTGGGATTCTGAGATAAGTAGCACATTTTTTTTTCATGTTTCAATGTTCTTTGCATTGCTCACACGTTTTTCATCACTCCATTAGTCCCTTTCGGTTATTATGCTGTAATGTAGTAGCTGTAATGTCTTCACCGTGTTTATAAGTTGGTGTTCGTGTACGTACTTGCTGATGAAGGCTAGTCACCGCAACGCCTATGTTTTCCACAATTGTATTCTGCGAAGCTGTATTACTTCGATTTATTTTATATTGTTTACATCTTGAGCCTGCATGCCTTGTATCCGCGTTCCCTCTTTTCTGTTCCCGTTTACATCGTGAACCTGCATGCCTTAGGATCCACGTTATGCTGAAGCCTTTCGTCTTTTCCAAAGATGTAAGCCACTCGACACGGATCATGCCCATTTCTAATTGACAAATCTTGCTGTGTACTTATCCAGGTCTTAGTCAGGTATGACTGAGCTACCATATGATAGTAGACGGCACTACCTGCTTTCTGTTAGCGCCGAATGTTGGACCATACCCGACACCCCACATTTTGCCAACGCTTAAAGCGGAGGAGCGTAATTGGGAGGGCACACGCCTGATCCTCTCATCTCATCTCATCATGTTCCTCTTGTACCTTACGGTGTCGAGGTGAAGTATAAACAGCGGGGGAGTAGTGTGAGAAAATGCAGGGCAGACCATGTTCTAAGCCTGATATCCTTCTAGGTACACACTATAATGCTAATGATAGCTGTGCCAAATGTAGCACATACTCTAAGATCGAATGTCCAACAGGCGGACTGTTAGAACAATGCTTTGCTGATGCGGCGTTTTCTGCAGCTTGTCTTGTTCCAGATGTATTGGTGTTACCTTTCCTCTGGAGTAAACTACGCAGATCGAGAGAGGGATCATGCTGCACGGGCAGAATATGATCTCTGCAATTCCATTCAAGTTTTGTGATATGGAGAGGCTATTTTGCCTTTTTAAAATTTTTTTGTCGAAGCATAGAGTAACAAACTATTGTATGTCAAGATGGCAAGGTGCCAATACAGAATGCTTTGCAAGTATATATAATTTGTAGATATGAGCTACTCTAAATCAATCCACCGGAACGCCACCGGTATATTCTTCTTGTTTACAACGCATCCATGGAAGAGTTTCATTTTCACGGAGTCTATTGACAGACATGATCAGTTCTATTAATCCTTCAGCTCTATTTGAGAGAAGAACTCGGGTTATCTGCTTATCTAAGTTCTGGAATGCCCCCCCCCCCCCCCCCCCCCCCAATTACGAATGGTACAAAATTGTCTCTGACCTCTTAATTTGTGATATTTCTCATGACATTTCGTGCGCATATTGTGAATACATAAGGAGAGTGAATGCAACCCTGTCTTACTTTCTTTTGCATCTCAAACTTGTTTGATGTTTCATCGGCTACCCTGACAGCTGTTTGTTGATCATGATATAATAATGATTCAAATAAATGGAGCAAACGTACTAGAGGATCCATCTCCCTCATGATGTTCCACAACTGCTGGTCTTGAATTCAGTCGAAGGCCTGGCCGTAGTCTATGAAAGAAGTCCAAAGATCTGCATTGTGCTATCTGCATTTCTAAAAAAAACAAAACGATATGGCCCTAGTTGCTCTGCCTTGTCTGAACCCTGTCTGTACTTCATGTAATTCATATTCTAATTTGTTTTCAATCCTCTTTATAACGATTTTCAGGGTGATTTTGCTTCTTCTTCTGCATGGATTAGTTCCGCTGGCATATAGTTACCACCTAGTGACTTCCCTTTCTTCAAACTGTTTAATGCTGTTCGTGCTTCCTGTAATAGTTTAAAGTTAGTTGCATATCATTCACAGGACGTCGCAGTCAACACCAGCATTATTTGCTGTTGTAATCTCTAGGCAAGTTTACGTTTAGTACTTTGCCATTGCTTTCTGAACGACCGGCACCCATACCATTTCGTAAAAAAAACCAACTCTAGTTGGTCTGCTGCCAAGTCGCCTGCAGGTGTGTTTCGAACGCTGGTATACGGGATTACGAACTGCATGCGTAACACCTTCGCCACGAACCCGGCTCGTGTAATAGAATTGACTAAAACACTGATAACATTTATAATGAGAAGAATAAGAAATAAAGTCACATCAGAAATTTGAGGTGACATGGATTAATAGACTGTACAAGCACAACCGACGACATGTACATCTTACGATCATTAACTGAAAGAATAATTAAAATGATCAGGGATCTGCATTTGTGCTTTATTGACTACACTAAACCAAAGAACAAATCAACGGGACAAGATGAAATACAAAATGAACTAATTAAAGCAGCAAGAGAAGTAGGAACAGCTTAGCTACATAGACTATTCAACCATGTTTGGATAAAACAACAGACACCGTGGGACTGGGGAAACGTCATAATTATCCCAATTTGGAAAAAACAAAGGCAGCAAAAGAGATTGCACACAATACAGAGGCATTTCACTGTTGAGTCATACTGGGAAAATATTTTACAAAATTCTAGAGAAGAGATTACGACCTATTATAGAACCCCAGCTAAGCGAAACACAACTTGGATTTAGGAAAAACAAAGGATGCACAGATGCCATGTTTGCCCTTAGACAACTTATAGAAAAATCAATCGAATTCAATTAAACACTCTACTTAGCCTTTGTCGACCAAGAAAAGGCACTTGATAGAGAAGATAGAAACTAGCTGTGGAAAATCCTTAAACGATATGGACTGCGTACACATCTAACAAACCTATGTAGAAGCTTATACAACAACAGTGAATGCATAGTGAGAGCAAACTGGAGGACACTCAGAACCCTTCACCATAAGATCCGGAGTACGAAAGGGTTGTGTCCTGTCTCCTCTCTTGTTCATAACATATATGGACAACATATGTAAAGAAACCAGCCAAACAGAGACCGTAAGAATACCACATGACGAGAACACAGAAGAAGAACCATCTGCAAATCTAACCATTAGAGAACTCCTGTTTGCGGACGACCAAGCACTAATAGCAAAATCAGAAGCTGAATGACAAGACCACATGAATAGTCTAAACGAAATGTGTAGGGAACATAACATGAAAATTAGTGAAAGCAAAACAGAGATAATGACTATAACTAAAGAAGAAAAAACAACAACAATTCACCTAAACGAATATCCATTCAAACAAGTAAAGAGTTTCAAGTACCTAGGAAGTATAATATCATCAAATGGCAGATCAGAAGACGAGATTGAAAATAGATGCAATAAGGCAAACCAACTCATTGGACAAATGGCACCAATATGAAAGAACAAACATGTATCAATAACTACTAAGAAAACACTTTACAACACAATCTTCCTACCACCTCTATGCTACCAATGCCAAACCTGGACAATGACAGAAACAGAGTAAAGAAAAATCACGACAACAGAAATGAGATTCCTAAGACGAATACTCAACGTATCAAGAAGAGATAAGATCAGAAATGAAGAAATCAAGACTAAAGTGGGCGTTATAGCAGCACTAGATTTTATTAGAAAGCAGCAAGTCAAATGGTTTGGCCATGCAAGTAGGTTACCATTCAACAGCATACCACAACAAGCAATGGTGTACACACCAGATGGAAATAGAGGAAGAGGGCGACCACGTAAACGTTGGACGGAGGGAATAGCAGAATCCATGGGAATATCGATACATGAAACCCATAACCGGGCACTCTCACGATGTTTATACTTCACCTCGACACCGCAAGGTACAAGAGGAACATGATGAAATGAGATGGGATGACTAAATCATTTTATAAAGCGAAACCTGAAGCCTAAAGAAATAATTAGAATGTTGGAACATTGTAAGAATGATTTCTAATTTTTAAAAAAAGGTCTATATTTGTATTTATTGACTACACTAAAGCATTTAAGAAGGTGAAACATGAAGACAGTTAGAATGTCAGGAAATTTAAACACGGGTGGTAAAGATACGAGAATTAAGAAAACTTCAATAGCCATTGAAGAAGCTTTTAAGCTCAGTACACGCACTCCGTTATACCGCCGATAAATTCTCTGGTACATTTTATTTGTAGTTGCAGTAAGGCAGGAAAACACAATCACCTTAGTAAATCTGTTATCTAGACAACTGGTGTCGTGAGCCACTGAACCGCTAAACGCTGCTGGATTTACTGAAGGGATTAGAGCACGTCTGGACTGAATGGTTCCATGTGATATGAGGATGATCTGTCGACTAACTAACTAACTGACTGACTGACTGACTGACTGACTGACTAGCTAACTAACGAACTAACGAACTAACGAACTAACGAGCTAACGAACGAACTAACTAACGAACTAACTAACGAACTAACTAACGAACTAACTAACGAACTAACTAACTAACTAACTAACTAGCTAACTAACTAACTAAGCACCTAACTAACTAAGTAATTAACTAAGTGACTAACTAAATAAGTAACTAACTAAGTAGCTAATTAATTGAGTAATTAACTAAGTGACTAGCTAACTAGACAAGAGGCCCACAACATCATGAAAACGTCAATTCTCTTTGCGCTGAACACACATAACAAATAATCGTCGTTACCAACCACTGACCCTTAGCCATTAAGTTCCCGTGCATAGGGAAATAACCTTGAATGTGACGGAGGTAAACTTTAAAATATACGCCAAGTATACTTGACAATTGACAGAAACATGAACCTAATTTGTGACTTTAAAGTATTGACACAGATACACGTTTAATATATTCTTGTACTACTTATTTTTCACGACGCTTGTATCACTATACACATAACTTGTACACCTTCTCACATACCTTATCATGTTACCCTGTATTTTTCATTATCTTTATACTGACTTAATCACATATTTATTTGTACGATTTTAATTACATTTTAATTTTCTTTCCTCGCTGGTGACTAAATTTGTCGAAAGTTCTTTCTTGCTGTTTTTCTTGCATAATCTAATTTAGCAGGTTGGCAATCATGCTACAATATGATTTCACAGAATAGCGTCATTACAGTATAAACATAATGATTTACATAGTTAGTTCTGCTTGGTGTTTCTCACATGCTTCATCAACTAGCGTAGAATTATAATGATCAAATCTCCATGACTGGGTTACTGGGTTTGAGATGTTGCAAGGAGCCAAGGCAAGTTGTAGTGTTTTTTGGTGTATATCCATGCAGTACTTTGATTCGAGATTGACAATTTGACCTGTTTTTGGATCCCACACAAACTTTTGCCATGGTACTTTCTCGTAAATACAGCAATCAGTTACATAAATCTTCCGTGATCCGCTGCTGGTAAAACACTTTCCCAATAGAATGATGTGTTGACGCCAATCATAACTGCATTCGCTATATTGAGATTGTTGACAGTTATCCAAAAATAGCCAGCCATTTGAATCCGGGATAAAACAGAGAGATTTATTATAACTGCTTCTCAACATACCCCAAGCTTTATTAGGTGGCTCAACGGGGGGAAGGAATTTGAGAATGTCGGGGGCTACTTCTGTTAAGTACCACTTAAAGGATTTGCAATTGAGTCTCTTTTTGATAGCAAACTGATCTGTCAGATTCCCTGGATCGATCTTGCGCATGACAGGTCTTCTTTGAAACACATATTCGATGTATTCATCCATCCACACTTTTGCCACACGTAAGTAGTTTCTATCCACCAAGTCATCTTTAATTACTTCCTCAACATAGGGGAGGTCCCTAAACAAATGAGATAACCGTGAACATGGGGCGTCTACAACACTCCCGCCACACATCCATGACTTGAAGCTGATTTCGTATTGCTCTCCGCCCCAAATCTCAAGTCCAGGATCATACCTTCCTATCTCCTCCCACCACTTACGGCTGATGGCGAACGCGGCTCCTAGCATGGTTGGTACAGGGTGAGGTACGCTTTCGTCTTCCTGAAAGACTGGCAACCGGCGATAGACCATTTTCCAGTCAAAAGTTCCACGTTCTCTATCTTTAATTCGTCTTATTTCCATTGTGTCTTTCGAGAGTGAATTTACAAATGGGCATACGATTGTCCTGTAATCTAAAATGATTGGCTCCACCAGAGGCGGAAGATAATTGTAATTAACTTCCACATGAGCATCAAGAAATAAGAGTATGTCACCAGTTGACACATTAGCTCCAATCATCCTGGTTCGAATGAGGCCTTGCCTTTGGCTGTTTCTAATAATTTTAACTGTGGTAAAGTGCTGTCGTATATACGCCTCTAGAGGTGCTTTCAGCTCTTCCTCGGTGCTGAGGTCATCTACAAGAACGATCTCTTTAAGCAGTTGTGTGGGCGATCTGTTGACGATACCGTGAAGCGATCTGAGGATGGTTGAGTTCTTCTCGTTGTGGAAGATCATGATGACACTGACGCTCGCTGTTGTGATGTTTTTCAGATATTGTTTAGCCTTACAAACATCCGTTCTAGTATCTGCAATTGACCGTTCAAGAGAAATGTGGTCGCTTGCAAATGCGTTGAATCTGTATTGTTTAAACAATTTCTCAGATAACTTTTGTTCTTCTGCTGACAAAGTTCTATTGAATCCAGTTCCTTGTTCACCCATTCCGCGACGTTTTGCGTCTTTAGCCATTAGTTCGTAGTCATTCCAGTCCATGTATTCTAGAGTATGGTTTACCATAGTTTCCGGTTCTGTAACACTGAAGAGGAAACCATTATTCAGTGTGTCATCACGTGCGCTGTTTGTATTGGATACAAGCGGGGGGATTTTCAAGAGCTCGTCCGAGACACCACGAAAAACTTTTAAAAGTCTCTGCCGAAAGACGAAAACAGCTATAGTTAATGATTAAGTTATTCACACTATCAACTGAAAACACAGATTAAAATAGCAAAAGGCGTACACATGATATATGATAACTACACCATGGGTGAGAACCTTAAGAATTCATCATTTTTGAGTTGTGTTGAGCTAAACACAGATATCAGTACTCGAGACATTCCCATATGCTCTTCTTCCTTGTCTTTAACACCCAGTGAAGAGTCCAGATACTAACGGTATCAGTTGCAGTTTGATTATGTGGACGTGCGGCCTTTACTCGGAGTACTGAGTGTTCATGAAACCCCCCAAGCACTGAGTGCCGCACATTTATCTCCAATGACGCAATCTATTATTCCACACTGTATACATGATACCAAAAAGCCCTGGCCACATCTGCCTGTCGTGCATCAATACCCCATCCAGAGGTGCAGACCCAGCCCTTTTGTCCGCCATCTCGTTTCCCAGTATACCAGCATGCCCTGAGGAAGAGATCCAACGGAAGCTCGATTCCTTACATTTTTTGAATTGACGCTTGCCACTCTGCAAGAAGCACACCTGTCTCATATATCATAGCATAATCATAAAGATCGGTGTATTGCAACGAAACATGGACTCGCCAATACTTAAATTTTCAGAGCTTCACACGTGTCCAGTACAAACGGTGCTTAGTACGGACCCTGTTTGACCGTGCTAAGAAGATATGCATCCAGGACACACTGATAGAGGAACTTGAACATCTGAAGAATGTCTTAAACCTGAATGGGTACTCTATAGGATTTATAAAGCGTCACTGCCAACAGCCCAAACTAAAACCAGAAGAAACTACAGTCCCTAAAACTCAATGTATTCATCCAGCTAACCTTTCGAGGGGATGACGTAATGCAACGTCTACATGACCGGTTAATTACAGCAGTAGGCCGAACATTCTGTACTGCAACTCCAGTTATTAGGTACAGAATAACACCGATTCCTATCCCAGCAGTAAAAGAGCCTGTTCCTCTGTACGCCAAAAAACAATTGTATTTACCAATTCACATTTAGGTGCCAGTCTACCTACATCGACAGAACAGAGCGGCAGTTGAATCAAAGAGTGTCTGAACACATACCTAAAAGGGTCGATAAGAAATCACAAACAGGCGATGGGAGCCTAGAGGGGCCGACACACCGGAAGCTTCCCGCTTCATCAATCGCTAAGCATATGCTAGAAAGCGGCCATGTGATGGTTAGAGGCAGGGCCTTCGCGTGTTGTTTAACACACAAAATAATCGCTTGTTAAAGTTTGCAGAAGCAATAATAATTAATCTACACAAGCCAGTTTTGTGCAAACAGAAATACATGTTCATCATCATCAAGTGCTGTGCCGGCTGGCGTAGGCGTTCATGGCTCTCCATAGATCTCGGTCTTTGGTTTTCTGGATCAACTCTGGTGCTGATATTCCTCCATGCCACCGTCTCAATCCATCCAGCATCACTTCTCTTGGTCTACCTCTGCCTCTCTTCCCCTCGATCTTTCCAGTTGTTACGATGTTCTCCAATGCCTCTCTTCTCATCACGTGACCGAAGAAAGATGTTTGTCTCTGTCTTATTGTTGTATATAATGTTCTAGTTTCATTAGCCTGTTTCAGGCAGTCGTCGTTCGTTACTCTGGCAGTCCAAGGAATTCGCAACATTCGTCTCAGGAACCACATCTCTGTTGCTTCTAATTTCTTCTTAATTTGTTCATTTACGTTCCAAGATTCACTGCCATACAGCAAAACTGGTTCTACATAGCATTTCAGCACTCTCTTTCTTACATTCAGTGATAGTGACTTATTGCATAAGATACTCTTCGTTTTCTGAAAAGCGGCTTTTGCCTGCCCTATTCTACTCCTAATCTCTGTTGTACATCTTCCATCCGATGTTATAAATGCCCCTAGGTATCTAAAATTATCAACTTGGTTAAGGATTTTCCCTTCTATTTCTATGTCACATTTTGGTGTCACCATTTTCTTTGATATTACCATTGTTACTGTTTTCTTGATATTCAAGGAGAGTCCTTTCCTTGCACTCTCTGTTACTACAACGTCTAATAATTGTTGTAGGTCTGTTGAATTATCCGCCACCAACACTGTGTCATCTGCATAGCGTATATTATTTATATTATAACCTCCAACTAGTATTCCTGGCATCTCTTTGATCTCTCTCATTATTACTTCGCTATACAGGGAGAAAAGATCTGGTGACAAGACACACCCTTGTCGTACTCCTAGCTTTATCTGTTCGTACTACCTTCTTTATTTCCCATCTTAATTGCTGCTACTTGGTTCCAGTAAACATTCTTTATTATTCTTAAATCTTTTCCATCAATGTTGATATCTTCCAACATTTTAATCAGTTCATCATGTTTTACTTTATCAAATGCCTTAGTATAATCTATGAAGCACAAATATATGTCTCTCTGTTTCTCTATTGACCTTTCTATTAGTGTCCGTAATGTATAAATTGCATTGTTTGTGCCATTTCCTTCCACAAATCCATACTGTTCTTCACTAATTTCCATTTTTATTTTCTTTTTGATTCTTCTCATTATGATTCTGAGTAGAAGCTTAGTGATATGGTTTATAAGGTTAATTGTACGAAAATCTTCACAATCAATTGCTCCTGGTCTTTTTGGTATAGCTATAAATAAAGATTTCAGCATATCACTGGGTAAATATCCACTGCTGTAAATATCATTCAACATTTTGGTTAATATATCTACTCCAAATTCTCCCAATACTTCTAATTCTTCTATTGTGATTTCATCTGGCCCAGCTGTTTTTCCTTTCTTCATACGTTTCATAGCGTCAGCGACTTCTTCTTTCAGAATAGGTGGACCTTCTAAGTTACTATCTTCTGTTAATTCTCCCCTTTCTCCTTCATATAATTCTCTTATATACTCATTCCACCTCTTCATTATAGCATCTTCCTCTAATATTATCTTTCCTGTTTTTGATTTCAAACACCCTGTATTTATTCTTATTTTTCTTCCTGTAAGCTCACTGATTTGTCTGTGCATATTTTTTGTATCTTTAATGGAATTTAATTCAATTTTTTTGCATTGCTCGTTTAACCAACTTTCTTTAGCCTTCCCACATTTATCTTTTATTTCTTTATTTATCTTAGCGTATTCTTGTTTGTCATTTTTACTCTGTTTTCTTTTGTCCATCAGTTTTAAGATATCTTCATTCATCCATTTTTTCTTAGCTATTTTGCCTCTCTCCGGTAATACTTCTTTGCTAGTTTGATGAATGGAGTCCCTTAACATTTCCCATTGTTCATCTATACTCTGTATTTTAGTTATTGCATTGTACCTATTTTTCACAGTCACTATGTATTTTTCTTGCATTTCTTTATCTATTTTCAGAACCTCTTTATTAAGTCGCATGTTCGTAACCATTTTTTTCCCTTTCTTTAATCTTACTTTTATTTGTCCACATAGTGGTACATGATCACTATTACAGTCAGCACCAGGCATTGTCTTTACATTCATTAAAGCATTTCTAAATCTTTTATTAATTAGTATGTAGTCAATTTGGTTGCGTATTTTCTTATCAGGGCTTATCCATGTGTACAGTCGTCTTTTATGGTGTTTAAACCATGTGTTTCCAATTATCATATCATTGATATTTGCCCATTCTATTAGCTTTTCCCCTCTTTCATTTCTTGTACCTAAACCATAATTCCCCACTACATCCTCCATTTTTCCCTTTCCTACTTTTGCATTAAAATCACCAAGCATTATCTTTATTTCTTGTGATCCAATTTGAGCCATCACCATTTCTATTTCGTCGTAAAAGTGTTGTACTTCTTCATCACTACTGCTTGCTGTTGGTGCATATACTTGTATAATATTTATGTCTATTGGTTTGCCTTTGATTTTTACCATAATAACTCTATCTGAAATACACCAGTATCCATTAATTGACTTGGCTGTTTTTTTCGTCTAATATTATTCCTACACCTTTTTCATGTGTATCCCCTCCAGAATAAATTATTGTGTGATTGTCAGCTATAATTTTGCCCGATCCCTTCCATCTCATCTCACTAACGCCTAGTATATTCATTTTCATGCTATCCATCTCTCTTAGAACATTGGAAATACATGTTAGTCGGTTTAAAATTACCGTTGTAGACAATCGACATTACTGTGCGAACATGTGCATATTTCAGCCTGAAGGATTTATCTAGTTATTTTACTTTAATTTGGTGAATTCTGCAGTATGTACCTGACGAGATGCAGCGAATTATGCCAGATAATAAATCGTTCAATCTATTATTTGTGTCTTCGTTATTCAAATAGCATAATCAGCTGGGTTGTTAAAATACCGTCCATGCAAAAATGTATATGCAGTTAATGTCCATACATGACTCTGCTATTCCCTCCGTCCAACGTTTACGTGGTCGGCCTCTTCCTCTGTTTCCATCTGGTCTGTACATCATTGCTTGTTGTGGCATGCTGTTGACTGGTAACCTAGTTGCATGACCAAACCGTTTGACTTGCTGCTTTCTAATAAAATCGAGTGCTGCTATAACCCCCACTTTAGTCCTGATTTCTTCATTACTGATCTTATCTCTTCTTGATACGCTGAGTATTCTTCTCAGGAATCTCATTTCTGTTGTTGTGATTTTTCTTTTCTCTTTTTCTGTCATTGTCCAGGTTTGGCATTGGTAACATAGAGTTGGTAGGAAGATTGTGTTGTAAAGTGCTTTCTTAGTAGTCATTGATACATGTTTGTTCTTTAGTATTGGTGCCATTTGTCCAATGAGTTGGTTTGCCTTATTGCATCTATATTCAATCTCGACTTCTGATCTGCCATTTGATGATATTGTACTTCCTAGGTCCTCGAAATAATAATAATAATAATAATAATAATAATAATAATAATAATAATAATAATAATAATAATAATAATAATAATAATAATAATAATAATAATGAATTTGTCTGGAAACAGTTTCCTGCTAATGGCCGATGATGTGATAGAGCCATCACATGGTATAGGCCTGGATGCACGGAAGAATAGGTGGCCGATCTGTCCCCACTTTCCCCGGGACTTCTTATGCTTTTCTTATGCTTATCTCGGAATTGTTAACTCACGCTGCCTCCAATAGGTTTCTTTCCACCGGATGTCTAGGTCATTTGATTTGCATCACTAAGAAAATGTTCATAAATTAAAAAGATCTTTCGGAATAGTGTGATTATTAGTCTAATATTTGAACCAAACGCATAAATAGATCTTTCGGAATGGTGTCCTTGTTAGCCAGTATCTGAACTAATTGTATGAAGCGTCTCTACATCAGATGTTCGTCATCCCCACATCAGTTGTTGACCATGTAGAAGTTAAACCACAAATGGATGTTATATCACAATTAGATGTTATATGACACTTGGTTTTTATATAAATAGTGAGCATATGCTTTGTGATGCTGTTGATAAATTAGATGTTTGTATCACATTTAGATGCTATAATCCGCAGTTAATAAGATACATCGTGATGCTGTTGATAAATTAGATGTAATACCAGAATGAACATATATATTGCAATACTGTTGATACATTACATGCAATATCACAGGAAACAGATGTATTGTGATGCTGTTAATTATTTAGATCATATATCGTAATGAACAGATTATTTAGAAGATATAGTACATTATCACAACTTATATCTTAACGTAGCAAACACAAAGATAATGTACACAGATAAAACTAATATGGAGAAAGAAATATATGTTAATGAAAAAAAATTGGAAGTGGTGGAACATTTTGAATATCTTGGGTCATTAATTATCAACAATGGTGACACAATGAAGGAAATGAAAAGACGAATATCTATTGCTTTTCGGAAATTAAAACAACTTTAACGTTAATAAGTTGTGGAATAGGACAGATAGAACTACAAAAATTTTATTCTTGAGAGCATACATCTTTCCCATTGCAACACACGCCTGTGAAACCTGGACACTTGCTAAACAAGCTGAACAGCGCATAAATGCCTTTGAATCCATCCATCATGTGCGATGCCGATAAGCCATTTTACACAATCACCAGGGTCGTGGATCAGGTTAGTGTTCTTGTTCGACGAAACCACGTAGCCAAGCATCCAGGTAATTACTTCTCCGTCTTCCCCTTGTTCTCTTTCCCTCAAACTTGCCAGTTGACACCAAGTTCTCCAATTTATTCTTCTCATAACGTGCCCAAAACATGCTGACTGTCTACGTCTAATTTCTCTAATCAGTTTACGATTTTTATTTGTTTCTTGTAGAACTTGGTCATTTGTATTTTATGTATGTCCATGGTATTCTTTGCATTCTCCTCAAAAACCACATTTTCACAGCCATCAGATGTTTTTTCAGCTTCACTGCTCATTGTCCACGCTTCATATCCATAAAAAAGTACAGGCTCTGTGTAGCATCTCAACATTCTTTTTATCGTAGCAATTGATGTTTTTTTCTTTTTACCTTTGAATATAAATGTTATAGACGGGTTCTAAGAATATCTTGGATACAGAAAAGAACAAATGCATCC
>JACEFZ010004724.1:145000-152500 GCA_014155875.1 Cepaea nemoralis
CCATGATTGGGTTACTGGGTGTGAGATGTTGCAAGGAGCCAAGACAAGCTGTAGTGTTTTTAGGTGTATATCCATGCAGTACTTTGATTCAAGATTAACAATCCGACCTGTTTTTGAATCCCACACAAACTTTTGCCATGGTACTTTCTCGTAAATATAGCAATCAGTTACATAAACCTTCCGTGATCTGGTGCTGGTAAAACACTTTCCCGATAGAATGATGTGTTGACGCCAATCATAACTGCATTCGCTATGTTGAGATTGTTGACAGTTACCCAAAAATATCCAGCCATTTGAATCCGGGATAAAACAGAGAGATTTATTATAACTGCTTTTCAACATTCCCCAAGCTTTATTGGGTGGCTCAACGGGGGGAAGGAATTTGAGAATGTCGGGGGCTACTTCTGTTAAGTACCACTTAAAGGATTTGCAATTGAGTCTCTTTTTGATAGCAAACTGATCTGTCAGATTCCCTGGATCGATCTTGCGCATGACAGGTCTTCTCTGAAACACATACTCGATGTATTCATCCATCCACACTTTTGCCACACGTAAATAGTTTCTTTCCACCAAGTGATCTTTCATTACTTCCTCAACATAGGGGAGTGATCTAAACAAATGAGCTAACCGTGAACATGGGGCGTCTACAACACTCCCGCCACACATCCATGACTTGAAGGCGATTTCGTATTGCTCTCCTCCCCAAATCTCAAGTCCAGGATCATATCTGCCTATCTCCTCCCACCACTTACGGCTGATGGCGAACGCGGCTCCTAGCATGGTTGGTACAGGGTGGGGTACGCTTTCGTCTTCCTGAAAGACAGGCAACCGGCGATAGACCATATTCCAGTCAAAAGTACCACGTTCTCTATCTTTAATTCGTCTTATTTCCATTGTGTCTTTCGCGAGTGTATTTATAAATGGGCATACGATTGTCCTGTAATCTAAAATGATTGGCTCCACCAGTGGCGGAAGATAATTGTAATTAACTTCCACATGAGCATCAAGAAATAAGAGTATATCACCAGTTGACACATTAGCTCCAATCATCCGGGTTCGGATGAGGCCTTGCCTTTGGCTATTTCTAATAATTTTAACTGTGGGAAAGTGCTGTCGTATATACGCCTCTAGAGGTGCTTTCAGCTCTTCCTCGGTGCTGAGGTCATCTACAAGAACGATCTCTTTAAGCAGTTGTGTGGGCGATCTGTTGACAATACTGTGAAGCGATCTGAGGATGGTTGAGTTCTTCTCGTTGTGGAAAATCATGATGACACTGACGCTCGCTGTTGTGATGTTTTTCAGATATTTTTTAGCCTTACAAACATCCGTTCTAGTATCTGCAATTGACCGTTCAAGAGAAATGTGGTCGCTTGCAAATGCGTTGAATCTGTATTGTTTAAACAATTTCTCAGATAACGTTTGTTCTTCTGCTGACAAAGTCTTATTGAATCCAGTTCCTTGTTCACCCATTCCGCGACGTTTTGAATCTCTAGCCATCAGTTCGTAGTCATTCCAGTCCATATATTCTGGAGTATTGTTTACCACAGTTTCCGGTTCTGTAACACTGTAGAGGAAACTGTTGTTCAGTGTGTCATCATGTGAGCTGTTTGTATTGGATACAAGCAGGGGGATTTTCAAGAGCTCGTCTGAGACACCACGAAAAAGTTTTAAAAGTCTCTGCCGAAAGATGAAAACAACAATAGTTAACGAATAGGATATTCACACAATCAACTGAAAACACAGTTAAAATTGGAAAAGGCATACACATGATCGATGATGACTACAACACGGATGTGAACTATAAGGTTTCATAATAATTGTCAGTTGTGTTGAGTCAAGAATTGATGTCAGCATTCTGGACTTTCCCATTTGCTCTTCTTCCTTATCTTTAACACACAGTTAAGACTGATTTATTTGATTTTCTCCGGGATGTGAAATTTAAATATTGAGCACAACCCACTACTGGCAACGCTATTGTATTCCGGTACGAACCTAAGGCCTTGTCCACGTTAGCTGGAAGCACTAGACTCGAGTTTCGCTCTCGTTTGAGCTCATCAGTAGTGCATATCCTTGACCGGACCCGGGATCAAACCAGGAACACTGGCGTGTGACACGGGTGTGTAACCACTAAACCACGCGGCACACACTAAACGCGACCAAATTATCACACTAGAATATCACAACGTCAACTATCGTAGGCTAGAGCTCAAAATGTACCCGATCGCCGCCACTGACATTCATCAATCGATGTGGCCCCGAATGATCAGGTCTTCTCGACTGGCAAGGCACACCAGTTCACCTAAAGTCCGGCGAGCAAGAATCAATTGATTTATTTACCTTTCTCCGGCATGTGAGATTTAAATATTCGGCAACATCCACTACTGGTATCTGATTCTGGTACGAACCTAAGGCCTTGTCCACGACGTGGGGCCTTTACACGGAGTACTGAGTGTTCATGAAACCCCCCGGGCACCGACTGCAGCACATTTATCTCCAATGACGCAATCTATTCGTCCACACTGTATGCATGGTCCCAAAAAGCCCTGGCCACATCTGCCTGTCGTGCTCCAATACCACACCCAGAGGTGTAGACTCAGCCCTATTGTCCGCCATCTCGTTTCCCAATATACCAGCATGCCCTGGGGAAGAGATCAAACGGAAGCTCCATATCTTACAGTTTTGAATTGACGCATGCCACTCTGCAAGAAGCACATCTGTCTTATATTTATATCATAGCGTAATCAGTTGGGTTGTTCAATTACCGCCCATGAGAAAATGTATATGCAGTCAATGTCCATAAATGTCTTAAATTAGCAGTAGACAGATTAGCGTGGCAAGACCTGTGAAGGTTAACCCGGTCAACAAATACCAGAAGAAGTCGAATGTGTCGGATGAAAGGTGCAAATATCGCAGCCCTATTGTAAATAGGTACAACGTAATTACGTCTAAAGCAACACTGCGGACGAACGCAGAAGAAGAAGCGAGTGATGAATGACCCAGACCCGGAAAGATTAAGAAACTTTCTTGCAACTAAGGAGAGAGGTATGAACCGAAGCGCTGTGACGGTAAAGCACGTATTTCAACCTCTTTTGAACAACGGTTTAACCACCTAGAGCAGTGGTTCCCAACCGGTCGAGAATTCTCCCCCCCCACCCACCCCCCACCAGGGGGAATTTTAAAATTTCGAGGAGGGGGGGGGGGGGCGGAATTAAGATTGTTTCAAGATCGCGTTAATACAAGAACCGAATACTTGATATTGGTTTTCCCTCTATACTTTACTGTACTTCGCGCCCTTCTGAAATTCGTTTTATAACGTAAGTAGACTCGCAAATCACGTTTTATGTAGACGTATAGACTTGTTCTAGTATGTGTTATTAAATTTAGCTTCCATTTTCACGTATACTGTGTAAGGCGCGGGGGGGGGGGGGGGGGTTATAGGAAGGAATAATGAAAAGCGGGGGAGCGGTGACATTCTGAACATATGGTGAAGGGGTACATGGGTGAAAAAAGGTTGAGAACCGCTGACCTAGAGAACCTTATCTTATGTTAATAATAATAATAATAATAATAATAATAATAATAATAATAATAATAATAATAATAATAATGAATTTGTCTGGGAACAGTTTCCTGCTAAAGGCCAAAGATGTGATAGAGCCATCACAAGCTGTAGGCCTGGATGCACGGAAGAATAGGTGGCCGATCTGTCCCCACTTTCCCCGGGACTTCTTATACTCTTCTTATGCTTATCTCGTGCTGCCTCCAATAGGTTTCATTCCACCGGATGTCTAGGTCATTTGATATGCATCGCTAAGAAAATGTTCATTAATTAAAAAGATCTTTCGGAATAGTGTGGTTATTAGTCTAATATTTGAACCAAACGCATAAATAGATCTTTCGGAATGGTACCCTTGTTAGCCAGTATCTGAAATAATTGCATGAAACGTCTCTACATCCCGTGCTCGTCATCCCCACATCACTTGTTGACCATTTAGATATTATACCACAAATGGATGTTATATCACAATCAGATGTTACATGACACTTGGTTCTTATATAAATAGCGAGCAGATGCTTTGTGATACTGTGGTTAATAGATGTTGATATCACATTTAGATGTTATATCCCCAGTTAATAACATACATCGTGATGCTGTTGATAATTAGATGTAATATCAGAATGAACATATATATTGTAATACTGTTGATTAATTAGATGCACTATTACAGGAAACAGATGTATTGTGATGCTGTTAATGATTTAGATCCAATATCATAATGAACAGATACAGTGTGATAATGTTGATTATTTAGAAGATATAGTACATTATCACAACTAATATCATAACATAGCAAACACAAAGATAATGTATAAAGATATAAAAAAAAAAACTAATATGGAGAAAGAAATATATGTTAATGACAAAAACTTTGAGGTGGTAGAAAATTTCGAATATCTTGGGTCATTAATTATCAACAATGGTGACACAATGAAGGCAATGAAAAGACGAACATCTATTTCTTTTTGGAAACTAAAACAACTTAGTAAGTTGTGGAGTGGGACAGAGAGAACTAAACATAATTATATTTTTAAGAGCATACATCTTTCCCATTGTAACACACGCCTGTGAGACCTGGGCACTTACTAAATAAGCTGAACAGCGCATAAATGCCTTTGAATTCATCCATCATGTGCCATGACGATAAACCATTTTACTCGATCACCAGAGTCGTGGATCAGCTCAGTGTTCTGCTCGACCATGCCTCATGGCCAATCCATCCAGATAATTACTTCTCTGTCTATCCCTTGTTCTCTCCCTATCGATTTTGCCAGTTGTCACCAAGTTCTCCAGTTTATTTCTTCCCATAAAATGCCCAAAACTTTTGACTTGTCTACGTCTAATTTCTCTAATCACTTTACGATTTTCATTTGGTTCTTGTAGGACTTGGTAATTTTTTTGCTGTATGTCCATGGTATTCGTTGTATTCTCCTCAGAAACCACATTTCCACAGCCATCAGATGTTTTTCACCTTGACCGCTCATTGCCCACCCTTCACATCCATACAAAAATAAGGCTCCGTGTAGCTCCTCAACACGTTTTTCTCGCAGCAATTGACATGTTTTTCTTTTCTGTTTTTGGTTGGGCCTTTGAATATAAATGCTATAGACGGGTTCTAAGAATATCTTGGATAAAGAAAAGAACAAATACATCAATATTTCAAGAGCTGAATATTGAAGAAGGTTGGCTACTAACGACGATAAAACAAAGAAAATTGAAATATTGTGGTCACTTGAAAGGTCATGAAAGTTTGGAGAGAACAATCATGTAGGGGTATATGCTGGAAAGAGAAGATGAGGAAGGTCAAAGAGAAGGTGGGTGCAGTATGTGGCCAATGATCTGTAGATGGGTGATCGGACGCGGGACATCTCGTTTATGACCTAGACATTTTCCGGAAGGTTGTTATGGCTTCTGCAACGGACATGCTACTGAATGAAGGACATGCTACTGAATGAATGAATGAATAAATGAATGACCTAATTAATTAATTAATTAATTAATTAATTAATGTAAAAGCAGGACAGTGTAAAATGACTTAACAGACTGATCATACGGGACAATCAATAAACACATAATGACATACTCAGTACATAAGAGTTACTAAAAGAAGTGGGAATATCAGTTAGGGAACGATTAGAAGGAGGGATGTGTAGTTGGTCGAAGTACACTTGTTCTTTCGGCGAAACGCTGTCGTCATTTTAAGATAACAGGTTCACATCGAGGTCGGTAACTACAGCTTTCAATGTGTATAAAGCTCTCTAGTCTCTACTGTTTTATGCTTCTACTATGCGCACCAAGCAATACATGCGTGTTTATTTACGAACTGTAGAAGTAGAGGTAAAAGCCATCGTCCATCACCCAGGGGCTTTTCCTCTCTGCTCCTTTAGCAGTCTCCGTCATAAACCACATGTCCTGTCCCTGTGACTGTCACGTGTTAATTATATATCACATCTGGAATCCATCTGCGTTGTTCTGTTCTTCTCTGCGTTCCCTGGTACGCTTCCCTCCCAAATTATCTATTCCCGACAATCATGTTCCTCAAGTGTATTTATTTAATGACAAATAGGGAAGGAAAATATAATATGTCTGATTAAATATTTGGATGTGAAACTTGGACTATAAGCAGACACGCTGAAAAACTTCTAATCACAGTGCAAATATGATTTATGAGGAGAATGCAAAGAATATCATGGATAGATACAGAAACCAATGAGCCAGTCATTCAAGAAACAAATAAAACACGTAAACTAATTAAAATAATAAATCATAGGCAGTCGAGATTTTTGGGGCATGCTATGAGAAAAAATAAACTGGAGAACTTGATCACAACTGGCAAGACTGGGGGATAAAGAACAAGGGAAAGGCAGCATGGTAAATGTATCGATGGCTTGGCCACATCGCATAACGAGATATAAACAGAGCTGATCCACGAATCTAGTGATCGCTTGAGATGGCGAAGCATGAACGACAAGATTATCGACATGGCACATGATAATGATGATTAAATATCATATTGAAAAGGTCAGACAGTAAAGCTAATATAAAAACTCATACCGGTGATGGATTCAATACACCAGCTGAAGAACACAGAAAATAATGACATAAAACACAAAAGCCAGCAATAGACACGTGAAGCGGTTTGCCCATAGAACTCTTCTGATCGCCATCTTGCACAGAATACTGTGATATTAGATGGATAGATCGGTGGATGTTGTTCCTTCCTACACAGTTGAAAATCTGTTCGTTATTATGTGTTGCTTATATTGACTTCACACACGTTCTTATGGGCATTTCTTCATTTCGAATACAAACCAAAGCAAGCATTTGTTGTTGAAACGAACGAGTCACATAAGAAAACCCACGTGTGTTTTTGCAACACGAGATGATCGAAAACTCGCCTGCGGAACAGTGTATGAAGTTGTAGCTCACGTTAAACAGTAGTTCTGTTAGGTATAAGACGAATACAGTGAGTAAACTTATTTATAACTAATTTACAAACTCTAGTGTGAGTAAATTACTGGTAACATATGGAAGGTATCGAAAGAGCTGACTCGGATTGTTATATTGTTATTACGATAGCCGTGAATCTAGATCTAGTAATGAACAAAGGAGGGCACACAGAAAGTTAATAAGCCTAGAAAATTAATCAATATATAATCGCCGTGGCCGAAAGGAAAAGAGCGTTCGATCTTAAACTCGCTGATGGCGAGGTAGGAGTTCAATCCGTACACCCAAATTACGTTGACTTCTCTATCAAAAATGAATGGCAAACTACTGAACGTAACGTTGCCTAAATAAAATCAACCAGGGGATATTTCAACACCTTTTTGGACGGATGGCCGGCCGGAGAGGCGGGCGGACGGACGGACGGACATACATATATAGTATACATACTTGCATACATACTTCAAATTGAAAAAAATATGGTATACATATACGTT
>JACEFZ010004724.1:155000-157500 GCA_014155875.1 Cepaea nemoralis
CCTCTCCAAGCTCAGAAAACGGGTGGGGTGTTCTGAACTTCACGAGTGCAAAGAGGCAGGTAGATTGTACCCAGGGGACAATTCAGCACGCGCATACGAACTGGCTTGTATTACGCTGAGGTTGGCCGAGGTTGGCTGAGGTTGGCCGAGATTCCTCGGCAGGTTTTAGGTAGTTAGATATATCCCTGATACACCTCCCTTCCAAATTATCTATTCCGGACAATCATGGTTCTCGAATTTTTTTGTTTTAAAATTATAAATACGGAAGGAAAATATACTATTGCTAATTAAATATATGGATGTGAAACGTGGACAATGAGCAGGTACGCTGAAAAACATCTGATGTCAGTGGAAATGTAGTTAAAATGTGGATTCTGAGGAAAATGCAAAGAATACCATGGACAGACGGAAAACCAATGAACATGTCCTTCAAGAAACAAATATAAACCGTAAGCTGATTAAAGAAATTAGACGTTAGATATTATGGCATGTTATGAAAAGATATAAACTGGAGAACGCGGTGACAACTGGAAGAATTGAAAGGAAAATAACAATGTGAAGACAGAGAGGTTTATATCTAGATGAGAGAAGTGACGACTGCAGCATGATATAACAATATGAAATTAAAGAAAAAACAGTTAGTTCTGCGTAACTCTGGTGAAAAAGTGAAATATATCAAACATGGACACAGTGTACAGCGAACTCCACAGCGGAGAACATAAATAACAGGGGAGAGGGGGATAATAATACAAAAAATAAATATACTATGACACAGCGAAGGACGTTTCAATTACATAAGTCTTCGTCTTGAAGGAGCAACACAGACAGATCTAAATACTGAGCACAACCCACTACTGGCACCGCTGGTCGCATTCTGGTATGAACCTAACCCACGTCAATGTGGAAGCACTAGACTCGAGTTTCGCTCTCGTTTGAGCTCGTCGGTAGTGCATATCCTTGACCGGACCCGGAAAAAAACCCGGATCACTAGCGTGTGAAGCAGGTGTGTAAAATTGCTCGCTGGACTTTAGGCGGCCTACGAGTCTAGTGCTTCCACATTGACGTGGATAGGCCTTAGGTTCATACCAGAATACGATCAGCGTTGCCAGTAGTGGGTTGTGCTCAATATTTGAATCTCAAATCCCGAAACAACCAAATAGATCAAGAGACAGATCTAACGAAAAACATGAAATTAGAAAATTTAATAATATTAAAACACAAATCCTTCGTTGTTAGGAAGACGATGCAGAAGTTCAGTCGTGAAAGGTGCCAGATAAGCAAATGTAAAGCCGAAGGTGTCCAAACAGTTATACATGGACATATAGTGGGAAGTATCTGTGATGACTTCTGCGCTGCCTTCCTAACAACGAAGAATTTGTGTTTTAATATTATTAAATTTTCTAATGTTATGTCTTTCTTTAGAATACTTTTTTTTCGTAGGAGTTACTTAACGGTTTTTATTTCCAATTAATATCTAGATGGTTTGACCACATGGCATAAGCGAGACAAAAACATAGAGCTGACCCACGACTCTGGTGATCGTGTGAGATGGCGAAATATGCCCGCCTACCGTTATCGGCACGGCACATGAGAATAATGATTAACTATAATGTTGAAATGGTTAGACGGTAAAGTTACTATGAAAACTCATACCCGTGATGGGTCCAAATACGCCAGCTGAAGAACACAGAAAAAAATAATGAGGTAAACCACAAAAGTCAGCACTAGACACGTGAAACGGTTTGAGCGTAGAAATCTTCTAATCGCCATCTTGCACTGAATGGTGTGATGTTGGTTGGATAAAACAGTGAATGTTTCAGCTTCCTACACAGCTGAAAATCTGTTCTTTATTGTGTGTTCCTAATACTGACTTCAGACACGTCTTCTTGAGAATTTCTTCATTTGAAAAACAAAACAAAGCAGACATTTGTTGTTGAAACGAATCAAATAAGCAGACCCACGGTGTGTTTTACAACACAAGACGTGGCAGGTCTGTGTATGAAGTTTTAGCTTTTTGCTCACGTTGAACCGTAATCGCGTTAGGTATAAGACGATTATAGCCAGTCGATTTGGTGATAGCTGATACAAAACTCGATATCTGTGAAATTGTAAGATATGATTAAATTGATTAAATGGAGCCCTTTGGTGAGTAAATATATAATTCCTGGCAACAGATAGAAGGTATCGCCATAGCTGATTCGGTCTGGTACTGAGATAGCTCTGAATCTGGATCTGCTACTATACCGTATGCGCAATAAGTCACTGTCCTTGAAAGTTAGAAAAAGAGTTCGTGCTTGTTACATTCAACCCGTTTTACAACTCGGCTGCAAGTCCTGTACAATTAGTAACAGGCGAAAAAGTCCTTAGAAGCCTTTTGAGAAATGGTTTTATACAAGAATGCTGAAAATTAATTGGACAGCTAAAATGAGCAGTCAAGACACGGAAGGTGAGTAACAAAGAAAACCTATCACAAACATCAGAAAGAGACAGCTATTGTAGT
>JACEFZ010004724.1:162500-355000 GCA_014155875.1 Cepaea nemoralis
AGAACATACTTGTAGTAGTAGCACATACTTGTAGTAGAAGAACGTACTTGTAGTAGTAGAACATACTTGTAGTAGTAGCACATACTTGTAGTAGTAGTACATACTTGTAGTAGTAGAACATACTTGTAGTAGTAGAACATACTTGTAGTAGTAGCACGTACTTGTAGTAGTAGAACATACTTGTAGTAGTAGAACATACTTGTAGTAGTAGAACATACTTTTAGTAGTAGAACATACTTGTAGTAGTAGCACGTACTTGTAGTAGTAGAACATACTTGTAGTAGTAGAACATACTTGTAGTAGTAGACCATACTTGTAGTAGTAGAACATACTTGTAGTAGTAGAACATACTTGTAGTAGTAGAACATACTTGTAGTAGTAGAACATACTTGTAGTAGTAGCACGTACTTGTAGTAGTAGAACATACTTGTAGTAGTAGCACATACTTGTAGTAGTAGCACATACTTGTAGTAGTAGAACATACTTGTAGTAGTAGAACATACTTGTAGTAGTAGCACATACTTGTAGTAGTAAAACATACTTGTAGTAGTAGCACATACTTGTAGTAGTAGAACATACTTGTAGTAGTAGCACATACTTGTAGTAGTAGCACATACTTGTAGTAGTAGAACATACTTGTAGTAGTAGAACATACTTGTAGTAGTAGAACATACTTGTAGTAGTAGAACATACTTGTAGTAGTAGAACATACTTGTAGTAGTAGAAAATACTTGTAGTAGTAGAACATAATTGTAGTAGTAGCACGTACTTGTAGTAGTAGAACATACTTGTAGTAGTAGAACATACTTGTAGTTGTAGAACATACTTGTAGTAGTAGCACATACGTGTAGTAGTAGCACGTACTTGTAGTAGTAGAACATACGTGTAGTAGTAGAACATACTTGTAGTAGTAGCACATACTTGTAGTAGTAGAACATACGTGTAGTAGTAGCACATACGTGTAGTAGTAGAACATACTTGTAGTAGTAGCACATACTTGTAGTTGTAGAACATACTTGTAGTAGTAGCACATACGTGTAGTAGTAGCACGTACTTGTAGTAGTAGAACATACGTGTAGTAGTAGAACATACTTGTAGTAGTAGCACATACTTGTAGTAGTAGAACATACTTGTAGTAGTAGAACATACTTGTAGTAGTAGAACATACTTGTAGTAGTAGCACATACTTGTAGTAGTAGCACATACTTGTAGTAGTAGAACATACTTGTAGTAGTAGAACATACTTGTAGTTGTAGAACATACTTGTAGTAGTAGCACATACGTGTAGTAGTAGCACGTACTTGTAGTAGTAGAACATACTTGTAGTAGTAGAACATACTTGTAGTAGTAGAACATACTTGTAGTAGTAGTACATACTTGTAGTAGTAGCGCATACTTGTAGTAGTAGAACATACTTGTAGTACTAGAACATACTTGTAGTAGTAGAACATACTTGTAGTAGTAGCACATACTTGTAGTAGTAGAACATACTTGTAGTAGTAGAACATACGTGTAGTAGTAGAACATACTTGTAGTAGTAGAACATACTTGTAGTAGTAGAACATACTTGTAGTAGTAGCGCATACTTGTAGTAGTAGCACATACTTGTAGTAGTAGCACATACTTGTAGTAGAAGAATATACTTGTAGTAGTAGCGCATACTTGTAGTAGTAGCACAGACTTGTAGTAGTAGCACATACTTCTAGTAGTAGCACAGATTTGTAGTAGTAGCATATACTTGTAGTAGTAGAACATACTTGTATTAGAAGAACATACTTGTAGTGGTAGCGCATACTTGTAGTAGTAGCACAGACTTGTAGTAGTAGCACAGATTTGTAGTAGTAGCATATATTTGTAGTAGTAGAACATACTTGTAGTAGTAGCACATAGCTGTAGTAGTAGAACATACTTCTAGTAGTAGCACATACTTCTAGTAGTAGCACATATTTGTAGTAGTAACATATACTTGTAGTAGTAGAACATACTTGTAGTAGTAGCACATAGTTGTAGTAGTAGAACATACTTGTAATTGTAGCACATACTTGTGGGTGTAGAACATACTTGCAGTAGTAGCACATACTTGTTGTAGTAGAACATACTTGTAGTAGTAGCACATACTTGTAGTAGTAGCACATACTTGTAGTAGTAGAACATACTTGTAGTAGTAGCACATACTTTTAGTATTAGAACATACTTGTAGTAATAGCACATTCTTGTAGTATTAGAACATACTTGTAGTAGAAGCACATTTTTGTAGTAGTAGCACATACTTGTAGCAGTAGCACATACTTGTAGTATTAGAACATACTTGTAGTAGTAGAACACACTTTTAGTAGTAGCACATACTTGTAGTATTAGAACATACTTGTAGTAGTAGCTCATACTTGTAGTAGTAGCACATACTTGTAGTAGTAGCACGTACTTGTAGTAGTAGAACATACGTGTAGTAGTAGCACATACTTGTAGTATTAGAACATACTTGTAGTAATAGCACATACTTGTAGTATTAGAACATACTTGTAGTAGAAGCACATTTTTGTAGTAGTAGCACATACTTGTAGAAGTAGCACATACTTGTAGTATTAGAAAATACTTGTAGTAGTAGCACATACTTGTAGTAGTAGCACATACTTGTTGTAGTAGCACATACTTGTAGTAGTAGCACATACTTGTAGTAGTAGAACATACTTGTAGTAGTAGAACATACTTGTAGAAGTAGAACATACTTGTAGTAGTAGAACATACTTATAGAAGTAGAACATACTTGTAGTAGTAGCACATACTTGTAGTAGCAGAACATACTTGTAGTAGTAGAACATACTTGTAGTAGCAGAACATACTTGTAGTAGCAGAACATACTTGTAGTGGCAGAACATACTTGTAGTAGTAGAACATACTTGTAGTAGTAGAACATACTTGTAGTAGTAGAACATACGTGTAGTAGTAGAACATACATTTAATTGTAGAACATACTTGTAGTAGTAGAACACACTTGTAGTAGTAGCACATACTTGTAGTATTAGAACATACTTGTAGTAGTAGCACATACTTGTAGTAGTAGCACATACTTTTAGTAGTAGCACATACTTGTAGTAGTAGAACATACTTGTAGTAGTAGCACATACTTGTAGTAGTAGAACATACTTGTAGTAGTAGAACATACTTGTAGTAGTAGCACATACTTGTAGTAGTAGCACATACTTGTAGTAGTAGCACATACTTGTAGTAGTAGAACATACTTGTAGTAGTAGAACATACTTGTAGTAGTAGAACATACTTGTAGTAGTAGAACATACTTGTAGTAGCAGAACATACTTGTAGTAGTAGAACATACTTGTAGTAGTAGAACATAATTGTAGTAGTAGCACGTACTTGTAGTAGTAGAACATACTTGTAGTAGTAGCACATACTTGTAGTTGTAGAACATACTTGTAGTAGTAGCACATACGTGTAGTAGTAGCACGTACTTGTAGTAGTAGAACATACGTGTAGTAGTAGAACATACTTGTAGTAGTAGCACATACTTGTAGTAGTAGAACATACGTGTAGTAGTAGCACATACGTGCAGTAGTAGAACATACTTGTAGTAGTAGCACATACTTGTAGTTGTAGAACATACTTGTAGTAGTAGCACATACGTGTAGTAGTAGCACGTACTTGTAGTAGTAGAACATACGTGTAGTAGTAGAACATACTTGTAGTAGTAGCACATACTTGTAGTAGTAGCACATACTTGTAGTAGTAGAACATACTTGTAGTAGTAGAACATACTTGTAGTTGTAGAACATACTTGTAGTAGTAGCACATACGTGTAGTAGTAGCACGTACTTGTAGTAGTAGAACATACTTGTAGTAGTAGCACATACTTGTAGTAGCAGCACATACTTGTAGTAGTAGAACATACTTGTAGTAGTAGAACATACTTGTAGTAGTAGAACATACTTGTAGTAGTAGCACATACTTGTAGTAGTAGAACATACTTGTAGTAGTAGAACATACTTGTAGTAGTAGAACATACTTGTAGTAGTAGAACATACTTGTAGTAGTAGAACATACTTGTAGTAGTAGCACATACTTGTAGTAGTAGAACATACTTGTTGTAGTAGCACATACTTGTAGTAGTAGAACATACTTGTAGTAGTAGAACATACTTGTAGTAGTAGAACATACTTGTAGTAGTAGCACATACTTGTAGTAGTAGAACATACTTGTAGTAGTAGCACATACTTGTAGTAGTAGCACATACTTGTAGTAGTAGCACATACTTGTAGTAGTAGAACATACTTGTAGTAGTAGAACATACTTGTAGTAGTAGAACATACTTGTAGTAGTAGAACATACTTGTAGTAGTAGAACATACTTGTAGTAGTAGCACATACTTGTAGTAGTAGAACATACTTGTAGTAGTAGCACATACTTGTAGTAGTAGCACATACTTGTAGTAGTAGCACATACTTGTAGTAGTAGAACATACTTATAGTAGTAGCACATACTTGTAATAGTAGAACATACTTGTAGTAGTAGAACATACTTGTAGTAGTAGCACATACTTGTAGTAGTAGAACATACTTGTAGTAGTAGAACATACTTGTAGTAGTAGAACATACTTGTAGTAGTAGCACATACTTGTAGTAGTAGAACATACTTGTAGTAGTAGAACATACTTGTAGTAGTAGAACATACTTGTAGTAGTAGAACATACTTGTAGTAGTAGCACATACTTGTAGTAGTAGCACATACTTGTAGTAGTAGAACATACTTGTAGTAGTAGCACATACTTGTAGTACTAGAACATACTTGTAGTAGTAGCACATACTTGTAGTAGTAGAACATACTTGTAGTAGTAGCACATACTTGTAGTAGTAGCACATACTTGTAGTAGTAGAACATACTTGTAGTAGTAGAACATACTTGTAGTAGTAGAACATACTTGTAGTAGTAGAACATACTTGTAGTAGTAGAACATACTTGTAGTAGTAGAAAATACTTGTAGTAGTAGAACATAATTGTAGTAGTAGCACGTACTTGTAGTAGTAGAACATACTTGTAGTAGTAGAACATACTTGTAGTTGTAGAACATACTTGTAGTAGTAGCACATACGTGTAGTAGTAGCACATACTTGTAGTAGTAGAACATACGTGTAGTAGTAGAACATACTTGTAGTAGTAGCACATACTTGTAGTAGTAGAACATACGTGTAGTAGTAGCACATACGTGTAGTAGTAGAACATACTTGTAGTAGTAGCACATACTTGTAGTTGTAGAACATACTTGTAGTAGTAGCACATACGTGTAGTAGTAGCACGTACTTGTCGTAGTAGAACATACGTGTAGTAGTAGAACATACTTGTAGTAGTAGCACATACTTGTAGTAGTAGAACATACTTGTAGTAGTAGAACATACTTGTAGTAGTAGAACATACTTGTAGTAGTAGCTCTTACTTGTAGTAGTAGCACATACTTGTAGTAGTAGAACATACTTGTAGTTGTAGAACATACTTGTAGTAGTAGCACATACGTGTAGTAGTAGCACGTACTTGTAGTAGTAGAACATACTTGTAGTAGTAGAACATACTTGTAGTAGTAGAACATACTTGTAGTAGTAGTACATACTTGTAGTAGTAGCGCATACTTGTAGTAGTAGAACATACTTGTAGTACTAGAACATACTTGTAGTAGTAGAACATACTTGTAGTAGTAGCACATACTTGTAGTAGTAGAACATACTTGTAGTAGTAGAACATACGTGTAGTAGTAGAACATACTTGTAGTAGTAGAACATACTTGTAGTAGTAGAACATACTTGTAGTAGTAGCGCATACTTGTAGTAGTAGCACATACTTGTAGTAGTAGCACATACTTGTAGTAGAAGAACATACTTGTAGTAGTAGCGCATACTTGTAGTAGTAGCACAGACTTGTAGTAGTAGCACATACTTCTAATAGTAGCACAGATTTGTAGTAGTAGCATATACTTGTAGTAGTAGAACATACTTGTATTAGAAGAACATACTTGTAGTGGTAGCGCATACTTGTAGTAGTAGCACAGACTTGTAGTAGTAGCATATACTTGTAGTAGTAGAACATACTTGTAGTAGTAGCACATAGTTGTAGTAGTAGAACATACTTCTAGTAGTAGCACATACTTCTAGTAGTAGCACATATTTGTAGTAGTAACATATACTTGTAGTAGTAGAACATACTTGTAGTAGTAGCACATAGTTGTAGTAGTAGAACATACTTGTAATTGTAGCACATACTTGTGGGTGTAGAACATACTTGCAGTAGTAGCACATACTTGTTGTAGTAGAACATACTTGTAGTAGTAGCACATACTTGTAGTAGTAGCACGTACTTGTAGTAGTAGAACATACTTGTAGTAGTAGCACATACTTTTAGTATTAGAACATACTTGTAGTAATAGCACATTCTTGTAGTATTAGAACATACTTGTAGTAGAAGCACATTTTTGTAGTAGTAGCACATACTTGTAGCAGTAGCACATACTTGTAGTATTAGAACATACTTGTAGTAGTAGAACACACTTGTAGTAGTAGCACATACTTGTAGTATTAGAACATACTTGTAGTAGTAGCTCATACTTGTAGTAGTAGCACATACTTGTAGTAGTAGCACGTACTTGTAGTAGTAGAACATACGTGTAGTAGTAGCACATACTTGTAGTATTAGAACATTCTTGTAGTAATAGCACATACTTGTAGTATTAGAACATACTTGTAGTAGAAGCACATTTTTGTAGTAGTAGCACATACTTGTAGAAGTAGCACATACTTGTAGTATTAGAAAATACTTGTAGTAGTAGCACATACTTGTAGTAGTAGCACATACTTGTTGTAGTAGCACATACTTGTAGTAGTAGCACATACTTGTAGTAGTAGAACATACTTGCAGTAGTAGAACATACTTGTAGAAGTAGAACATACTTGTAGTAGTAGAACATACTTGTAGTAGTAGAACATACTTGTAGTAGTAGCACATACTTGTAGTAGCAGAACATACTTGTAGTAGTAGAACATACTTGTAGTAGCAGAACATACTTGTAGTAGCAGAACATACTTGTAGTGGCAGAACATACTTGTAGTAGTAGAACATACTTGTAGTAGTAGAACATACTTGTAGTAGTAGAACATACGTGTAGTAGTAGAACATACATTTAATTGTAGAACATACTTGTAGTAGTAGAACACACTTGTAGTAGTAGCACATACTTGTAGTATTAGAACATACTTGTAGTAGTAGCACATACTTGTAGTAGTAGCACATACTTTTAGTAGTAGCACATACTTGTAGTAGTAGAACATACTTGTAGTAGTAGCACATACTTGTAGTAGTAGCACATACTTGTTGTAGTAGCACATACTTGTAGTAGTAGCACGTACTTGTAGAAGTAGAACATACTTGTAGTAGTAGAACATACTTGTAGTAGTAGAACATACTTGTAGTAGTAGCACATACTTGTAGTAGCAGAACATACTTGTAGTAGTAGAACATACTTGTAGTAGCAGAACATACTTGTAGTAGCAGAACATACTTGTAGTAGCAGAACATACTTGTAGTAGTAGAACATACTTGTAGTAGTAGAACATACTTGTAGTAGTAGAACATACGTGTAGTAGTAGAACATACATTTAATTGTAGAACATACTTGTAGTAGTAGAACACACTTGTAGTAGTAGCACATACTTGTAGTATTAGAACATACTTGTATTAGTAGCACATACTTGTAGTAGTAGCACATACTTTTATTAGTAGCACATACTTGTAGTAGTAGAACATACTTGTAGTAGTAGCACATACTTGTAGTAGTAGCACATACTTGTTGTAGTAGCACATACTTGTAGTAGCAGCACGTACTTGTAGAAGTAGAACATACTTGTAGTAGTAGAACATACTTGTAGTAGTAGAACATACTTGTAGTAGTAGCACATACTTGTAGTAGCAGAACATACTTGTAGTAGTAGAACATACTTGTAGTAGCAGAACATACTTGTAGTAGCAGAACATACTTGTAGTAGCAGAACATACTTGTAGTAGTAGAACGTCCGTTGATTACCCGATGTCAAGCCGAGGGAAATAAAATACACAGAAAGACAGATATATATATATATATACTTCTCCCTATCTAACTTATCTGTTCAGCCATAGTTGTTTAATTTTATACATTCACTGCACGTAGCTGAATGTGATTGCTGTTCCTAGCACTCATGTCCACTGCGGAAGATTGTATCCCGTGTCAAACCAGGGTTTTCAAGTCCTGGTGGTCATTTTTGTAATAACTATGGGCGTCTAGATATTTGGGACCTACGTGTGTTTAAACTTGTCTCCTATAGCCCGATCAAGTCTGTACTATGGATACATTTTCCCAAGATCAAGCCTCTTTCTCGCGCGCTGCGCCAGATTCAGCATAATACGAGCAGATGATTTATCTCCTAGACGTTCTGAGTGACTGCTTTCTGAGAGTATCTGCACGTCTCTTAGGTCGCCTTCAGCCACGCTTTCCTCTTCTTCCTGCAATCTTCGTTGGCTCTGCTGGATCAGATCTCAGCACGCGTGTACGAATTATGTAGTTCTGTAGAGGAAGCTGTTGGGTCAGATCTCAGCACGCGTGTACGAATTATGTAGTTCTGTAGAAGAAGCTGTTGGATCAGATCTCAGCACGCGTGTACGAATTATGTAGTTCTGTAGAGGAAGCTGTTGGATCAGATCTCAGCACGCGTGTACGAATTATGTAGTTCTGTAGAGGAAGCTGTTGGATCAGATCTCAGCACGCGTGTACGAATTATGTAGTTCTATAGAGGAAGCTGTTGGATCAGATCTCAGCACGCGTGTACGAATTATGTAGTTCTGTGGATGAAGGAGTCCATGTAAAACGCTATTGGTAATATTTAGTATTGAGAGTTTATTCGTGGTCGCCCCAGCAGTGCCCTAATGCTTGGGAAGAGACCAAAACGGTCGTACATCAGCCAGACACCGCCCTAAAATCTTCCCGTTAACGATTGTGCGCACCACAGTCCGCCTGATCATCGGCAGGAAGGATCCACCTTGAACTTGGGGCATCGACTTCCGATAGCGAGTGGGACATCTGCATATCTCAGCCACCATAAGTGTAAGTCAACTTTCAGGCAATACCGCGCGGTTCGCATTGTTGCTAATGCATCTGTGACATGCTAATCTCTGATTGATTATGGAAAATTTCCTTCGGTTTATATATAATCTGACAAACATCAGCTCGGACAATACATCTTTAAACATTGCACGCACGCACGCACTCACTCGTGCAATAATGCTCTATCAACCCATGGACTTTTCGAAAATCAATACTGTTCAATAATATTATATGTGTACTACAAATCTTGATGTAATTCATGGTGAATAGTTTATTAAAATGTTGATGGTTACGTCAATTGCTTGTTGATGTTTGTTCAACAGTGGTTGTCCTATATGGTGTAAACACTCAATGTTCTCTGACATTATATCAAATTGAAAAAGTGATCGAGTGGGAGTACGGCACCTACACATAGATCAATCAATCAATCATGTGCCATGCCGGAAAGCGTGGGCGGTCATGACTCGCCATTTCACTCGATCACCAGTGTCGTGGATCAGCTCAGTGTTCCTGTCTCGTCCATGCCATGTGGCCAAGCCATCCAGGTATTTTCCTCTCGGTCTTCCTCTTGGTCTGTTCCCCTCGATCTTGCCAGTTGTCACTAAGTTCTCCAACCCATTTTTTCTCATAACATGTCCAAACAATTTTGACTGTCTACGTCTAATTTCTCTAATCAGTCTACGATGTTCATTTGTCTCCTGTAGTACTTGGTCATTGGTTTTTCTGTCTGTCCATGGTATTCTTTGCATTTTCCTCAGAAACCACATTTCTGCAGCCATCAGATGCTTTTCAGCTTGACTGCTCATTGTCCAAGTTTCACATCCATACAAAAGAACAGGCTCTATGTATCCCCTCAACACTCTTTTTCTCGTTTCAATTGACATCTTTTTATTGGTCAGAATGTTTTTCATCTTGCTAAAGGCTACTTTCGCCATGGCGATTCTTGTTCTAATCTCTTCAAGGCATCTCCCATCAGATGTTATAACTGTTCCAAGATAATTGTACCGATTCACTTGTTGAAGAATATTTCCATTTACTCGTATATTACATTGTGGCACTTCTTCCTTCCTACTGACGACCATAACCTGAGTCTTTTTACAATTTAATTCTAACCCCAGTTGCTCACTGTGTACAACAACCGCATCTACTAATTGTTGCAGGTCCTGCGCATTGTCTGCAATTAATACTGTATCATCTGCATATCTAATGTTATTGATGTTTCGTCCTCCAATGCTGATTCCATTTATATCCTCTACATTTCTGAAAATATTTTCACTGTACAGGGAAAAAAGATCTGGAGACATCACACATCCCTGCCTAACACCTCTCTTAATTGGCTGATACTGTCCCACTTCATTATCAATCCTTATTGCAGCTTGTTGTTTCCAATATATGTTTTTTATAAGTCTAATGTCTTTCCCATCAATTTGTAGATCTGCAAGCATATCCACCATGCTGACATGTCTAATGCTATCAAAAGCCTTTGTATAGTCAATAAAGCAAAGATGTATATCCTTGTTTACTTCTATAGCACGTTCAATAACTGTTCGCAGCATATACACAGCATTTACTGTACCCTTTCCTTCTACAAACCCACATTGTTCTTCCCCTATTTCAGGTTGTATCTTCTTCCTCATTCTTTGCATGATAATTCTTAGCAAAATCTTTGTGATGTGACTCATTATACTAATTGTTCTATGTTGATCACATTCCAAGGTTCCTGATTTCTTTGGGATTGCAATAAATATAGAGTTACATAATTCAGGAGGTATATCTCCAGTATCATATAATGTGTTCAGCAGTCTGGTGACTTGATCTATTCCAAATTCTTCTAAAGCTTTAATCATTTCTGTTGTGATGTTATCTGCACCAGGGGCCTTGCCAGCTTTCATATGCTTAAGAACATTTCGAACCTCCATCTCCAAAATTGGCGGTCCTTCATTATTAAATCTAATATCATACTGTTCGTCTCTGTTATCATCATAAAGGTGTTTCACATAATCTGTCCATACCTGTAGAATCTGGTCTTTTTCTATTATGATTTTGCCATCTTCAGCTTTTTAGACACCCTGTTGATGTACTTGTTCTTTTATTAGTAAGTTCCTGAATTCTTTTGTGCACTAATTTGGTATTTTGACTGTTGTGTTGGCTTTCAATTTCTAAGCACTTTTCCTCAAGCCATGCTTCTTTTGCCTCCTTACATAATTCTGACTTGTCTGTGAATTTCTTCATATTTGACAGAATTATTTTTGTTGAGTCTTCTTGTTTCCATGAGGTGTAAAATTTCTTCAGTCATCCATTTCTTACGACCCACCTTCTTTAATTTTGGAATAGTTGTTTCTGCAGCCACATTGATTGAATTCTTCAACGTTTCCCATTGATCATCCACATCCTGGAATAGGATCTCTAGATCAGACAAAATTTCGAATCTGTTCTGTACTTCTATGTTGAATTTGTTTTGTATTTCCTTGTCATTACTCAATGTACACAAATCATATTTAGTGTTTCCTGTTATATACTTGACTTTCTTCAACTTTATCCTCAATGTTCCTGTGAGTAATCTGTGGTCACTATAACAATCAGCACTGGGAACTGTTTTTGCTATTGTTAATGCGTTTCTAAATCTTCTGCTAATGAGAATGTAGTCAATCTGGTTTCTAATCCTGCTATCAGGACTCCTCCATGTCCATAATCTTCTAGGGTGTTGTTTGAACCAGGTGTTTCCTACAATCATTTCCTGTTCTTTTGCCCACTCTACGAGTCTGTATCCTCTTTCATTTCTCTCTCCTAAACCATAGTTTCCTACTGTGTATCTATCTCCTTGATTTCCTACTTTTGCATTGAAGTCCCCTATTATGATGGTTATTTCTGAATTTTTACATTTCTTTAAGGCAGACTCTATGTCATTATAAAATTCTTCTACACTATCTTCACTGGATTCTCCTGTTGGGGCATATACTTGAATAATATTTATGCTAAAAGGTCTGCCACTTAATTTAACTAGTAGAACTCTGTCCGACACGGCCCAATATCCTTGAATAGATTTTGATGTTTTCCTGTCCAGAATAATTGCCACTCCCCTATGACGAACTTCACCTCCAGAATAAATAATCTTGAAATCTTCTTCTATCTTGATGCCTGCTCCTGTCCATCTCGTTTCGCACATACCTAAGATATTAATTTTTTCCCTTTCAATTTCTTGTTTTATGTTCTCTAATGTTCCGTCGTTGTTTAACGTCCTAACGTTCCATGTTGCTAATTTTAACGTCTCTGTCCTTGTCTTGCGATGATCGGTCTTTAAGCGAATCATGATAAACTAGGCACTTTTAAAGAGGTAGGTTGCCGTTGCTTTCCTCAATGGCAGTGACCTTACTGGTCGGAGACCGCAACCATTGACTCAATACGAGTTCTTCTGCCTGCCGTCGTGTAACTCAAGGCCATGACCCACAAATATCTGTCGGCTGCCCTCAAAATTACATCCACCACCTGCCTTCCGTGGCTTCTTTTGAGAACTTCCAATAAAAGGAACACAATATAACATCACATAATCCACACATAGATACCATTGTCAAAAGGAGTGAATTGTTTCCCCCCTTGTATTTGTGGTAAATTTCCCTGATCACCTTGCCTTATAAGAAGTTAGTGAGAATGTCAATTCATCACATCCGGGATCCCCTAGACAAACTTAGCAAATATTCTCAAATATTAAATCCTACATCCCACAATTGACTACACAAAGGCATTTGAGAAAGTCAGGTTTGTCAACATGATAAAGACGCTTGCAGATTTACAAATTGATGGGAAAGGCCTTACATTCGTAAAAACATATATTGGAAACAACAATCTGCCATAAAGATTAGTAATGAAATAGGTAAATATCAGCCTATTGAGCGAGGTGTAAGACTGGGATGTGTAATGTCTCCAGATCTATTTTCCTTGTACAGTGAAAATATTGTCTGAAATGTAGAAGATGTAAAAGGAATCATCATTAACATAAAATCAATAACATTAGATATGCGGATGATACAGTATTGGTTGCAGACAATGAGCAGGATCTGCAACATTTTGTAGATGCAGCTGTTGCACAAAGTGAACAACTAGGGTTAGAATTAAATTGTAAGAAGACAGATTTTGGTCGTCACTAGGAAGAAACAAATACCAATATGTAATATACAAGTAAATGAGAATATTATTAAACAAGTGAATCGATACAATTATCTCTGAACAGTCATAACATCTGATGGAAGATGTCTTGAAGACATTAGAATAAGAATCGCCACGGCGAATTTAGCCTTTTGTAAGATGAAAAACATACTGATGAATAAAACGATGTTAATTGCAACGAGAAAACGAGTGTTGAGGTGCTACACAGAACCTGTACTTCTGTAAGGATGTGAAGGTGGACAATAAACAGTCTAGCTGAAAAATATCTGATGGCTGTGGCAATGTGGTTTATGAGGAAAATACACAGAATACCATGGTTAGACAGAAAAACCAATGAGCACGTTCTGCAAAAATCAAATGAAAACCGTAAACTGACTGGAGAAATTAGACGCAGACAGTCAACATTCTTTGGGCAAGTTATGAGAAGAAATAAACTAGAGAACTTGGTGACAACTGGCAAGATTGAGGGGAAAAGAATAAAGGGAAGGGAGAGAAGTAAATATTTGGATGACATGGCCGAATTGTATGGTTGAGACAAGAACACGACTCTGGTGATCATGTAAGATAGCGAAACATGACCGCCTGTCAGTATGGCACGTGATGATGATGAAGCTTGACCAGAACACGATCACAAGTAAGAAGTAACACAATGGACGTTGAGGCCAAACTCTTCGTCAGCACAAGAACAAAAACACAAATCGATACAAATACAAGAACCACACTCAATCAATCAATCATGTGCCATGCCGGAAAGCGTGGGCGGTCATGATTCGCCATTTCACTCGATCACCACATTACATTAATATTTATACATGTAATTCCCATGTTGGATCGCATCGCGCTGATTTCTTACGGAAAGGTATGTGAGCCGGTTGCTCAGAAAGCAATGGCAAACTACTGGCCAAGACATCAACATCAGCTAAAAAATGCTGGTGTTGACTGCAATGTCCTGTGAATAGGATATGCACACAAAAAAGAAAAATCCAGTGTTAATCACCGCTAACTGCAAGTAAACACCTATTGAAAAATACCTGCAGTATTGTCCCCTTGGTTTTCATGTTTTGACAACAAGCGTTTCTTTCAATTAAGAGAGTTGAGTCAATAAACAACAGACACAATGTTTTTTTAAATGTCATAACAATTATTTGAATATTTGCAAGTTACACATTTGCAATGTTAGTTAACATAAGCGAAAATGTGCACAAATAGAATAAAATGCGTGATGAGGGTGGTAATATATAATTCATTCACCCTCAGACGGCGGCCACTACAATGCTCAGAGACTGAAAGCCAAGACCAAAATTAGGAGGGTACTGATCAGAGAGTTACTTTTTGCAGATGATGCTGCAATTACGACCCACTCTTATGGAGTATTAGGACGTTTACTATCTGCATTAAAGAAAGCTTGTTGTGAATTTGGTTTAACAATTTGGAAAAAAAAGAAAAAAGACTCAGATTATAACACAAGCTGCAAATAGCGTGCCATCAATCTTTATTGACGACGCAGAGCTGGAGACAGTTGACCACTTCACATATTTAGGATCGGAGATCAATAATAAATTATCCCTAAATCAGAAAATGATCACCAGGATTGGTAAGGCAGCAACAACAATTAACAGGTTAACACACACAAAAATCTGGGAGAACATGAAGCTTACTGCCAAAACAAAAGTCCTGGTCTATCAAGCCTATGTTCTTTGTGTACTTCTTTATGGCAGTGAAGCCTGTTCAACTTACACACACCAAGACAGCGTTTATATAGCTTTCACACGCTATGTCTGTAAAGAATAGTTGGTATTATGGGGCACGAAAAGATCACACATCCAGAACCATTGGAAAGATCACGTAGTGTGACTGTTTGTTCCATGCTCAGTCTTGGTAGATCTAGATGAATAGAACGTATCAGGAGGATGGCCGATGGAAGAATCCCAAAGGGCATCTTTTTTTGGTGAATTATCAGATGGGTAACATATCTAGAGGTGGGCCTTTACGCTTCGGTACAAAGATGTGTGTAAGCGGGCATGACTGACTCAGGCATTGATATTGCACCTTGGGAGCAAGTTGCTGCTGAACCTGTTGCACGAAGGGAAAAGAGCAGGAATTGCATAAAGACAAAGCAGAAAACGACAGATGGTGCGTGGTGGTGGAAATGACATGTGTTAACATGGATCCATTGTGGACGGACATTTACCGCACAAATTGATCTGATCTGTCACATTTGCTACAGCCATAGGGTGTAGCTATTATGCCATTTTAAAAGCACAATGTAACAAGCTATCGTCTGTCAAGATAGCTAGGGGCCAGTATAGAATACAATTGCATGTTGGCTTGAAGTATAAAATATTCACTAAACAGAAATGGTGTCTTCAAAAAATAATATAAAATGTTGTTGTGAAAGAATGTGACAACTAATAAAAGCAATAAAATTAAGAAAGTCAACAGAAGGAATAATAAAATATATACACTTTGTTATTTCATATAATATGCTAAACAAAACATTAATATACATGGCAATATATTATTTTTAAAAATTATAATACTCACTAAGAACATTATACAATTTGCAAAATGATAAATATATAAGCATGAGAAACATGGTGATGAATTAGGTTCGCACAAAAATGACGTGCCACATGTGTGAGTACAAATCCCAGTTATTTCTATTTATTGATCTACTATGAAATGACCTTACAACGAGGTCTTCCCGCCTCTCTGTTACCTATTCCCTACGCCGTTCTTAAATTTAACTGAACCAACAGATCAGGAAATGACGCAGGCGCTGGATAGGATACACACAGAGAAAACCTGAGGACAATATAACTAGACACTCTCTTGTCTGGAACCCACAAGATAGGACACACACTGAGAAAACCTGAGGACAATATAACTAGACAGTCTCTTGTCTGGAACCCACAAGATAGGACACACACTGAGAAAACCTGAGGACAATATAACTAGACAGTCTCTTATCTGGAACCCACAAGATAGGACACACACAGAGAAAACCTGAGGACAATATAACTAGACACTCTCTTGTCTGGTACCCACAAGATAGGACACACACAGAGAAAACCTGAGGACAATATAACTATACACTCTCTTGTCTGGAACCTACAAGATAGGACACACACTGGGAAAACCTGAGGACAATATAACTAGACACTCTCTTGTCTGGAACCCACAAGATAGGACACACACTGAGAAAACCTGAGGACAATATAACTAGACACTCTCTTGTCTGAAACCCACAAGATAGGACACACACTGAGAAAACCTGAGGACAATATAACTAGACAGTCTCTTGTCTGGAACCTACAAGATAGGACACACACTGGGAAAACCTGAGGACAATATAACTAGACACTCTCTTGTCTGGAACCTACAAGATAGGATACACACTGAGAAAACCTGAGGACAATATAACTAGACACTCTCTTGTCTGGAACCCACAAGATAGGACACACACTGAGAAAACCTGAGGACAATATAACTAGACAGTCTCTTGTCTGGAACCCACAAGATAGGACACACACACAGAAAACCTGAGGACAATATAACTAGACACTCTCTTGTCTGGTACCCACAAGATAGGACACACACAGAGAAAACCTGAGGACAATATAACTAGACACTCTCTTGTCTGGTACCCACAAGATAGAACACACACTGGGAAAACCTGAGGACAATATAACTAGACAGTCTCTTGTCTGGAACCTACAAGATAGGACACACACTGGGAAAGCCTGAGTACAATATAACTAGACAATCTCTTGTCTGGAACCTACAAGATAGGACACACACTGGGAAAACCTGAGGACAATATAACTAGACAGTCTCTTGTCTGGAACCCACAAGATAGGATACACACTGAGAAAACCTGAGTACTATATAACTAGACAGTCTCTTGTCTGGAACCCACAAGAAAGGATACACACAGAGAAAACCTGAGGACAATATAACTAGACACTCTCTTGTCTGGAACCCACAAGATAGGACACACACTGAGAAAACCTGAGGACAATATAACTATACAGTCTCTTGTCTGGAACCTACAAGATAGGATACACACTGAGAAAACCTGAGGACAATATAACTAGACACTCTCTTGTCTGGAACCCACCAGATAGGACACACACAGAGAAAACCTGAGTACAATATAACTAGACAGTCTCTTGTCTGGAACCTACAAGATAGGATACACACTGAGAAAACCTGAGGACAATATAACTAGACAGTCTCTTGTCTGGAACCTACAAGATAGGACACACACTGGGAAAACCTCAGTACAATATAACTAGACAGTCTCTTGTCTGGAACCCACAAGATAGGATACACACTGAGAAAACCTGAGCACAATATAACTAGACAGTCTCTTGTCTGGAACCCACAAGATAGGATACACACAGAGAAAACCTGAGGACAATATAACTAGACACTCTCTTGTCTGGAACCCACAAGATAGGACACACACTGAGAAAACCTGAGGACAATATAACTAGACAGTCTCTTGTCTGGAACCCACAAGATAGGATACACACTGAGAAAACCTGAGTACAATATAACTAGACACTCTCTTGTCTGGAACCCACAAGATAGGACACACACTGAGAAAACCTGAGGACAATATAACTAGACACTCTCTTGTCTGGAACCCACAAGATAGGATACACACTGAGAAAACCTGAGGACAATATAACTAGACACTCTCTTGTCTGGAACCCACAAGATAGGACACACACTGAGAAAACCTGAGGACAATATAACTAGACACTCTCTTGTCTGGAACCCACAAGATAGGACACACTGAGAAAACCTGAGGACAATATAACTAGACACTCTCTTGTCTGGAACCCACAAGATAGGACACACACTGAGAAAACCTGAGGACAATATAACAAGACATTCTCGTCCGGAATACACAAGATAGGACACACACAGAAACAACCTGAGTACAATATAACTAAACACTGTCGTCTGGAATACACAAGATAGGATACACACAGAGAAAACCTGAAGACAATATAACTAGACACTCTCTTGTCTGGAACCCACAAGATAGGACACACACAGAGAAAACCTGAGTACAATATAACTAGACACTCTCTTGTCTGGAACCCACAAGATAGGACACACACTGAGAAAACCTGAGTACAATATAACTAGACACTCTCTTGTCTGGAACCCACAAGATAGGACACACACTGAGAAAACCTGAGGACAATATAACTAGACACTCTCTTGTCTGGAACCCACAAGATAGGACACACTGAGAAAACCTGAGGACAATATAACTAGACACTCTATTGTCTGGAACCCACAAGATAGGACACACACTGAGAAAACCTGAGGACAATATAACAAGACATTCTCGTCCGGAATACACAAGATAGGACACACACAGAAACAACCTGAGTACAATATAACTAAACACTGTCGTCTGGAATACACAAGATAGGATACACACAGAGAAAACCTGAAGACAATATAACTAGACACTCTCTTGTCTGGAACCCACAAGATAGGACACACACAGAGAAAACCTGAAGACAATATAACTAAACACTTTCGTCTGAAATACACAAGATAGGACACATACAGAGAAATTCTGAAGACAATATAACTAAACACTCTCGTCTGGAATACACAAGATAGGACACACACAGAGAAAACCTGAAGACAATATAACTAAACTCTCTCGTCTGGAATACACAAGATAGGACACACACACAGAGACAACCTGAGTACAATATAACTAGACACTCTCTTGTCTGGAACCTACAAGGGAAACGAAATAACGGGATACCTAAACACACACAGAGAAGAGAATTCATACCGATAAGCTTGGGCACCAGAGCCGTGGATCAGCTCCGTGTTCTTGTCTCGACTATGCCATATGGCCAAGCCATCTATATATTCACTTTCTGACATCACCTTGATCTTTCACCCTCAATCTCGCCAGCTGTCACCAAGTTCTCTAGTTTATTTCTTCTCATAACGTGCCAACAATTTAGAAAAGAATGACAGAGATGGATAATATTGAGAGAATATGGAGGGAGCTGCAAGGGATAACAAAAGATAAGACTCAGACGGCTTGACGTGGTGTGGATCACGGCCTATGCTCTAATGGTGGATAAAGGGCAGGAGAAGAAAAGAAGAAGAATCCTGTCCACTAGGTGTTCGTTAAAACAAAAATAGAACTTTTTCTTCTTCTTTAACGTTATGTGTCAAATCACGTTTTGAAACACTATTTGTTTGTAACTCTCTGCCCTAACTCGTATATAATTAACTCTCTCGTTCCCTCTCTCACCCACTCTTTTCTCCTCAGTCTTATCCACTCTCATCATCATCATCATCATCATCATCATCATCATCATCATCATCATCATCATCATCATCATCATCATCATCATCATCATCATCATCATCATCATCATCAAGTTTCTTGCCAACTGGCTTGGGCGACCATGTTTTACCATATTTCGTGATGCACACATATATAATTTTTTTCCCGCGCGTTTCCATCCTGTTTCAGGAAATTGCGGTCAACATCAACATATTTCAGCTGTATGTTGACTCCTAGGCTAGATTACGCTCATCAGCACGCCACGACTTTCTGAGCGACCAGCTCCATACTCTCATAAGTCACTGGCACGACTCGAACCGCTTCCAAATCTCTTGCGCTTACGTCAACCACGAGGGTATTCGGGGTTACGGAGAAAGCTGGTAACCCCTCGGCCAGGGAGCGACGCTTTATATCGATTCATTCGCTGAGAATTGTGTATGCTATGATGAAAGGCCGTGGAGAATACTTCAGCCCCGACTTCCTATGCCTTGTCTTGTGCCCATTAATACACTGCCAAGGCTAACGATTCTCATAAAGAAAGAAGCCTTTATTGTATTAAAGTTATTGTAGATATTAAGATATACTAGATCATAAATTTGTGGAGCATGGTTTCCCGCTTCTGTCCTGACAGAAAGGGGTGACCAGTTATGATCACCAGTGCCAGCCAAGACCAGGTAACTAACAGAAGAAGAACAAGAGGAGGAGAGGGAACAAAAGCACTAAGAAGAAGAAGGAAGAAAGAAACGAGTAAGAAGAACAAGAACAAGAACATCTGCCTAGATCGAAACTTATGATATGTTGAGCAATGTCCAGGATAAAACCCCCACTAATTACCTTGGTTTATACCAAGTAACCCAAAGAGCGGTCATTGATTGCTCAGTACAATAAGTTGTCTTCTAAAAAACACTGAAACTAGTTGGCCTGTTTGTAGAAATAGTTAAAACCTCACTAAACTATACCCTTTTGTATGGCAATTAATCTTGAAATGTGAATGAACAAATAAAGAGGAGCTTGGCGGCAGCAGAGATGTGTTTTCTGAGACAAATGTAGCGAATATAATGGGGCGCCAAAGCAACTGACAACGAGTGCATAGAAGAACCTGATGAAAGCAGAAAATTATGCACAACTGTAATAAAGAGAAAGACAGTGACCTTTGGTCATATAATTAGAAGAGAGGCATTTGAGAACACCGCGAGGACTGGATAGATCACCAATTTAAGAGGCAGGCAGAGAGAAATGATGCTTAAGGTCTAAGACTTTGGCATGAGGAATATCACCAGTAGAGTTGATCCAGAACACCCAGGGCCGAGATCTGTGGAGAGACGTTAACTCCTACGCCACTATACAAAGCTTTAGGATACAATACTTAGGCATCGCTTTTTGTATAGGAAACCTGAGCATACACGGGAATGCCCAATGTGCAGTGACGTCGTTCGACATAACATAACATAAATGTGTAAGGCACATGATTGTGACACCCTGAACTAGGTTCCACGGGGATGATAGAAATGATGAGAGAAAATAAACCTAGAAAATAAGTAATAAACACTACAGGCTAACTAATGCGTTTGTCACGAGCATATTTTGAATATGACAGACATCAATAAGCACTGATGGACTGTTACCATGGCGACCTTCAGTTTAGCTGAAGAAATAAAATAAACCTGAGCCAGTTCCAATTCTGCAATTCCAATTTTCGAAACAAAAATTCCAAATTCGGCCTCGTCCAACCTGCAAAGGTTCTGTACCAAATTTATCGTAATGACTGTCCAAAGGTAATGTTTAAAAACTATTTAATAATTTCTAATATGCGAGATCTTAATATATAAAAACAGAACTGATTACAACATCTCATAACCCAATATGTATAGCAATCGCATTATGTATTATCTTTACGGAGGTTTATTTTACCGCTACTGGACACAGGGTAGTTTAACAAAATACAAATTATTGTCCTTGTTTAGTCTTCATTGTCCAGTGCCTCGTCAACAGGCTTGTTCCGCTTGCCTTTCACCCGTAGCATGGGAGCAATGTCCTTGGCTGGATTCAATATCTTGGTAGCGTTGATGGCCACGCGAACTAGCACCACTTTCTCGTCTATGGGACAGGGTCCATCTGTGACGCTGACGTCATCAATGGCAATGTCCCCTAGATAGCCTCTTTCTGTAATCCCCTCAAAGGCGATCTGTAAATGAACAGAGAAATATGCATGGGTTGAAAGTTATCTAACGGACTTTATTCTTTGTTTAATATTTCAGGTCATGGGTTGGTCATTTTTCCTTTACCTCTATTGCATTCAGCCGGCTCCGTGGCGAAGTGGTTACTGGTGCAGTTCGTAATCTCGCATACCTGCGTTCGAAACACAGCTGCGGGCAATTCGACAGCAGACCGCCTTGCATTGTTTTTTATGAAATGGTATGGGTGCCGGTCGTTCAGAAAGCTATGGCAAACTACTGAACGTAAACTTGCCAAGAAATCACAACAGCAAAAACATGTTGGTGTTGACTGCGACGTCCCTTAAAGGACATGCAACTAACTACTGCATTCAACCTCAGAAGAGAAGCTATAATTAGGGCCCATACCAGGCTCAAATTAATAATACTGTGACCAAATCTGTCACATTTCGTAAATTAATTTGAAAGGGATTGTTGTCCTTAAGAAAACAACATAAGGCGGTCTGTTTCCAAATTGTTCGCAGCTGTGTTTCGAACGCGGTATGCGGGATTACGAATTGCACCCGTAACCACTTCGCCACAGAACGACAGATGTATTGTTTCGCGCTCACAGAAGTAGAAGGAAGAAGTAGAGACTAGAGGACGCACTAGATCTTCTTCTTCTTCTTCAGCGTTCCGAGCCATTGAGGTTCTTTGCTGCAGATACAATCCGTCTCCATTCGTCTCTCTGGTTGGCCTTCTCTTGCCAGTCGTTGATTCCAAGTGTTTGTAGATCTGTATGTATATTATCTCTCCACCGTCTTCTTGGTCTACCTCGGGGTCTACGGTCATTTATTTCCTGAGTGTAAGCGAGTTTTGTTTCCCTATTATCTTCCATTCTTTCTATATGCCCCAGCCATTGTAGGCTATTAGCCTTCATGATATCAAAGATTAGCGGGGACTTAAACAGATCATAAATGTCTTTGTTACTTCTTCTTTTCTACTCTCCACTTTGTGTATCCCTAATGGGTCCAAAGATGCGTCTTAAAATTTTGTTCTCAAAGGTTTGTAACAAGGCTTCGTCTCCTTTCGTTGTACTCCAGGTTTCAGAGCCATACAGCAAAACTGGTCTGATCAGTGTTTTGTATATTGTGATTTTGGTGTTACGAGATAGCGCTTTTGATTTTAGTAGATCTTGTAGTGCCTAGATATTACAATTAAATGCTATTGTTACCGACTGAGATTCCAACCTATCTGTCCCAAATGACAACAGCGCCTCGCTGTAAGGAACACGTGTACTTCGACGCATGACAAACTAGACACCCCACAAAATTTACTCATTAGCCAGGTCTATCATCCACGTGAACCCACCAAAACTATGGAATATGAACAGCATTCGTATCTAATGCCTCGAAGTACACTAGCGCCGCTCTAGTCTCTATTTCTTTCTTCGACCTATATGGGAGCCAAGCAATACATATTGCCCTGATGTAGGTAATCATATGTGTGTGTAAACTGGCATCTTGCACTACTTGGAAATAAGTCATCTTATCCGTGCACGGATTATTGGAATTCAACGGAGAAACCCTATCTCCCGTGTGTTGCCGGGGCCCATAAGGGAAGCAAAGAATAGCAACACTGTAGCCTACCACGCATGTCGTAAGAGGCGACTAAGGAGGATTGATGGTTCCGTCGCCCTGCTACTGAGTGAGTGCGTGGCGCGACACTGTGAGCTGTGAGTTTCGTGTGAAGTGCTTTTGAATCTGTCCAAGTAAAAAAAATTTTTGGGAACGTGACTGCATGTTCGGAGCGATGGCAGCTGGCTATGTCCCAGAGTTGACCGGTTTTTGTCTTATGCAGAAATGCGTGGCTGCTGGGCTTCTGGTTGACTGCCACTGCTGTCGGTGATGAACTGTATTTTGTGGACTGTGTGGGTGAACATCTAGGAAACATCCAGATAGGAAAATGACTGCCGATTCCATCAGAGATGAATTGGGTGTTTCGTGGGGGACTGGTGTGTTGATATTCTGGCGGCGGCATTATGCACAGTGTATCTGTGCGGGCTGTTGTTTGTCGAGACTCCTGTCTTTTCCACTTTTCACATTGGGCAGTGGGGAGCATTTTGTGTGATATTCACTGGCACAGGAACGGAGCATAATGGGGATGACCCGTTGCTGTGAAGTTGGAACTGCGACTAACTAACTAACTAACTAACCCTATTTCTATGGTTTACAATTTCTTCCTACTCTCTTTACCCGGTGTCCAAAATGGACAGGCATTCAATAACATGGGGAGCATTTATCTTTAATTTGTTTTTTTTAAATTTAAAGTTGTATGTCCTTGCAGGCCGTCGTAATCAACTCAAGCCCCAGGTAGATTGGCTAAGCATGTTTACGTGCAGTAGTTTGCCATTGCTGTCTGAAAGGGAAGTTGAAGCACAATTGATCGATGTAGGAAGCGATTTCTCTATCCGGCTATCAGTGCACCGGAAGTTCAGGCGCAAGCAAATCGAGCCCCGCGGACACGAAGACTGCCATGGGAAGAATATCACATTCTAAATCACCAGTTGCACTAAACTGCTGACTTCTCGTTCTTGACTTGCAGACGTAAATTACAAGTGCCCCTGAAGTCGGAGTGGGTTCACCTGATGGCGAGGGACACTGGTAATAAGGAAAGCTAATCCACATGCAATAATCAGTCCAGTGCACTAGAAGTAGTAGCACGTATATGGACGACGCTTGAGTTCAAAGCGAGAAAACGTGTTCTCTCTCTCTCTCTCTCTCTCTCTTTCTCTCTCTCTCTCTCTCTCTCTCTCTCTCTCTCTCTCTCTCTCTTTCTCTCTCTCTCTCTCTCTCTCTCTCTTTCTCTCTCTCTCTCTCTCTCTCTCTCTCTCTCTCTCTCTCTCTCTCTTTCTCTCTCTTGATTACCTACCTGAATACTTACCTGATTACCTACCTGACTACCTACCTACCTACCTACCTGAATACCTATCTGACTACCTACCTATTTATCTGACTACCTACCTGACTATCTACCTGACTACCTACTTGACTATCTACCTGACTAACTACTTGACTACCTACCTGAATATCTACCTAACTACCTGACTACCTACCTGACTATCTTCCTGACTACCTACATGACTACCTACCTTACTATCGACCTGACTATCTACCTGACTACCTACCTGACTACCTACCTGACTATCTACCTGACTACCTACCTGACTACCTACCTGACTACCTACCTGACTACCTACCTGACTACCGTCCTGACTACCTTCCTGACTACCTACCTACATGACTACTTACCTGACTACCTACCTTACTACTTACCTGACTACCTACCTGACCATCTACCTACCTATCCTGACTACTTACCTGACTACCTACCTGACTACTTACCTGACTACCTACCTACCTGACTATCTACCTGACTACCTACCTGACAACCTACCTGACTACCTACCTGACTACCTACCTGACTATCTACCTGACTACCTACCAAACTGACTATCAACCAGACTTCCTACATGACTACCTACCTACCTGACTACCTACCTGACTACCTACCTACCTACATACCTGACTACCTACCTGACTACTTACCTACCTACCTACCTGACTACCTACCTACCTACCTACCTGAATCAAAGACACCACCAATCATGATACATACATTCGCAACCTGTTTGAACACTACCTTAGTACAGACTACATGCCCCCATAACAAATAACACAAAAAAGACAATAATGGTAACTTATCTCAAACGACAACTAGCCAAAAAACATTCCCTTATGTATGGCACGTTACACCCTCCTTAGGTATTTATAATGCCCATGTTAAACACTGCCTCAGTGAGTCATTTGTTATTGATTATTTTTCATGCGTTTTAAATGTTCTTTTGTTGTCAAAAGTTGCTTCATAAGTGATGTTGAATGAAAGAATGTATGAGAGGAAATAGAGAAGAAGGGCAGAATGTCAGACGGGCCTGCGTGCCCAATTCTTAACCCTTTGAAAATAAAGACTTATTATTATTATTATCTCTCTCTCTCTCTCTCTCTCTCTCTCTCTCTCTCTCTCTCTCTCTCTCTCTCTCTCTCTCACACACACACACACACACACACACACACACACACACACAAGCTAGACCAAATGTTTCGACCTCCTATAATCGTCATCTGGTGACTCGCATCAGAAGATGACAGTCCACAATCTTTTAGCATGTCATGACAAGATGACAGTTCGAGTACATCGTGCCAAGACACACGATAGAAGGGTTGAGAGGCAGGGAAAGACCAAGAGAGAAGATGTTGAATAGTTTGACATCATGACATGGAGGAACATCAGTATCAGAAATGATTGGCAGCACACCGGACAGAAGACTGTGGACAGACATGATCACCGGTGCCACACATCATAGACTATAAGAATATTAGCAGCACACCAGACAGAAGGCTGTGGACAGACATGATCACCGGTGCCACACATCATAGACTATAAGAATATTAGCAGCGCGACGGACAGAAGGCTGTGGACAGACATGATCACCGGTGCAACACATCATAGAGTATAAGAATATTAGCAGCGCGACGGACAGAAGGCTGTGGACAGACATGATCACCGGTGCCACACATCATAGACTATAAGAAGATTGACAGCGCGACGGACAGAAGGCTGTGGACAGACATGATCACCTGTGCCACACATCATAGACTATAAGAATATTAGCAGCGCGACGGACAGAAGGCTGTGGACAGACATGATCACCGGTGCCACACATCATAGACTATAAGCAGATTGACAGCGCGACGGACAGAAGGCTGTGGAAAGACATGATCACCGGTGCCACACATCATAGACTATAAGAATATTGGCAGCGCGACGGACAGAAGGCTGTGGACAGACATGATCACCGGTGCCACACATCATAGACTATAAGAATATTAGCAGCGCGACGGACAGAAGGCTGTGGACAGACATGGTCACCGGTGCCACACATCATAGACTATAAGAATATTAGCAGCACACCGGACAGAAGGCTGTGGACAGACATGATCACCGGTGCCACACATCATAGACTATAAGAATATTAGCAGCACACCGGACAGAAGGCTGTGGACAGACATGATCACCGGTGCCACACATCATGGACTATAAGAAGAATATTCTAATGCACCTCCCGCAGATGTGACGTTCCTGTAAAGATCTAGCACAGTCACTGACTTCTGAGCTTGGCGAGGCTAAGGAAAATCTAGAAGGCAGTCTCGCGGTGATTGTAGAGTGGTGGCTGGTCGTGAGGTAATTCTCTACACCAACTTCACTCCGACAAATGCAAGCCTTCGGGTCCTAATCAGTAATGCACTGTAGGTAAGAGTGAAAACGTGATATTTAAGAGGATTCACCAACCAACCAACCCACCAGCCAACCAACCGATCGACCAGTCACGCAAAGCCATGGCGCTCCTGGGCCCAGTCTTCTTGTGGCATCTTGTTCTCCGGTTCTGGCTAGTTTACGAAGAAACATTGAAGAATCAACCCGTTACTCTCTCACCTGATATCCTGTTCTAGGTACCTCATGAAGAAAGCTTTTTTTTAATGTCTGTATTCTTTATCTAATGGGAGTGGTAATACGGTTTCTGAGGAGAATGCAAAGAATACCATTGACAGACAGAAAAACCAATGAGCAAGTCATACAAGAGGCAAATGAAAGCCGCAAACTTATTAGAGAAACTAGACGCAGGCAGCCAAATTTGTTTGCGCACTTTATGAGAAGAAATAAACTAAAGAACTTGGTGACAACTGTTAAAAATTGAGGGGGAAAGAACAAGGGGAATGCAGAGAAGTAAATACCTCGACGGCTTAACCACAGAGCTGATCCACGACTCTGGTGATCGTGTAAGATGGCGAAACATGACCGCCCACGCTTACCGGCACGGCACATGATGAATGAATGAATTCTTTATTGAACCGATTGCTCTGAGTACAACATAATCAAGGATCCGTTGAATGTATTATGCGTTGTATTCTCTGCTCTTTCTGGGACAACAAGCTCTCTCGAATTTGCGTCCCTTGGAGCAAACAATAGAACTAGTTTAGCTGTGAGGCACACCCGAAGCCAATCCAAAGTGCTTGTAGGCCTTCTATTCTTGCATGGACGCTGAACCAAGGCAGTCTTCTGTCCCGTAGGTGCTTACAGAGCAAGCTGGACAAAGAATCTCACCTCCCGCTTTCAGAATGCGGCTACGTGCGCGGTCAGTGATGCTCAGGACACACATCTTCAGCTCTGGCAGTGCATGGATGCGAATGTCATCAATAATGGCTCCAACAACCACAGAAATCTTGTATTAACGTTAGTGAAATAACCTGCAGTCTCTCACCTGATACCCTGTTCTGGCCAGCTCCTGGGGAATGGCAAGTCTTGCGATGGTCCATATGTCGCCTTGGTTACCGTAGGCTCTCCAAGCAGACTTGAGCCTATCTCCTCGTGGCTGTGAGAGTACATACAGGATATATACACTGGGAGAATACAGAAGCATATGGTATTAATATTATCACAACAAAAGCCAAGTAATGGAAGTAGACAACACATTTAACACGCCGTGAGGTGTATTTAGTACATTGTGTTAGCCGCATAGTTGTATCTATCGTATGTTGAGTTGAACTGAGCTAAGAACTGACATCACTGCACTCAGGACATTCCCATACGCGCTCCCTCCCCTCATTCAACAGCCAGCGAAGAGTCATACTATTAATCGTACCCACCGCTATCTGATTGAAAGTTATTCTCGTCTTCCCTCTAAGTTTTGAGATTCTTCCTGAGCCCCTGCCTATCACCCGCAATCTCATCCTTTCCACATACGGGTTCTCAGTTTGTTCCCCCACCTTCTCCATCTGGTCCCACAGGCGCACGACTACGTCTCCCTTGTCCAAAGGTAATCTACCACCAAGAGGTGCATTCCCTGCCAGCCTATCAGCCTGTTCATTCCCCCCGCACTCCCGCATGGCCAGGGCAAACAAATCCATACAATTCTCACAATCTGTGACCTCGAGCGAGGTGAGCCATTCCACAGGAAACACTCCTTTCTCCATATCTATCATATGCAGGTCGCGTCTACTTCCCACGAAATTTACTGGTACCCATTTTAGGCTACACGACCTAGGGGAAAGGGCAATTGACATAAATTCCACATTGATAGGGATTTAAACCCAAGAACCATGAAAAGGTCAATAAAGCTTTCTACAGAAAAGCCAGGGAATGTCATAGCAACGAAAACACGACCAATAAGAATCACAGCAGGAGGTACAAGCGACCCGGAAATGTCTTCTCTATAATGATAATGATGATCATCATCATAATGATCAGCATCATGTGCCATGCCGATAATGGTCTCCTCGATGGCCAGAGTCTTGTAGCAGCTCTGTGTCCGTGTCTCGATTATGTCATGTGGCCTACACATCTATGTATTTACCTCTATCTTCCCCTTCCTCTTTTCCCATCTCCTTTGCCAGTTGTCACTATGGGTTGTCAAGTTTATCTTTCCTCACAATGTGCCCATAAATTCTTGACTGTCTGCATCTATTGTCTATAATCAATTTACCAATTTCGTTTTTCTTGACTGATTGCCTTTTTCTGTAACAATGCAGTATGCAATAGGACAACAATGCGCAGTCGAAATGAAAATACAACGCAAACTGTCACTTGTGCTATATGTTGGTTAGAGTGATGTGCTTGGTGTGTATTCAACCAGAGCGCACCGTGGGAAGTTGGCATTTATTATCATTACGTGCCTTGCCGATTGGACTCGGCAAACATGCTTCTTCACGCCTTGAGTTATCTGACATGTATCAATTCGTGTACTGACTCCCATCCTTGCTATGATACAAGATGGTTAATAACTTTCTCTCGATGTCTTCTTATATCTCAGCTTCCACAAATCTTTCCAGTTGTCACAATATTTTCTAGCTTGTGGGCGTGCCCCGTGTCCTGTGACGTCACTTCTGTTTACCACAAAAACCAACATCAACCAATCCGGAGAGGCGTGTCAGGCATGTATAATGACAACACACCTTTCCCCATATAGTTACATACAAGTAAAACAACCTATTACACACCTAGATGCGTACTGGACATGCGGTGCTAACGGCTTGTTCTTGTAGTCCAATCGGCACTAAATTAAGTGATGAGGTCAACATCACGCCTTTCCTCCGAAGTCGGAGAGTATCTGCCTGCACGGAGAGGAACCACCAGTCTGCACAATAAGCCAGACATGGGACAACGGATACTCACGCACACCTCAGGTCCGGTATGACATCACACTGATGTTGGACAACAGGATGTCTTCATCCGAGATACAGGACTTCGTGCTGGAGTTCACAGCCAGCGAACGCAAGCAAGCAAGCAAACAAGCAAACATGACGCCGACAGCTTTTACTTCCCAAGACATTTTCTGGCTCCCATTTTAGGCTGGTTAGACTCAAGACTCTAGGCCAGTTACAAACGTACGCCTAAATGGAGATTCAAACTCACGACAACCGGGCAGCCGGGCAGCCGTGCTAGTCACTGGGCTACTGAAGGTTTCAGAGCCGTATAGTGCTACGGACCAAATGGGCGTATTAATTTTTTATTTCCGCATGTCAGTATTGATTTTGCCTGATATCTGAGAATGTAAGTGATCCGCATGTCAATATTAATTTTACCTGATATCAGAGAATGTAAGGGATCCGCATGTCAATGTTGATTTTACCTGATATCTGAGAATGTAAGGGATCCGCATGTCAATATTGATTTTACCTGATATCTGAGAATGTAAGGGATCCGCATGTCAATATTGATTTTACCTGTTATCAGAGGATGCAATGGATCCTTTTTCTCGTCTTGAGACACATTGGCAATATGGTGCTAGATTAATAAGTTTATAAACCAAACGTTGCTGGGCGAGTCATGTGATCAGTATGACACCATCCGCTGGGCGAGTCATGTGATCAGTATCACAACATCCGCTAGACGAGTCATGTGATCAGTATCACAACATCCGCTAGGCGAGTCATGTGATCAGTATCATACCATACCATCCGCTGGGCGAGTCATGTGATCAGTTCATACCATCCGCCGGGCGAGTCATGTGATCAGTATCACACCACCCATCTTTATTTCCCAACACAGTTCCTGGTACACATTTTAGACTGGATCGACCTTAGAGCACAGGCTAATGTAAATAAAATCATCTCTGATTCGAACCCCGGACCCTCCCTTGACATCAGAACTGACAGATAGTTACCTGGGCGTAAACGTTGAGTGTACCAATATGTCTGCCATGCATGTGATAGAAGAATTCCACACACTGCTCACTCATGCCTCGGTACAGCGGTGAGTACAAGATGGCGTTACTGCCGCGTCCTTTGGCCGACGCCTCGATATACATGAAATGCCCTGGGGATAGGAAATAAAAGCAATGTTGATAATCATGCTCAGAAATGTTTGTTGTTTTAAATTTTCACTTTGTTTTCAGTTACTGCTCGAGTGTACTCTTGTGTCATTCCCTGCAGCACCCTACTCTTCATGCCGTGATGATCTATCCGTCCTTCCGTAATACACACACGATCCTTTAAGGGCCCTTACCACGTCTGCCTTATCAAACATCAATACCCAACCGCGCGTCCGTTCGCAACCACGGTCTCAGCTCGAGTGTCGTGTTTTCGAGAGACTTTTCTCTCCCGGATTCAGTCCAAAGTGTACTTCTCGCTTAAGGCAATCCGCATGTTCATCTGTGAGTAGTGTTCATACCCCCAATCATGACACCCAGCCAATTTGTATGCCAGCTCGTTTCCCACCACACCAGACGTTCCTAGTGAAAAATCCAACAGATGCTCTCTATTTTTGATTTTGAATTGACGCCACCCATACGACAATAGCTGAATATTGAAGAAGATTTTCTACTAAAGACTGTAAAACAAAGAAAATTGAAATAATTTGGTCACTCGAAACGTCATAAAAGTTTGGAGAGAACAATAATGGAGAGGTATATGCCCGGGAAGAGAGAAAGAGGAAGGTCAAAGAGAAGATAGGTGCAGGATGTGGCAGATGATCTCCAGATGGGTGTATCGGAGGCATCTTGCTTATGACAGAGAAGCATTCCGGACGGTTGTTATGGAAGCGAAGTTCTGCATGCTACTGAATGAAAAGAATGAAGACATGCTACTGAATGAAAGAATGAAGTAAAACCTGCCACCCTGTCCGAAGCATTCCTGTCTTCACCTTTCTCAGCAAACTTTGTGGGTCCGTTATCAACCACGACGTGCGTGTGGTGTTCGTCCTACTAGCCTGTAGTACCTTGAGTGTATCTACAATCGTGGGTAAGACAAGGATGTTTACACACTACAGATGTGTCCCTTGTGGATTCCGGTATCGCCCGCATAGTTTCATTCTGTAAGCGCTCTAATTTCACCAGCTGTCTCGTGTTTTAGCTGTTTCACTTTCAACAGACTTCAGTCCAATGCCTTGAAGACAGCTGGTGGAGTTAGTTAACTGTGTGTCCTTTATAGGATGTTACAATCATCATCATCATCATCATCATCATCATCATCATCATCATCATCATCATCATCATCATCATCATCATTCAGTTCCTTGCTGGCTGGCGTGGGCGATCATGCCTCTCCACACAGTACGATCTCAGAAGTCATGGATCAATTCGTGTATTGACTCCCTTCCGTGACATCAAACAATACAGTCAAGAATCATCTCACGCTCTCTCTCTCTCTCTCTCTCTCTCTCTCTCTCTCTCTCTCTCTCTCTCTCTCTCTCTCTCTCTCTCTCTCTCTCTCTCTCTCTCTCTCTCTCTCTCCGCAAAAAAATCTTTCTGGTTTTTACAACTTTTTCCGGTTTTTGTCTTCTCATAATGTAGCCCAAATAAAAACCAAAAAAAAAAAAAAAACAATGACTGCCTCTTTCTCATGTTTGTGATAAGTTTTCTTTGCAACTCAGCTTCCTTTAAATCGTTCTGATTGCTCACCATGGCTGCCCAATTAATTTTCAGCATTCTTCTATAAAACCATATCTCCGCCTGTTTACTAATTGTCCTGGAGTCGTAACCGTATGTTAAAACTGGTTATGTGTAAAATGCAAGAACTCTTTTTCTAACTCTCAAGGACAGTGACTTATTGAACAATGCGTTCTTCATTTGATAGAATGCAGTATTAGCTTGTCCTATTCTGCTATTTATCTCATTGATGCATCTTCCATCTGATGTTATCCGTATGCCTAGATATTTGAATTTATGCACTTGCCCCAATTGGTTGCAATCAACACTAACATTTAACGGCTGTTTCAGATTTACTAAGCAAGTTAACGTTCAATAGTTTGCCATTGCCTTCTGATCGGCCGGCGCCTCATACCATCGAAATCAACCCAAAGCAACCTGCTTTCAAACACTGATTTTAAACCCTCGACCTGGTATGTCGGGGAATTGTGAAACTGCGATTCACTAACTCCCACAGCTACAGTCGCCGACAGGGTGTGGGGGTAAAACCAAAAATAACGAACCCCTATTCAATCCACAGTGGCATATTAAGGAACTGACGTTGTGCCGACAATTTATTTACCAAATAGGACTAGATGGATCATGAGGTCAGTGTCAACCGGTCGCCTAATTTTATGGGGCTGGGTCAGCGGTTGAGCCACTTGGTAACAAACAGATCTCGCCTCAAAGGTCAAATCATTTGGGTACACATTTGTACAATGGGGTCAGCGAATTGCAGTTAAAGGAGCAACAAGTAAAGTTAGTAGTAGTAGTAGTAGAAGTAGTAGTAGTAGTAGTAGTAGTAGTAGTAGTAGTAGTAGTAGTAGTAGTAGTAGTAGTAGTAGAATCAATCAATCAGGTGCCGTCTCCACAATGAAGATTGGCTACAACACTGTCTGTATCTCGCCCTGACTTATAATAGTAGTAGTAGTAATAGTAGTAGTAGTAGTAGTAGCAGCAGCAGCAGCAGCAGCAGCAGCAGCAGCAGCAGCAGCAGCAGCAGCAGCAGCAGCAGTATTAGTAGTATTGTTTGTATTGCTGTTGTCAGTGTTGTAACTGTTAGTAAACAGTAGTTAGGATACGATAAACATTCAATCATTTCCTATCATAACTTGAAGTTTGTGCTAGACGACCTTGACTTACCCTTTGGCCCGTCACAGGTGTGATCTTTCGAAGGGCCCGTTCCTGGGGTCGGAGTTAAGCCTCTGCCTCGCTCCCAGTCAAAGAAGTCTGAAGTGTCATTGATGTTGGTGAAGCCACACAGTTTCGGATTCTCAAAGCCACAGAAAGTGCTGGTCCTGGCTGAAATATGTACCAGAAATAATTGGCTATATGAGGAGGTGAGTGAGGGTCATGGCTAAGATTGAGTGGATTGTGACAATAAATGGTGTTGTTGTAAGAACTGAAGTCAGCTGTTGTAACAACTGGGTGGGTTGTGGAGTGAGCTGTTCATGTAATAAATGGACTCAGTTATGTAACAGCTAAAGTGACCTGTGCAGTGGGCTGACCTTGTAATAAATGGAATAAATTGTGTAGCAATTGGAGTGAGTTGTGTAGCAATTGGAGTGAGTTGTAGAGTCTGTTGTTCTTGTAATCAGTTGAGTCAATTGTGTAAAAATTGAAGTGAGTTGTGCAGTGTATTATTCTTGTAATTAAGGGAGTCAATTGTATAGCAGTTGCAGTAAGTTGTGGAGTGGGTTAATCTTGTAATAAATGAAGCAATTGGAGTGAGATGTGGAGTGGGTTGTTCTTGTAATTAATAGAGTCAGTTGTGTAGCAGCTGAAGTGAGTTGTGGAGTGGGTTAATATAATAAATGGAGTGAGCTGTGTAGCAATTGGAGTGAGTTGGGGAGTGTGTTGTTCTTGTAATTAATGTAGGCAGTTGAGTAGCAGTTGACATGAGTTGGGGAGTGGGATGTTGTAACACCAGGGGCGGGTTATGTAATAGGTTATTCTCGTAATAAATACAGTCAGTTGTGTAACCATTGGAATGCATTGTTGTTTTCATTTGGGGTGCTTTATTGTTTCATTAAGTCGTGTGGGTTGATGTTCTTGTAACAACTGAAGTAGGTTGTAGTTGCAACAACTAATGTTAAATGTAAGAAATACCGTTGGTTTTATAGTCGGTTGTTCTTGCAACAAAATAAGTTAGATGTCATAGAATAACTGGAGTAAAATGCTGAATAAAACTGAAGTGAGTGGTTTTTGTAAGAGCCAGTGTGGGTTAGGAAATTGGTTGTACTTATAACACATTGGAATGGGGTGTTGTCTGCACCTGATGTGGGCTGTTATTGTAGGATTTAGCATGGCTTGTTGTAACAACTGGCTACAATTGAAACTGTTGAGAAAATATGTATATTATAAGTATTGATTGATGATGCATGAAGCCCATACGCGGGCACTCTGCCGCTGTTTATACTTCACCTCGACACCGCAAGGTACAAGAGAAAATTGATGAGATGAGATGAAATTGATATCCATAGTGAAACATTAGAAATGATAATTACTGAACAAACATCTTTTTCTGAATGTTAATTAATAACTGCGAGTTTAGTCTCGTGATGGACGCTTGTCCATGCCTGGAACTGTATTAGGTATATGGTGCTAGACAATTTGTTTTATTCAGTCGGCACTCTCTGGGTGATGGGTCGTCTTTACTTTCTAGAACATTTGTTTTAATCAGTCGGCACTCTCTGGGTGATGGGTCGTCTTTACTTTCTAGAACATTTGTTTTAATCAGTCGGCACTCTCTGGGTGATGGGTCGTCTTTACTTTCTAGAACATTTGTTTTAATCAGTCGGCACTCTCTGGGTGATGGGTCGTCTTTACTTTCTAGAACATTTGTTTTAATCAGTCGGCACTCTCTGGGTGATGGGTCGTCTTTACTTTCTAGAACATTTGTTTTAATCAGTCGGCACTCTCTGGGTGATGGGTCGTCTTTACTTTCTAGAACATTTGTTTTAATCAGTCGGCACTCTCTGGGTGATGGGTCGTCTTTACTTTCTAGAACATTTGATTTAATCAGTCGGCACTCTCTGGGTGATGGGTCGTCTTTACTTTCTAGAACATTTTCAGGCACCAACTTTAGGCTAGGGCACTGCTGTAGCGTAATGAATAACACGTTTGACTAACGACCCGGTGGTCAAGAGTTTGAATCCCTATCGAGACTGGCTTAGGAAATTGGCCTTAACTCCCAGGTCGGGCTAGCCTAAGATGTGTACCAAGACATCTCCTGGGGTGGGGGGAGGGAGGGGAGGTAATGGCGACACAATCAATCAATCAATCATGTGCCATGCCGGAAAGCGTGGGGGGTCATGACTCGCAATTTCACTCGATCACCAGAGTCGTGGATCAGCTCAGTGTTTCTGTCTCGACCATGCCATGTGGCCAAGCCATCCAGGTAGTTACTTCTAGGTCTTCCCTTTGGTCTGTTCCCTTCGATTTTGCCAGCTGTCACCAAGTTCTCCAATTCATTTCTTCTCATAACATGCCCAAAAATGTTGACTGTCTACGTCTAATGTCTCTAATCAATTTACGATTTTCATGTGTTTCTTGTAGGACTTGGTCATTGGTTTTCTTTCTGTACCATGACCTTATGGGGTGTAGAATGACCCTTACTGCTTTTAGGCATGGTCGACCTCGGGGTCAAGGTCAATGTCAATTCACTCCAAAGCCTAAAACTCTTGTCCAAATTTCACTCTTACTCTGGACTGCATACTTCCAGTGCACTCCTATCCCAACTCCGTACTTTCAGTGCACTTCTATCCCGTACTCCGTACTTTTAGTGCTCTACTACCTCGAACTCCGTATTTTCAGTGCTTTTCTAACCCGAACACCGTACTTTCAGTGCACTTCTACCCCGAATTCCGTACTTTCAGTGCTTTTCTACCCCAAACTCCGTTCTTTCAGTGCTTTTATACCCCGAACTCCGTACTTTCAGTGCACTTCTATCCTGAACTCCGTACTTTCAGTGCTTTTCTACCCCGAACTCCGTACTTTCAGCGCACTTTTATCCCGAACTTCGTACTTTCAGTGCACTTCTACCCCGAACTCCGTACATCTACCCCGGCTTCCACACTTCCAGTGCACTCTTACCCCAAACGCCTTACCCCCAATTGATTCACACCGACACAGAAACCTTACTCTGAATTCACTCTCACCACGGAAGTCCTACGTCCAGTTCACTTCGTCCGGAGAGATATTACTCTGAATTCTCTCTCACCACTGAAGTCCTACGTCTAGTTCACTTCGTCCCGAGAGATATTATTCTGAATTCACTCTCACCACGGAAGTTCTACATCCGTTCACTTCGTCCCGAGAGATATTACTCTAAATTCACTGAGACTCCGTACGTCTTACTTATAATTCACGCCTTCTCCAGACGCCTTACCTTCAATTCACCTCTATCACACACGCCTTACCACTAATTCACTTCGTCCCTGGAAGCATTTCTCTGAATTCATTCCGATCCCGGACGTCTTTACAATTCTTGCCTACTCCAGACATCTTATTTTCAAGTTACCCCTACCCCGGACGGATTATCCCCAATTAAAATCGACCCAGGACGCCGTCACCCCTGCTTTTTTCAATTCATCACGACCCCAGTCGCCATAACCCAAATTGAATTCTACCCCGGGTGCCTTACCTCAAAATGACTCGAACCGTGGAAGATATTTCTTTTTTTTTTTTTTTTTAAACCTACGTTAACGATCGTCTTCCATGACCCTTAATCCCATCTCAATGAGCCACGAAGATCCCATTTGTAGGCAAAGTGTTCCTCTTCTGCATATAGCGCAGAGACCTACGCAGTGAAAAGGCAAATATAATAGAAAGCCGAATAGAGGCCCTGGAGATGTGGATATACAGAAGAATATGTCGTATTTCATGGAAACAAAAATTATCAAATAATAAGGTTCTAGAAAAATTTGGAACGATGAGAGACTTAAAGAACTAAAACAGAAGCAAGAGAAATTGTCGGCCAAGTTAAAAGAAATAACTCTCTCATAAAAAACCACACTGGAAGGTATTGCTGAAGGCAAATGAGCAAGAGGTAGACAACGATACAAGTGGGAACATAACATCAAGAGATGGAAGAACAGCTGTCTGACATAATATTCAGTCAAGGCAACAGACAGACAGTGTTGGGCATCCATTGCAGCTAATCTTCATCGTCGAGACGAAACCTGACTGAAACCAGAGACCAAGAGAGAACATGCTTGACAGTTTGACATCATGGCATGGAGGAACACTAGCATAAAAACTTTTTTGGCAGTCCATGAGACAGGAGGCTGTGAACAGACACGATCACCAACGCTACACAGCATGGACTACAAGAAGAAGAAGAAGAAGAAGAAGAAGAAGAAGAAGAAGAAGAAGAAGAAGAAGAAGAAGAAGAAGAAGAAGAAGATAATAAATTCATAATGAAACATGATACTATATGCTACCGTGCCGCGTCCTACCGCCTTAAGCAAATTAAAGAAAAGAGACATGCGCTTGAGTAGAGCTAGTTAACGTCTTACCATGAAAGACCCGGTACTTTACATTTTAATAACAGCCATCAGAAATGCATGTGTCGTGAGATGAAAACAACATGCATTTCTTAGTGCGCATTTTCTTGTCATTGGCTGTCGCAAACAGCTAATAAAACATGCAGGTTATTTACATTGGAGAACTCAGTGGGCTATTAAATGTTAATAAATCACGAAAGCTAGCGATGGTCGGGTTAGATTGTATACAGCGCTATCAATGCCATGGAGTTACGCGTTCAGCGCAGGTTGCTTTATTCTGAGGAGGCAGGGTTTAATATACAAAACATTGTGGTGCGGAGGTTAGGGACAAAGATCAGGTGACCTCGGAGTTGGCTTACCAGTTTTCAAAATCGGGAGATATCAGCTTGAAGTCTTGTTTGCAACCATTTGAGCAATGTGTGTGTGTGTGTGGGGGGGGGGGGGGGGGGGGGGGGAGGGGGGACAATATAATACCTGAAACTTGTCGGACAAACACCATTAACCTGGATTAACTCATAAAGGCTGTAAAGTACAAGGCTAAATCTTGGCCTCTGTATATCATAATGTCCCTCTCCGAAGATTGGCCAAGGGAAGGAAAACTATGCAGTCCTCGAGGAGGTGGTACTGTGATACCGGATCGGGAGACGAGTCGCTCCAGTAACCTTACTCTCACTGATGCCTGTTCATGGTCCAGAGTGCATGGACACTAATGCATCTGACAAGAAGAATAGCCATACGTTAATGTTGACCCACAACCTACCCTCTAGTGATAAAAACTCCCTCGTGGAGCAAGCACGACAGCTGGTTTCTGATCGTCAGAAGTGTGTCGCCCTTCCAGGAATATTTCGGTCCTTTAACTTCCTTACAATCTCTGGGGCCGAACCCACCTGTGTCATGACTCTGGGTGTCTTTCTCCTGCCGTAACCTATCTCGAGATATTTTACTGTTTTCCCATGTGTCCCAGAAATGCGTATTGTGCCTCCTCCCAAAACATCCATCCCTCGGGTAGGAGAACACCGTGCACCCGGTGCATCGTGCCCTCACACGTATTCTAGCACCTTGGGCCGTGGGAAGCCAGCTTCTTCCACGGTCGTTCACCTCTGTCGTCACCTCCACGTCGACGGTTCGCAATGCACCGGTGAACGTCATTACCGCCATCGCCTCCTTCGTACCTCGTTCATGGTTCACAGAGCCGCATTCCCGCTCATCCCCAGGAAGCTAGATCTTCTTCTGGGCTACTTGTTTGTGGGTTTGTGGGCTCCCCAACTCTCACTCCGTCTCAGCTGCGGAGTGCTGTCCTTGCAAGACGTTTTACGCCACCATTGGCTGGAGGTTGAACTGTTTTGGCCCACATTTAATTGATTTCGATGAGTACTACAACGCGGTGTATCGACAACATTGTGGTCGAGTCCCAGTCTCAGTTGCACCGCGCTCATTTGGAGGGGTAGCTACAGAGTCAATACGAGACAGTTACAGTTCTAGATCTTAGATTAGAGATGGTCAGCAACTGTAATAAACATGTTCGATGCCTACATTCGCCGTCCGCTACGAGAGGAAAAGACAGACTACCTGTTCTGGTGAAAGTGTGTTTGTGTTGACTGAGTGTGGGAAGGAGTGTATATGTGGGCCTTGATGTATATATGGATGAAGATATATGGGCGACAGACAGACAGACAGACAGACAGACAGACAGACAGACAGACAGACAGACAGACAGACGGACGGACGGATGGACGGACGGACGGACGGACGGACGGACGGACAGACAGAAAGACAGACATACAGACAGACAGACAGACAGACAGACAGACAGACAGACAGACAGACAGACAGACAGACAGACAGACAGACAGGAGTGGTATGTATGTATCAGTAAACTATTATTAGTGAGTTTGTGATTGTGAGTGAATACATGTCTATGCGAGGGAGTGGGTATTTGTATGTTATTCACTGGGTGTGACTGTGAGAGTTTGCTTAAATGATGTAAGTATGTATGCAGGTATGTATGTATGTATTTATGCTCGTGCTATATATGTGTGTCTGGCCTCCTGGTAATATGTATTATTTATGTTCACAACTTTCATTTGATAATGTGTTATTTTTCCCTATGAGAATGTAACATGCAAAATAGTTACTTGATGAAGGAAAGATGAGTGATTGGACAGCCCGAATGTAAGACGGGCCTGCGTGCCCAATATGTGACCCTTTTAAAATAAAGTTCGTTTTGTTCTTTCGTTCTGTGTACTCAGACCTACGAAATGTGACGACCCTTTCATCTCACTGACCTATTGTAGGAAACTGGTTCAGGAGTTGGGATGAGGGTGAGGTAGTAAACACATGGGTAATGGGGCTGGGGGTGAGGTAGTAAACACATGGGTAATGGAGATGAGGGTGAGGTAGTAAATACGTGGGTAATGGGGATGAGGGTGAGGTAGTAAATACGTGGGTAATGGGGATGAGGGTGAGGTAGTAAATACGTGGGTAATGGGGATGAGGGTGAGGTAGTAAATACGTGGGTAATGGAGATGAGGGTGAGGTAGTAAATACGTGGGTAATGGGGATGAGGGTGAGGTAGTAAATACGTGGGTAATGGGGATGAGGGTGAGGTAGTAAATACGTGGGTAACAGAGATGAGGGTGAGGTAGTAAATACGTGGGTAATGGGGATGAGGGTGAGGTAGTAAATACATGGGTAATGGGGATGAGGGTGAGGTAGAAACACATGGGTAATGGGGATGGGGGTGAGGTAGTAAACACATGGGTAATGGAGATGAGGGTGAGGTATTAAACACATGGGTAATGGGGATGAGGTTGGGGTAGTAAATAAATGGGTAATGGGGATGAGGGTGGGGTAGTAAACACATGGGTAATGGGGATGAGGTTGGGGTAGTAAACACATGGGTAATGGAGATGAGGGTGAGGTAGTAAACACATGGGTAATGGGGATGAGGTTGGGGTAGTAAACACATGGGTAATGGGGATGAGGGTGGGGTAGTAAACACATGGGTAATGGGGATGAGGTTGGGGTAGTAAACACATGGGTAATGGGGATGGGAGTGAGGTAGTAAACACACGGGTAATGGGGATGAGGGTGGGGTAGTAAACACATGGGTAATGGGGATGAGGTTGGGGTAGTAAACACATGGGTAATGGGGATGAGGGTGGGGTAGTAAACACATGGGTAATGGGGATGAGGGTGGGGTAGTAAACGCACGGGTAATGGAGATGAGGGTGAGGTAGTAAACACATGGGTAATGGGAATGAGGGTGAGGTAGTAAATACGTGGGTAATGGGGATGAGGGTGAGGTAGTATACACATGGGTAATGGGGATGAGGGTGAGGTAGTAAATACGTGGGTAATGGGGATGAGGATGAGGTAGTATACTCATGGGCAATGACTGGCAGCTTACTGTTTTGACAGACGATAGTTTGCAAAATGGAGTTATACGTCTCCATAACTCAAAGCCTGGATTGCGTTTAGAGACCGTGTGATGCCCATGCAGCATGATACCTTTTTAGACCTGCCTAGTTTACTCCAAGACAAGGTGCAGAAGCTGCCGGATGAGCAAAGCAATACTCTAACTGTCTACCTATCGGAGCTTCCATCCCAGACAAGTTGCCGACCAAGGCTTAGGGCCTGGTCTGTCCTGCCATGATATTTTGTCTTTAGGATGCATTTCCTCGCACTAGGGTAAGGCTTGCACCCTTCCATTTGCACTCCTCCGCCCGAAGCCGTTGGCACAATGTAGTGTGTCGGGTGTGTTGATCGCTCCCAACATTCGGCGCTAACAGAAAGCAGGTAGTACCGAAACACACGGGTAATGATTGTGTGAAATAATGTAATTAAAGAACAACGCATTTGTTCAGCGCCACAGTTGGAGATGAACGGAGAGAATCCAGCGAGGCATCGTGTTTACACAGGGAGGGGAGGAGGTCCAGCCAACATCAAGGCCACCTGCATAGTAGGTTCAAAGTCGAATCTAGAGATGAATATTTGATAGAAACTGCAGACGTGTGTGTAAACAGTAGACCAGTTTGTGTAAGTGTTTATATGTGTCATAATGTGTGATTGTTAAATTTAGACAGTAGTTCGAAGTTCTACTCTCTCTCTCTCTCTCTCTCTCTCTCTCTCTCTCTCTCTCTCTCTCTCTCTCTGTGTGTGTGTGTCAATAAGCAATAGGTTATATTCTATATGTGATTATGCGTGTCATAATATGTTATAGTCTTCCCTCCTTATTGATTCCCGTGCAGAGTGGGCTCCTCAGCCTTGGTTGGTATCCCCTCTAAATCTCAAACCTCCGCTGCCCATATATATAGGAAAGGTTTCGGGAGTAAACCCCGACTACAAATCCGAAGATGGTGTCCCTAAGGCAGTTAGTTCCATGTTGTAAACAACATAGTTCTGGCGACTCCTGCGACTGCGACCGATGCCAAGTTTCATTGGCTACTGCCTTTTCCTTGGTCAACATCGCCAACGTGAAGAGGGGGAACTGGCTAATGGGCAAAAGCTGGTTCTTCGGATTCCATTGCCCAGGCTTGTGCCTTGAAGAGGTCCGTGTGACAGGGATTGTCTCTCTTGCATCGGACTATACAGTCACCAGCGGTGCTGTCAGGTACCTTCCCAGCGGCACAACTCTATAGACCTTCAGGGCTGAAAGAGGCCTACTACTACTACTACTACTACTACTACTACTACTACTACTACTACTACTACTACTACTACTACTGCGGCTGCTGCTGCTGCTGCTGTTACTACTACTACTACTACTACTACTAATAATAATAATAATAATAATAATAATAATATGTGGTAGTTAGATGTTACTACTACTACTACTACTACTACTACTACTACTACTACTACTACTACTACTACTACTACTACTACTACTACTACTGCGGCTGCTGCTGCTGCTGCTGTTACTACTACTACTAATAATAATAATAATAATATGTGGTAGTTAGATGTTACTACTACTACTACTACTACTACTACTACTACTACTACTACTACTACTACTACTACTACTACTACTAGTACTACTACTACTAATAATAATAATATGTGGTAGTTAGATGTTACTACTACTACTACTATTACTACTACTACTACTACTACTACTACTACTACTACTACTAGTACTACTACTACTAATAATAATAATATGTGGTAGTTAGATGTTACTACTACTACTACTACTACTACTACTACTACTACTACTACTACTACTACTACTACTACTACTAATAATAATAATAATAATAATAATAATATGTGGTAGTTAGATGTAGATAGTAGTTCTGAGCGCTATAATGTGTATGTCAGTCAGTCTGTGCTAGATTCAGTATGTGCTTGTGTATGTGTGTGCGCGCGTAGCTTTGTGCTTATTTAACTGCTTAAGAAGAAAAGACACACATGTTTATGTACAAGGTTAACAGTGTTCTCCGTGTGTGGGTTGTATGTCTGTCTGTCTGTGTCTCTCTGTGTGTACGTATGTCTGTCTGTCTGTGTCTATGTGTGTACGTATGTCTGTGTGTGTGTACGTATGTCTGTGTGTGTGTGTGTGTGTGTGTAAGTAGATAGGTAGGTAAGTAGGAATGTAACAGTGTTTATCTCGCCATCCGTGCCCTTTTACATATACATGTGGGATATGGTGTGGATTCCTGTGTGAGAACGAAATATATTATGTCGCTGTGTGTAACAGATAATGTGAACAAATTATGCTTTGTGTAAAAGATAATGTGTCTAAATTATGTGGGTTTGTTGTGTTGTGGGTGTGTATAAATATGTGTGTGTTTGTGTATGTTTGGTGTGTTTGTGTGTAAGTGTGAGTGTGTGTGTGTGGAAAGGGGGGGGGGGGGAGATAGTTTGGAATTATACAGATTGTAGAACCAAGGTTACATCCAGGGTCAGAGTACAGACAGAAAGGACAAGCAGACAAAACTATCTGGCAACTGGCGTTAATGAAACACACACATACAAAACACACGCACCCACACAGCTCACTTCGTTTCCCCCCTCCCTCCGCACCTTTCATCTTCCTGTCTCTGCCTTGCTACCACTAGCCTATTATCTTGGTGGGGCGCCATTTCACGTCAGAGTTCACGCAACAAAGCGATATTAAATTTGATTTAGAATTTGACCTTTGCACTAGCAGGTTTTACCGGAAATAAGAATACTTAGGGGCCATGAATGCAACAATGATGGGACAGATTTGGTACACAAAATTGTAAACCAGCGATTCTCAAACTAGTATATTTGACGCATGGCGTTTAATGATAGCTCTGTGTTTTTGTGGTTACTTTATCGCCTTCAACTTCCAATGCTTCCTTCAAGCGTCTTTGATGTCTACATCCCTATCTTCTAAGGCGCCCTCTTGCTCTCGTCTCAGATCTTCTTTGATGTAGGGCCAGTGCTGGTAGTTTTTGGTGTTACATTCTAACGAGATGCCCGAACTATTGGATCTCATGCCTTTCAATTTATGTGCCACAACGTGTTATCTCACTGCCAGTCTGATAAAATCTGTCACAGATAGTTAAGTTGGTAGCTCTTCTCTAGCATCTCATCTCACATGTGTTGATTTTGCGAAAGTGCAATTTCGATAACGCCCAAGTTAGACATTAGTAGCATAGGGTTAGTATGCATGTGATATGTATTATCTGTCTTGTGACGAACATAGCTATATATGGGTGTTTCAGTATGGATAATAGTTGATATATGAGCGCACTTGCTTTTTAACGTATGATTTCGTTTTCTCTGTATATTATGCCATCTTCTGTGATCATACTTCCTAGATATTTACATTCTTTGACTTGCTTAAGAGGTTTGCTATTTATCTGTGCATTTAGTGGACCAGGGGATCTGCTAACATGCATTACTTCCGTGTCGGTAGTATTCATATTCATGTTGTAACTGCTACATAAGTGAACGGTTTCAACTCTTAGTATACCACGCGTGACATAAAGTGGCTTAAATGTCCCAAGTATACCATACTCCACTTAGTGTGGATCCAGTAGTTGAGAATTTACAAATCTAATGAACTTCTCTAACCCAGGAAATGAGGACGTTTTGGTTGAACAATAAGAGTTTTTGAGGAAGCCTTTCCATGTGATACTAAAATACACCTAAACATTAATTGTCTTGTCATTATGATCTTGTGTCCTGCCATCTGGTGTAGGCGTTAAGGTCTCTCCACAGATCTCCATCGTTGGTGCTCTGGGTCAATCTCAATCCATCCATCATCATTTCTCTCAATCTGCCTTTGCATCTTCTCTTTCTTACTTTTAGCCGTCACGATGTTCTCCAATGTCTCTCCTCTCATTACATGACGAAAGAACAATGTTTGCCTCTGTCTTATAGTTGTATATAATGTTCTGATTTCATTAACCTAATCCATGCAATCGTTGTTATATACCCTGGCAGTCCAAAGTATTCGAAGCATTTGCTGGTATTGAGGAAACTAGTGCATCTTGCCGTCTTGATAGACAATAGTTTGTGAAAGAAGTTATACCTCTCTTTAGCACAAAGCTTGGGCTGAATTTAGAGACCACGCGTTGCGCATACTGCATGATCTATCTCTCGGTCTGTCTAGCTTACTCCAGAGGAAAGGCAACACTAATACACCTGGAACAAGAGACGCTCAAACTCTCCAACTGTCGGAGCTTCAATCCTAGACCAGTTGCCGACAAAGGTTTAGGGTCTGGTCAGCCCTGCCATGACATATAGTCTTTAGGTTTCATTTCCTCGCACTGGGGTAAGGCTTGTACCCTCTCAGTTGCGCTCCACTACGAGAGAGGGAGAGAGCGATATATAGAAAGGGAGAGAGAGGGATGGAGAAAGAGAGAGAGAGAGAGAGAGAGAGAGAGAGAGAGAGAGAGAGAGAGAGAGAGAGAGAGAGAGAGAGAGAGAGAGAGAGAATATGTAAGTATGTTTAAGTAAATGTTTGCTTTTGAATTTATGATTATGAGTGAGTGTATATGTATGCGAGGGGGTGTATTTATGAATTATTGCGTGGGTGGTCTGTCTGTCTGTCTGTCTGTCTGTCTGTCTGTCTGTCTGTCTGTGTATGTATGTATTTATGCAGGTGTGTGTATGCGTATCTGCCTGCCTGATTGTCTCATAATATGGTAATATGCATTGTTCATGTTCACGAAATGTGTTTTTTTTCCCCTCTGTGTGAATGTAACATGCACAATAGATCATTGATGTAGGAAAATTAAGTTATTGGAAGTGCCGAATGTAAGCGTGACAATTTGTAACCCTGTGCAATTAAAGTTTGTTCGTTCGTTCGTTCGAAGCCGTTGACACAACGTGGGGTGTCGGGTTTGGTGAGTGCCGCCAACCTTTGGCGCTTGTTCACAACTGTTATTGGCTAACGCTGTATGAGTTATTAGAGGATTCCAGAGGACAGAAGTTGAATAGAAGTAGCTCTTGGTTGGTACAAGTTGAAGAAAGGTAGTTTTTGGTTGGTACAAGTTGAAGAGAGGTAGTTCTTGGTTGGTACAAGTTTAAGAGAGACAATTCTTGCTTGCTACAAGTTAAGGAGAGGTAGTTCTTGGTTAGTACAAGTTAAAGAGACGCAGTTCTTGGTTGGTACAAGTTGAAGAGAAGTAGTTCTTGTTGGTACAAGTTGAAGAGAGGCTGTTCTTGGCTGGCACAAGTTGAAGAGGTGATAAGTCATGTCCGTGAAATCGATAAGACAATGAGGGAAAAGAAATGGGTCATGGAGCTGCTCGACTAAGCAGCCTTCCATAGAATGCCAGCCATGTTGGGCCGAGGATGTTGGGAATGAGCGGCGGGTGAGACACGGGCGTGGTGCAACACCTGATAAGTGGCAATTCATGCTTAGGTGGTGTGATAATATAAATGGATGGGTCTGTTGTGCGTGGGAAACTGAGTGGGCGTGGCCTCATTACAAAGCTTACAGGACGCAGTGTAAAAAAGAGAATCTGGCGTAAAAGATCACGACTTTCAGCATGAGAATGGCGGCTTTCCCATGGCTGGAGAGTAGTTCAGAACTACATGTTGTGTTTGTGCGTAAAATAAAACTTCCGTGTTCCACACGAAATTGTTGCCTCGCTGGAAAAGACGGTCACGAGTTTATCGTGGATTGTCTGCCCAGGGCATGCTGGAGTGTGACTAAATGAACAGGTTGATAAACTGCCAGAGCTGCCACTCCTTTGGAGAGCTAGCTAGATTATCGCAACGTTGTTGTGATGAAGGCTTGCTGAGAACGACAAGAAAGTGGAAAGGACCCTAGAAAGGTGATTAATCGTGAAAAATGGGGGTCGTGAGTGAGAAATGGATCTGAAAGACAGTCAGCGCATGAAGGAAAACTCAAGCTGGTATTTTTTCAGATGCCACTTGTACCATCAGCAAATGAAAACTTCGTTGGCCACTGAAGAAGGGAACGGGGCACGTTTGGGAATGTCAAGAGTGCACATTATGTTGATTCTTGATTTCATATTTGTCTAATACATAATCCATAGTTATAAAGGAAACATTTAAAACGTAAAACAGAGTAAAGAACGAAACAAAGAGTTTATACAATTTACTAGCCATGAATACTGGGTTTCCATTGAAAGCCCCAAAATCTGCCCGGTTTTTTTAAGAGTTAACTGGAATAAGGCTTCGTATTCAATTCCACAGCAGCCGCTTTAGCGACTGAGTATTGTTTTGGTTGTCTTTACTTTCCAGAACATTTCCTAATACCCACTCTTGACTGAGTCACTCTGGGGCCCAGGGTGAAGTGTAAATCTCCATGGCGATTGAAACATATAACCACCCGGCAGTAGAGCAGCGGCGCCATAACTACAGCGCCACCGCATCTGCCTCCATTCAAGATGACATAACGTAATTGTTTCCAGCCCGCTGGTTGCGTTGAAGACCAGGCAGCCACATCCCATTGGCGTCGTTTTATGGTATTGTAATCTACTCTCTGTAAGATCGGGTTTCAGGTCCTTGGTTTCATTTACAGGGTTGGGTAGTCTAGGGACACGAAACCCCAGGCCAAGATATTTTTCTCTTCAGGGGAAAAAACGTGTCTACCGACAGTTTCACTAAATAAATGTGAAACTAAACTTCGACGGCTGCGGCTTCCTGGCGCATGTAGAGTTCATTTGGAGATGATCCAGACACGAGAGCTGGTTGAAGTGGGCGTATGTGGCTTATAGGTTAGTGAACGCAGTTTCACATATCTCCGACATGCTGGGTCGAGGTTTCAAACGAAACCTCACGCTGAGCAGATCGATTTGCGTTGATTTCGATGGTATGAAGTGTCGGCCGTTCAATAAGTAATGGCAACCTACTGAACGTAAAAATTGCCTAGAACATCACAAATAACAATAAGTGCTGGGATTGCTTGTAACGTCCTGATGGTAACAGGCGCCGACCGTTGAGAAAGAAATGGCAAATTATTGAAAGTAAAAATTGATTAGTACATCGTACGTAGCCACTAAATTCTTGAGTTGATTGCGACGTTTTGTAAAAGAACATGCAACTAACTATTTTGCTATAGTTGAAGGCCTCAGAGCAGACACCAGATAGAGGAGATCAGCAGCAGAATATCCGTGGATTGTCTGAATCTGGTGGATACGTGTCGGGACTATTGCGGGTGATATAGAGGCGGTCTTGTACAAACAACAGATCACAGTAACTGGGACGAGCGCATTGGCGGGACGGTTGGGAAGTTGCGCTGACAATGAGAGTCGTCGGACCCGGGTTCGATATATAAGACAATTCATCCAGCAAACAGATCACCGACCACTAACGTTCATCCATACCGCAGCAATGAAGAACGCACGTGTTCATCAATGGAGTATCTTACTGCAGGAGTACTCGTTTGTACCGATGTCGATACGTGGAGAACACAACACCACGGCAGACTTACTCTCCAGAAACAACTAAGGGCAAACAATAAACACTATTTAGTTTAATATGTAAATTCTGAGCGGTGAAAGGTGATACTGCTCATTGTCAAAGCTTCACATCCATAAAAAAGTACCGGTGCTGTGTAGCACCTCAACATTTTTTCCCCGTTTCAGTTGACATCCTTTTATTGATCACAATGTGCAAGTCTTACGTATAGTGTTCTTTACGATATGACTTACTGAAGGATAGAGTAGAGTATATAAGGGATTTATACTATGTGCTACATCGCCACTTTACTCGTTCACGAATTTAGAGAAACATTGCTCACCCATCATTTTAAAACTATGTTTTCTTTTGAGGAGGGGGTAATGTAACGTACGTGATAACGTCCAAAGTACGGCGGATGTGGGGGTTAAGAATCTTAAAGAAAAGGTCAAGAAAGATAATCACAAGTCCCAAGCAAATGGGTTAGCCCCGAGACAGTGAGATGGTATAGCACGTACACGTCAAGACTCAATCACATGCGAGCAAGTGGAACCTGCTAGAAAACAGGTAAACAGAGGAAAATCCAAAATGTAATTTTCGTGGGAATCTATAATTCAGGGATAAAGGGTGTAATTGATTCGAATAGGGGGTACCGAATCGGCTCAATAAAGGGAGAAGGACGTGACTGTCATGGCAATTGAGTTTTGGGCAAGTTAGGGGAACTTAGCACGGGAAAATGAGGAAAACTGGGCCCAAAGGATAGATTCAGGGGAGTTGAATTTGTTACTGTCGCACTAGGAGGAGAATCCGGCGTAACAGTCTATTTCACAAAGGCCTGTCGTGGGCAGTATTTTACTCCAAGGAGCGTAGAACTAATATGTATATCGGTTTTCAGACTGTTCCTTGGATAGCGCATTTTCATCATGTCTATTGAATTAATAAAGATCTTGTGTGTGTGCAAACCGGTGCTCTCTAGTGACTACTAGTTGTGATAACTGTGGCTAATCTATCCTTCACTACGCAGTTATTTATGTATAATACATAGACCCTAGACACAGCCAATTCTAGCTGTTGCATAGGATTGTGACTGTTCACTTCAGTATTTTATGTACACACACAATCTCTCTTCCTCTCTCTCTCTCTCTCTCTCTCTCTCTCTCTCTCTCTCTCTCTCTCTCTTTCTCTGTGTGTTTGCGTGTGTGTGTATGTGTATGTGTGTGTGTGAGAGGAGGCCCGCTAGTGTAATAGTTATGACGTTAAGCTAGTAATGCCATGAGCGCGGTTCTATGTCAGCTATGGGAGAGAAAGACAGGTCATGTATTCCTCCAGGCACACAGGCCTACACTACATGATGCCCCTGACATATCATATAATAACGACAGGTTCTTGCTACAGGACGTCTTTAAACACAATAGTACCTCTTCTGTAGACACTGGATTAGCGTATGGTGACAGCTAAATCCCTAAGCCCGTGCAGGAAACATTACCAGCATAGATCCAGTCGCAAACTAGCATACCTCAAGGCAGATGTATATATACCTCACTGCAGATATATATATATATATATATATATATATATATATATATATATATATATATATATATATATATATATATATATATATATATATACCTCATCCGATGGTGTTTCCACCTTGACGTGGTGGGGGGGGGGGGGGGGGCTTGAGTTTCTCAATGACCCTGAGAGCTATGCTGGCGGTAGCGTAGCTACCAGCAGGGCCTCCCAAGCCGGACAGGTCAAAGGGTAGAGAACAGACAAAGAGAAACACCCTGGTCCTCCAGGTTGGAGGTTGAAGCGTGGGGTTAACATCCCCACCTTTGTAAAAACCGTTTTTGTTACGAAACAGATACATGAGCCTCGATTTCGGACTGACTTATCTGGACAACGACCTTGGAACGTTAAAGAACTTTTGAGATATGGAACATGGAATGTACGGACACTATATCGAGATGCAGCGGCCGAAGAACTAACCCGCGAGCTGGTTTAATATCAAATGGATATAACAGCAATTCAAGAAATAAGGTGGCCAGGAGAGGGTACTTTAGAGCAAAATGGAATGATTATAATATATGGAGGAAACACCCAAAATAAACATGAATTAGGAACAGGATTTGTCATCAAAAAAGAGTTATGGGGGAATATTTTAAACTTTAAAGCTGTTAATGACAGGATTAGTAAATTACGAATAAAAGGTAAATGGAAAAATATAACGATGATTAATGTACATGCACCTACTGAAGAGAAAGAAGATGATATTAAAGAAGACTTTTATAATGATCTGGAAGATGTCATAGAAGAAACCCCCAAACAGGATATCCTGATTATGCTGGGAGACTTCAATGCAAAAATAGGTAGAGAGCAAACTAATAAAAAAGTGGCCGGTATGGAAAGCCTACATACAACTTCAAATGATAATGGATGGAGAGTCATCAACCTAGCAGAAGCCAAAGGACTGCAGATTAGCAGTACCAGGCTACAAAGAAAGGATATACACAAACAAACTTGGAAATCATGCGACAAGAGAACCTATAATCAAATAGATTGTCACAAAATAAAACCTTGCGTTTAACCAGTTGATTATTATAGAGGCTTTCTGATTAAACGGACTATCTGCCAGCGACAACTATTTTAACTAACAGTAAAAACAAATCGGATGTCAAAATCCCAGGACAATATTTGTAGCTGCACGTGTACATCTGGTCGACGGATTGGGAACACTCGGTGGTGAGTGAGACGGATCCCTGCATCGCTTTGACAGTTTATCAACAGGTCGGATTGAAAGCGGAAGTACTCAGCTCGGAAGTAAACAGTCCGTCTGTCATGTAGAATTTCCCGACATAAAACGGAAGGATGGCTGGGATTGTCACCCCTCGACAGCAGATTGACAGTTTGTTGTGGAAACTGTTGTTGGGATCATACAGTAACTCGCTAGCTTGTTGGGGAGGTCAAAACAAGTGATGACAACTTTGACAGTGACTAGGTCAGGGAGGATAGATTCTTGACAATGGATGATATGTCCAAATAACACCTGCAGGACATCAATACCGTCACGGGAACAATTTTAGGTTTTGCCATAAACCATGATTGGGAGAAAGAGAGTTGACCAAAACCGTGGATTATGATGGACGTGTTTGTGGGAGAGCTCTACAGTGTTAGATTAATTTAATATTAACTAGCATGTGTCGTTATGGCAAAGTGTAGTAGCCATCCCGGAATGAGGCGGTTTTGCATAAGGTAGTCAATATATTATAATTAGTTCTAATTAATATAGGCTGTAGCCTTGTTAAAACTAAAGTGTGATGATTAGCACTGTTAGTGGAAAAATAGCTAGAGTAGGGAAGTGATACTTGGCTCTGTTAGTTGAAAATAGATTAGTGAAGTGTTGATAAGCTTTACTAGTTGAGAATTGAGTAATGAGGGATAATTGGGATAGTCCAGTAGGTGTCCCTGGTGGGCGGGGTTCCGCATTCTGTTGATTTTTTTTCTTGTCTTGGCCTGATGATAACCTATGTGTTCAGTAATCTGTCTCTGACAGAGTAGGTTCACTGTATTTTCTGAGCGAGGCCGATGGCCACGATCATCTAATAGAGATCAGTGAGGGGGAGGCTATCACCAGTTGTATAATTTATTTTACAGGTTCCTCTGGTTGGAATGAAGAACCCGGAACCAAAAAGAAATCCTATCCCGGATAAATTATGATGTAGAGAGATGGGCCAGCAACTTTCGCAACGGAAGAAGTTAATACACATTGCTCGGTGGAGCCTAATGGTATATGTATCCTACATGAGTGAATACCAATCGTTAACACACCTGAAGTGATGGATGTTCAGCCCATGAGGAACTAGATCAGTAGGAACTGATGTTCACATTAGATGAAACCAAACATTGAAGTGTAGTTGTTCCACGTATCAAGGAAATCAGAACTTTCAGACTATATCTAGTGAATAAAGCAAGCCATTTTTGTCTAGATAAATTGACTGTTTAAGAGTGAAAATACAGAACTAATAGGAACCGTTGTGTTAGGAACAATAATAATATTTTCCACGGATTATATATTTACATGGGATTCAGATCTCATGGTCATCAGAGCTCCTGGAGGAGGACATGTCTGGAGAGAAGGATACGACTTCGGTGAGGTCTATTGTACTGACTCGTGTGATGTCGTGTAATCCTTGCCATGATGTGTGCACTATGATCCTGAACTTTGAGGGCTGACATATACATTTATGTTATTATACACGACACACATTTTTCTTCGCATACACGTCTCATATACGTTACACTTTTCTTTTAATAAATTAATCTTTATTAATGTTTAGAAGCAAGAGTTGTTGAGTATGTTGCGTTGGGGAAGTATGAGAGGGGGCATAGTACGACAGTGAGAGAGTGATAGGAAAAGGTGTCCACGGGCTGATGGAGTGTGTTGGACGGAAGCTGGTGGATTCTCCAAGATATTGATAGGAAAGAAACATTATGATGTGGGTGTTGACTCTCCTCACTCCAGGGACGACACTTTAAAGGAGGACACGACATAGATCACATTTTAATTAACAACAGAAATGCATCAAACATACAGCAAGTTAGAAGTTATAAAGGAGCTGAGTGCCACAGTGACCACTTCCTCGTTGGAGCAATATTTAAAATAAAACATAAGAGAGCTTTCTATACTAAATTACAAAGATTACACCCAACATATAACAGAGAAAAACTACAAGAAATTACAGTCAAAGAGAAATTTACAGATGAAATCAAATGTAAACTTGAAACTCTGCAAAACCCTTTGAAGGAAAGCGTTGACCAAACTTGGTCATCAAGAATACAATTCAATCTACCGCAGAAGAATGTCTCGGTGTGTTAACCACGCATAGAAAGAACAGATGGTTCAATCAAAAATGTGAAGAAGCAGTCATTAAGAAAAAGAATGCCAGACATTTATGGTTAAATGACATCAACAACATCCAAAAGGAAGAGCAATATAGAAATGAATGTAAAGAGGCTACAAAAATAGTCCGACAGCAGAAGCGGGAATTTATGAGTAATATAATCAAAGATATGGAAACTAATCACCAGAAAAATGAATCCAGAAAGTTTTTTTAAGAACTGAGGGCACCAACAAAACACATATGGTGTAAAAGAAAACAAATGGGAACATGATAAATACCAATGAGGAAATGTGAAACACGTGGAAAGAATATTTTGTTGAATTACTAAATTGTGAAGCTCCAAGTAACACTTTCCCACAGGAAGAGGTTCTAACATGTGAACCACAAATTGAAGAACCTACATTTGAAGAAATCCTATATGTAATCACACGACTTAAAAACAATAAGGCAACTGGGACTGATGGAATTGCTGCTGAATTTATAAAGGCAGGTGGCCATGCATTACATCTAAAGCTATACGAACTAATAATAAAAATCTGGAGGACAGAAGAAATACTCCATGACTGGAAAGAGTCATTATTGATACCTATCTTTAAATGAAGCTGGGGCAATGGTCAACCCAACAAAGGCAACAGTGACTTGGTTCTCGTTGAATAATCATATTGTCAACAATCCAACACCAACTGTAATGCTGTGTTCAGAGACGGTGGAAAGAACGCAGGCAATGAATTACCTGGGGATACGGTTTGATCGAAGTCTTGCTTATAATGTGCACATAGACCAGGTGATAACAAAGGCCAAGCGGGGTTTGGCAGCGATGCGGGTGATGGCGGCAGCAAACTGTGAACAGCGCCATCTATGTCTTCTGTACGAGGGGCTGGTCATGTCTGTTTTGGAGTATGCAATGGCAATCCTGACTCTCAGCCATAAGCAGATAGAAAGGATGGAAAGGACACAGAATGAAGCTATGCGCATTATTCTTGGATGTACAAGAGATACAGCATGCAGGGCGATGCGCTACCTTCTTGATTTTCCAACCATTGAAGAGAGAATACAAGTTTGCAGGGCACGCGCCTACCTCAGAATTAACGCAAACACACAACATCCACTGCATAGTGAAATTAGGAAGGTGAAGGGCAGCAGGTTAAAAAGAGGACGGTCGTGGATGGGTCAAGCCGAAGACATTCTTCAACAAGTGTGTTCACTTGAGGACTTAGAACCTGGCGAGGAGTGGGTGCAAGTGCCAACAGACTTCTGCACATCCTTTTCAGTTTGCATCCAACTAGATAGAAAATGCAGACAAGAAAATCCGGCTGCTGTTGAGGCTGAGGTACAAGCGTTGATTTTCGAGAATTCGCTAGACGGTGACGCGGTCATCTACACAGATGGGTCGGTCGTCCAACATGTGATAAGCTCATGGGCCTTTACAGCTCGGGCCGGAGGGAGAATTGTGAAGGATGACTCTGGTGCTTTCACTGAAACCACAAGTAGTCTGACCATGGAAGTCATGGCAGTAAGTAAAGCAATAACATGGCTCGAGACACAGACATTCACTAGGGCTTGTTTCCTTAGCGACTCAATGAACATGATCAAGAGGATAGAGGAGGGGTCGATCCGAAGAGAATGGTTGCTGCCTCTGAAGCGGTCTGGGCTGGCAAAGATTAGTTTCATCTTCTTGCCAGGGCATGCGGGAGTACAAGGAAATGAGCGGGCTGACAAGCTCGCAGGTGAGGCTACTGTGGAGGGCGGACGCGCCATGGACCAGGCTGACATTCTGAATGCTCTACGAGAAGTGAGACTTTTGCGAGAACCAAGTGATGACTGTGAATCTACAACAATGGCCAGACTGCGGGAGCAGCAAATTAAAAGAGGGGTGGCCAAACAAGAACACTACGCAGGAAGCCAAAGAAGATTGATAAACCAACACAGAACTGGCGTCGTTAGCCGCTACACGCTGCGGGATTTGCTGAGGAGGGGATCCGAGCACTTATGGACTGAATGGTTCGATGTGCAACGAGGATGATCTGTCGACTAACTAACTAACTAACTAACTAACCTATCTTTAAGAAAGGAGACAAGTTCCAATGTGGAAATTATAGAGGAATATCACTACTGTCCACAAGCTATAAGATACTATCCGCAGTATTACTAAATAGACTAAAACCATATTCAGAAGACATATTAGGTGACTACCAGGCGGGTTTTAGACAAAACAGATCAACAACAGATCAGATATTTATCTTACGACAAATAGCCGAGAAAAATTGGGAATATAAAAGCGATCTCCATAACATTTTTGTGGATTTTAAAAAGGCTTATGATAGTGTCCATAGGAATAGTCTATGGAATGCTATGCAAGAAGTTGGAATACCAAGGAAGTTAATCAACATGACCAGACTATGCATGGAAGATACTTATAATATAGTAACATATAAAAGCAGGAAATCAGACCCTTTCCAAATAACATCTGGCTTGAAACAGGGTGATGCACAATCGCCGCTACTCTTCAATCTGGCGCTAGAGAAAGGTGTAAGGAAGGTAAAGGAGGAATGTGATATTTGAGGAACATCCAAGCTGCTTGGTTATTCAGATGATATAGATATTATAGGGCAAAGTGAACAAAAGACATTATAAATATTGACTCACTTAAAGGAAAAAGCCCAACAGATGGGGTTGGTTATCAACCAAGATAAGACAGAATATATGGTAATTTCAAGAGACGGAATGGCTAAAAGCTCTGGCCACATACAAATAGATAATATGACCATTAAAAGAACTGAAACATACAAATACCTGGGTACAATCTTCAACTGCTCCACCATCATAAGGGAAGAAATACAAACTAGAATCAACTCTGGAAACAAGATATACTATGCACTACAACATCTACTAAAATCAAAGGCGCTATCTCGTAACACCAAAATCACAATATACAAAACACTGATCAGACTAGTTGTGCTGTATGGTTCTGAAACCTGGAGTACAACGAAAGGAGACGAAGCCTTGTTACAAACCTTTGAGAACAAAATTTTAAGACGCATCTTTGGACCTATTAGGGATACACAAAGTGGAGAGTGGAAAAGAAGAAGTAACAAAGACATTTATGATGTTTTTAAGTCCCCGCTAATCACTGGTATCATGAAGGCTAATAGACTACAATGGCTGGGGCATATAGAAAGAATGGAAGATAATAGGGAAACAAAACTCGCTTACACTCAGGAAATAAATGACCGTAGACCCCGAGGTAGACCAAGAAGACGGTGGAGAGATAATACACATACAGACCTACAAGCACTTGGAATCATCGACTGGCAAGAGAAGGTCCACCAGAGAGACGAATGGAGACGGATTGTATCTGCAGCAAAGAACCTCAATGGCTCGGAACGCTGAAGAAGAAGAAGAAGATACCTCATCGCAGATGTATATATACCTCACCGCAGATATATATATATATATACTTCATCGCAGATGTATATATGTACCTCACCGCAGATGTGTGTATATATATACGTCACCGCAGATGTATATATATACCTCACCGCAGATCATATATATATATATACCTCACCGCAGCTGTATAAATACTTCACCGCAGCTGTATAAATACCCCACCGCAGCTGTATAAATACCCTACCGCAGCTGTATAAATACCTCACCTCAGCTGTATATATACCTCACCACAGATGTATATATACCCTACCCAGCTGTATAAATACCTCACCGCAGCTGTATAAGTACCTCACCGCAGCTGTATAAGTACCTCACCGCAGCTGTATCTCGGAACACTTGTAGAACTTGTAGTTTGTCGGAACTTGTAGTTTGAGTGAGAGAGTGAGTGAGTGTGAATGAGTGAGCGTGAGAGTGAATGAGTGAGCGTGAGAGTGAATGAGTGAGCGTGAGAGTGAATGAGTGAGCGTGAGAGTGAATGAGGGAGCGGGAGAGTGAATGATTGAGCATGAGAGTGAATGAGTGAGTGGGAGAGTGAATGAGTGAGAGTGAATGAGTGAGCGGGAGAGTGAATGAGTGAACGTGAGGGTGAATGAGTGAGCAGGAGAGTGAACGAGTGAGCTGGAGAGTGAATGAGTGAGAGTGTCTGTGTGGGAGTGAATGAGTGAGAGTGAATGAGTGAGCGTGAGAGTGAATGAGTGAGCGGGAGAGTGAATGAGTGAGCGGGAGAGTGAATGAGTGAGCGGAAGAGTGAATGAGTGAGCGGGAGAGTGAATTAGTGAGAGTGAATGAGTGAGCGGGAGAGTGAATGAGTGAGCGGGAGAGTGAATGAGTGAGCGTGAGAGTGAATGAGTGAGAGTGAATGAGTGAGAGTGAATGAGTGAGCGTGAGAGTGATTGAGTGAGAGTGAATGAGTGAGCGTGAGAAGGAATGATTGAGCGTGAGAGTGAATCAGTGAGCGGGAGAGTGAATGATTGAGCGTGAGAGTGAATGAGTGAGCGTGAGAGTGAATGAGTGAGCGGCAGAGTGAATGAGTGTGCGGGACAGTGAATGAGTGAGCGTGAGAGTGAATGAGTGAGCGTGAGAGTGAATGAGTGAGAGTGAATGAGTGAGCGGGAGAGTGAATGAGTGAGCGGGAGAGTGAATGAGTGAACGGGAGAGTGAATGAGTGAGCGGGAGAGTGAATGAGTGAGAGTGTGTGTGTGAATGAGTGAGAGTGAGAGTGAATGAGAATGAGAGAATGTGTGTGTGGTGTGTGTGTGGGACGCGCTGGCATCACTACTTTTACGTCACATACTTTTTATGTACATATTTTTCTCCATGTTTAGCCTTGTTTATGTTTACAACATTCATTTCACAATGTTTATTTTTCTTCCTATGTAAATGTATAATGCTCTTGATGAACGAAAGACGAGTGATTGGAAGGGCCGAATGTAAGACGGGCCTGCGCGCCCAATTTGTGACCCTAATAAAGTTGATTTGATTTGATTTGATTTGATTTGTATAAATACCTCACCGCAGCTGTATAAGTACCTCACCGCAGATCTATATATACCTCACCACGCTGTATATATACCTCACCGCAACATGTAATATGCGTCTCCACTGTTCCAGTATCAGTCGTGCTTACCCCACCGATTTGTGAGCTTGGACAGAGACACGAGAGCCGTACAGTACAATGCTATTGGGGACGGTGCTTCTGTATCGGGTCCGGAGGAAATACTCTGCGGCAACCTCAGCCTTGTAGATACAGGGCCTTTCAAATCTCAAAAAAACTTGAACGGCAATTCGTAGGACGTGTGCGTTAAAGCTCAGTGCTCCAGACGATTCAGTAACCAACCTACCAACCAACAACGAATCAAACACCAAGCATGTATTCTTACATATTTAGCTATTCACACAAGCCATTTATTCTACCCCTTTATCAATTCTAGTACCAGTTCTAAACCACCCCATTATTATATCCATACATTCCCAACAACGCTCGCATTGCATGCTACTTGCATTCTGTGGTTATCACATTATACCGAGATTATCTCATGTCGCATGTAACATTTCGGTTAAAGTACGCATCGTTTACATTTCTACATCTCTGTGTGTCGTTGTTCACATACATATTTGCACCAGAAGTGTATCTCCAATCTTTGTCGCTATAATAGCCTTTATTCTTCTGGCGCGTCTTTTACATAACGTTAATCTCCACACAGCCTGTTGTAAAGAATATCAATCCTTCACTTGTTTCCCTGTATCGTGAATTTTCGGGTAGCTGTTAAAACCCCGTGGTTGTTATAATCCAGTGTGTTATAACCATGTTACTGTTGTAACCTGTTGTTGTATATAATCCAGTGGCTGTTATAACATTGTGGTTGTTATAATCCGATACATGATATAATCCAGTGGCTGTTATCACCCTGTGGTTGTTATAATCTGATACATGGTATAATCCAGTAGCTGTAATAACGCTGTGGTTGTTATAATCCAGTGTCTGTTATAACCATGTGGCTGTTGTAACCCTGTTGTTGTTATAATCCAGTGGCTGTTATAACACTGTGGTTGTTATAATCAGGTACATGATATAATCCAGTGGCTGTTATCACCCTGTGTTTGTTATAATCAGGTACATGATATAATTCAGTGGCTGTTATAACCATGCGGCTGGTACTGTCCGTTGCTGTTATAAACCTATGACTGGTGTAACCACGTGACTGCTATAACCCGGTACCCGTTATAAACTAATATCTGTTATAATCCTGCGACTGTTATAACCCCGCGACTGTTATTACCCGGTACCACTTGTAGTCCTAAAGTTATACCTCTTTAAATCTCGCAGAGCGTTATTGGCTTACACCTTCAACATCAAGGACGCACTGCTCTATTCATTTTCACTTCCTGAATGAATGATCAGGAAAGATCATTGGGAAGAGAGGCAGAATCAGACCAAGAGAAATTATGCTGGGTGGGCTGAGACGGTAGTATGGAGGAATATCATCAGCAGAGTTGATCCCGGATACCAATGACCGAAATCTGTAGAGAGACATAAACGCATCGGAAGGTTAAGGGGCCGAAACATTCGACGAGGGGGACCGCTTCTGATGATCAGAAGCCTCATATCGTGATTGCTCCCTGGCGGAGTTTCTACTACTTTATGATGATGATTGAATGGCACGCGAGTCACCTCTCTTAAACTCTCGTACTTCTCCAGTCTAGTCTCTATACCTTGTTAACATTTTCTTTTCATTGCTTCCTTGTCTTTATTCTTTAATGTTACGTTTGTCTCATCTTTCTGAAATTTCAGAAAGGTGTATAAAGGCAATAACGCTGGTTCCATGACACGGGTATTCAGTCCACAACAATAAAAAAAAGAAATGGATGATATAATATATAACGTCGATTTTACTACTTGTGATTGTGTTCTAGCAACGCATAAGGTCTGCTTCTAGTTTTATTTTTTTTTGGTGGGGGGGGGGGGGGGGGGGGGGTGGAATTCATTCATAGAATGAGACCACCTCACCTCAGAATCCCTCTACTTTCTCCTGCCGGACTCCATACCTGGTACATCCCAGGTCCCGTGTCTGCCAGGCTGCAAATTGCACTTTAACGATAGTTCATACATAAACAGACATGTATTGTTTAACGCTCATAAAAGTAGAGGAAAGAAGCAGGGATTAGCAAAGACACTAGTTTGTCATTCTTCGAAGTACACTTGTTCCTACAGCGAGGCTCGGTCGTTATTTGGAGGTGACAGGTTCGAATCCCGATCGGTAACTATAGCTTTCAATTTTTATGTTGTCTAGTGCGTCCTTTAATACCTAATTCTTTCCTCTACTTGTATGATATTGATGATTTGATTCGGTAAGGACCAAACAATACAAATTCGTTTATTTATGAACCATCCTAGTGGCCTAAAAGGGTTCCTTAAATGACACTTTAACGATACAAAATCTTCCAATGGCATCTCCGCATTCAAGGTTGTTGTTTTTTTTAGCATATCCTTTACAGGACTTAGCTGTCAACACCAGCATCTTTTAGCTGTATATTGATCTCTTGGCAAGAGAGCTGGCCGCTCAGAAAGCAATGGCAAACTACTGAGGAATGCTTTCTGAGCGGCCAGCTCACATACCCCGTAAGTTACCGATGCGATTCGAACCACTGCTGATTTGAACCGTCGTCACGTTACCGACGAGAGTATACGAGATTACGGAGAAAAGTCATAACCTCTAAGCCACGAAGCCGGCTGCATTCAAGGTTGCCAATCATAAATCCCCAATAGTTTATGTCCTGCGCGTTTAGTCTACTTCTACTGCGCTGTACCCTGACATATCATGGGTTTGACTGTTTAAGACAAAAGATCATAAACCTGCTTTTGGTCAGTGAAGACTCGGGCCATGGCATATTGTAGGCCTGAATGCACGAAGGAATAGACGGCAAGTCGGTCACTCACTAAAATGACGAGACCGCAGCTACATAAGAGTGGATCCCATCAGTTTACCTGGAAATGAAGAGGCTGACAGACTAGCAAAAGACTGCGGATGACTATTAAGTAACCGGAATTTTATTATAACATACATGGCAGAGTATGGACAACGGACAATATTATTTTAGGGCACAAACGGACTTTTAAGCAATACCATATCGTGAGAATCGAGCAGTTTGCACACACGCAATTGCGGTTACAACATTTCTGCCTTATTATCGACTTGTATCGTGTAAGAACAACGAAGAATTATTCGTTTTGTTTTAACTCAGAGACTGTGAAACCTTGTGAAATCTACAGACGAATGATGGTTCAGTATGGAGTCAGTTGTACTGAGCTAGGGGAGAGTGTATGAATGAATAGAAAGGTGTCAACATGTTAAGACAAAGTTCGAGACTCAGGAATCCGCTGGGAAGGCCATGGTAATCATCTTTTGGAATATCTAGGACCATGTATTGGTGCATATCCATTAAAGAGGTGAAACTGTGACTGGTGCTCGGTACAGTGATATGCTAGTGAACAAACTGAAGCCAGCTATACGATTAATGGACCTCAAGACGTAGAAGAGTATACCTTACGTTAACTTAATATTAAATAAAGAATATTTCTTTTTTCTGTCCATATGTAAAGCTTAAATAGTTTACTTAGTAAACCTTGGAATAATGTTTATGTGTTGTGAAGAGCGAGATACATACATTCAGAGAGAGAGAGAGAGAGAGAGAGAGAGAGAGAGAGAGAGAGAGAGAGAGTGAGAGAGAGAGAGAGTGAGAGAGAGAGAGAGAGAGAGAGAGAGAGAGAGAGAGAGAGAGAGAGAGAGAGAGGGATCACCTACAGGAAATCACCAAAACTATGTCCTATTTCTCAAGACTGATATGATGCTTACACAGGGACACACGACATTTCCCCCACACGCCGTGTCTTCCGTGATACACAGACCCTTATTGTCTGTGTCACTATATTTCAACATCGTGTGTGGGGGATCACAAATACAGGTTCTCCACCTTTGTGTTCCTGTGTCCCCTCATAGACTCTAGGATCTTTTACGCCGATTACCCACAACCGCGGCTATTCTGTTACGGGGTGTGAATATATTGTTGTGTTTGTTCACTCTGTTTGAACTCAGGCGTAGTCCATTCACTTGCTGCTATTGTCACTTAACAGGTATAGTGCCAAATAAAAAGTAGGTTTGGACAAAACAAAAATTGATGATGGAAAATAGAAAGTAGGTTTGGATCAAACAAAAATTGATGATGGAAAATAGAAAGTAGGTTTGGATCAAACAAAAATTGATGATGGAAAATAGAAAGTAGGTTTGGTTCAAACAAAAATTGATGATGGAAAATAGAAAGTAGGTTTGGATCAAACAAAAATTGATGATGGAAAATAGAAAGTAGGTTTGGACCAAACAAAAATTGATGATGGAAAATAGAAAGTAGGTTTGGATCAAACAAAAATTGATGATGGAAAATAGAAAGTAGGTTTGGACCAAACAAAAGTTGATGATGGAACATAGAAAGTAGGTTTGGACCAAACAAAAATTGATGATGGAAAATAGAAAATAGGTTTGGACCAAACAAAAATTGATGATGAAAAATAGAAAGTAGGGGTATCACAGTTATGGCTTAAAAGTTGTTAATATGCTTTTTTTTTAAAAGTTAGTTGCATGTCCTTTTACAGGACGTAGCAGTCAACCCCAGCATTGTTTGCCTGTTTGTGATTCCTGGGCAAGTTTACGTTCAGTAGTTTGCCATTACTTTCTGAACGGCCGGCACCCATACCATTTCATTAAAAAAAAATTACCGACACTGCTGTGTTTCGAACGCTGGTAAACGGGGTTACGAGCTGCGCCCGTAAGGCCTTCGACACGGAGCTAGAATTATATTTATTATACATATTATATATCAAATTAAAGTACGTTGCTCAGGGAAAACTACTGTATTTTGAGACAACGTTTCGCAATAACAACATTTCGGCGATGCATAAGTCATTGGCAGATAGGGGAAGTCATTTAAGACGATTGATCATCCCATGGCAATTAATCAGTTAAACATGAGGTTTATAGGTAACAGTATTGATTTCAATGCACCGGGTTTGATCTCGTATGGTCCGGTCTCTTTCCTCAGAGCGGCCTGCAGAAAGCTTCAGAGAAAGCACGAACTCTGTAGCTACTGCGACGACCCCCGGGATTCTCCGAGGAAATTTGACCCCGTGAACCGAATGACGAGTTCGGAATCGAACCGCTAACATTCGGAGCGTGAGGCATGTGCCTTAACCACTTCGTCACGGAAACCACCCCTGACTGCCATTGATGAAGGTAAAAGACCTTGGTTTCATGCCACGGTGACACATTGTGGATATGGTCCTAGGGTCATATTTCTTGACCAGCTGGTACCTGAGGACTGAGTGGTCAGTATTACACCAATCCCAGTAACTCCCGTCACGTGTTCTAGGACCCTTTTTATGAGCCCAGGACCAAAGTAGCGCAAGGGTCAGCGTGCTTGCCAGTCCACTCAGTGGTCACGGCTTCGAATTCGCATCGGGGCGGAATTTTAAAAACTGACCTTGGCCCGCAGGACAATCTAGTCTACAATGGGCACAAGAACATGGTTTAGGAAGTAAAGACTTTCATGTGATATTGCCCACATCACCCGATTTGTCTATACATAATTTCAAACTGCACACAGTATGCTAAGCGTGGCTCTGGTTTCTGAGACCTATGTTGCGATCACCTTGGACTGCCAATGCAACTAACAGTGAGTGCCTGTAAGAGACCAGTGAAAATAGAACCAAATATATATATATATATATATATATATATATATATATATATATATATATATATATATATATATATATATATATATATATATATATATATATATAAACAAGCAAACATGACACACACACTATTCTTTGGTGAGACGGAGGGCAGAGGACAACATCGTAACTACTGGAAAGATCAGCGCCAAAGGAGGCAGCGGCAGACCGAGAGAAATGATGCTGGATGGGCTGCGGCGGCTGCATGAGGGAATACCACCCATTGAAATGATCTAGACAAAGATCTGTAGAGATGCATACATGTCTACCCCAGCTACAGGACCCATGATGATCTCTCCAATATCAGATAATGATGATGATGACTGCAGTGGATCTCCAGTAGTTTATGTCCTGATTCTTCATCGTAGATTCTGATAGACGATATTTTGACCATACCTGCATGTCAATTCATTTATATCTTTAGCGTTTTTTAGTACTTTTAGCCACATTTTCCCTTCGACTGTGATTTTCGGTGGAGTATTGTGTATTTTAATTTGACCAAAGTGCCTTGTCTTTCTCACCGTAATTTCCAAACGTGAATATGTCAATCAAATATCCTGCAACAGGGACTTACCCGAGTAACAGCTCATCAACTCACGTTCCCGGATCTTCATGACCGATCTCATCTGGTCATATCTAGACTTGAGGGAATCATACTTCTCCTGCAGGACCACCAGCTCGCCCTTGGACATGTTCAGCAGAAGCTGGACCGTCATGAGCTCCTCCTTCAGGTTGTTCTCTGAACGAAACAACTGCGGAGACGCCAACATGGATCACGTGAACAGCTTTTCAAAGTTGGTGTTTACCAATATAAACAAAATATTGAACTCTATGTGGTTATCAGTACAAACAATACATTGGACTTTATTGTGGTTATCAATACAAACAACATATTGGACTGTATGTGGTTATTTTTTGTTTGTTTTGTCGCTCGCTCTCTTTGAACTCAAGTGTAGTCCATACACACTACTTCTAATAGTTTTTTTTTTTTAATTCGCATATCCTTTACAGGACATCGCTGTCAACAGCAGCATCTTTCAGCTGTCTGTTGATCTCTTGGCAAGATTACCCTCAGTAGTTTGCCATTGCTTTCTGAGCGGCCGGCTCAGTATCCCGCAAGTCACGAGCGGGGGTCGAACCGCCTCAGCTCTCGCTCCGCTACGAGACTGCGTGATAAACGGGATTACAGAGAAAGTGTTGTAACCCCACAGCCAGAGAGACCGGCACTTCTAATAGTGCTGGACTGAATTTTGCGTGTTGATTAGCTTTACCTGTTTATAGTGTCCCTCGCCATCAGGCGAACCTACTCCGGTTTCACAGGTACTTGTAATCAACGTCGCCAAGTTCCCCCGAAGTCGGAGAGTGTCTGCCTGTACGGCGAGGAACCACCAGTCTGCACTCCAATAAGCCAGACATGGGACAACGGATATTCACGCAGACCTCAGGTCCTGTTGATGTTGGACAACAGTATACCTTCATCCGACATACAGGACTTTCACGTTGGAGCTCAAGCCAACGAACACAAGCAAGCAAGCAAGCTGCAACGTCGCCAAGTCAAGGACAATATGTCAACATTTTTGTCCACATGACCGGCGTAGGGCTTACACCCCGTACCTTGGCATCAGCACGCCGGATGCGTTCTTATCCATTCGGCCATGCTGACCTACGTATGTGGCTATCAGTACAAACAACATATTGGACTGTATGTGGTTATCAATACAAACAACATATTGGACTGTACGTGGTTATCAATACAAACAACATATTGAATTCATCCAGGTACAGAACAACTGTTATCAGATGCTTTCCTGCTGGTGTATTACTGGATCCCTTCAGGCAAGCAAGAAATAATTACACTGTAACCTCTGATGCGTGTCGTAAGAGACGAATATGGAGGGTTGGCGCGAGACTGACTATCTCATCGGATAGAAAACCTTTCCTGTACTTTAAAGCATTGGTTAGCAAGTCTATAAATTATTTGATGTGAGTCGGTTGAGGTCCAATGCACCATTGGGGAATGAACGGCAATAGAAGAAGACTGTTTTCCAGCACGCCATGTCTTTTCAAGATGTTGTTTTGGATATAGAAGTATGGATCTTGAGCACTAAATACAGGACTCCGGTCATGCAGTGTTGTGGAAACATCCTGAATCTCCAAGTACCTGTTCGCACCTTGTCGGTTTTAGTGTTAACAAGAGTAGTTTGATGACGTGTCATCTGTGGTTCATGATACTCCTTATAGGACAAATATGTCATAAGACAGCCATTAGTCTCTGACTCTGATCTGCTTAGATCCATACAGACTTGGGAAGATATGGTGTCTTCTTCTGGCCTTCGACATCCACCCGGTGGTGTGTTACCTTTGCCATTGACAGCAATGTTCGACTGACAGGATAAGTGAGCGTCCTGGTGTTTTTCAATTACATAGTTGTCCACTTTTTCCCGTGGATGTTCGTCCCCCAGAGGTAAAAATGCCCAACAACTTGTCGTTTCCCGCCCTTCACCCGTTGGGGATGCAGTTTAGAGTTTCCCTTCAACGAGCTCACGATTGCCTTTCTCACACTCTCCAGTACTCTTGAAGGACTTCTATACTGATCACCACAAGAAAGAATGAAAGAACCTAGAGTTCATTCCTCTTGGAAAGTTCACGTGTCGGATATGACACCAGCAGTAATTTATATCTCATGTCCAATTCGGACAAATAATGGAGTGAAGGAACTGGTACGCTTAACCAACTCTGCTCTAAAATATTCCATAAATTAAATGACCTTGATCGACTAGGGGTCGTCGATCGTGGATTAAGCCTGTTACACACATCTGTAGGATCCAGATCTAAGCAGACACAAGATCGTCTACGCCACTTTACAAGACGAAAGATGATGATGATGATGATGATGATGATGATGATGATGATGATGATGAGGATGATGATGATGATGATGATGATGATGATGATGATGATGTAGTTGAGAACTGACAAGAATAGGCCGCTGCTCAAGGAACACTTCAAAATGAGAACACATACCCAGAAAAAGAATATTAATAGCATGTCTGATTCTCGTATTCACTCACTGGGATCCCCGCAAGTGCTACGGAGTTTTGTACACCCAGCTGAGATTTCCTATGGAAACATATGGTGGCAAACTGGAGACGTCCGTGTCCAAGCGAGACGACCTTTTACCAACATCACTAACACGACAAAGCTCCTCCACGGAAACAGCCAAAAATAAGTCCCATAGAAAGAACCAGGTGTGGGTAAAGGTTAGGATCATCCACATTTTGTAGGCCCGAGTACACGGACAATGGATAACCAGTTTTTTTATCTTCCCATATTGAAGCCTCAAGGCGTAGTGGCTAGACACTCTCAGGCCGACCAGAGGGTCAAGGGTTCGATCTCCAGCTGAGCGAATTGGAATTTTTTCAAAATTGACTTGGGAGTCCAGGTTGACTCTACCTAAAATGGGTACCATGAATTGTTTTTGGTAGTAAAGGCGGCCGCTGTGATACTGACCTCATCAGCCACCTAGTGCCGACTGGTTCATACAAATATAGGTCCAGCACCGCATGCCCGGCCGGTCTCTCTGGCCGAGGGGTTACAACACTTTCTCCGTAATACTGTTTATCACGCAGTCTCGTGGCGGACGAGAACTGGGAGCGGTTCGACCCCCGCTGGGGACTTGCGGGATAACTGAGCCGGCCGCTCAGAAAGCAATGGCAAACTACTGAGCGTAATCTTGCCAAGAAATCAACAGACAGCTGAAAGATGCTGCTGTTGACAGCGATGTCCTGTAAAGGATATGCGAATTTAAAAAAAAAAACAACCGCATGCCCGATGCGCCTTAAGGCGTGAACAGGATCATTTACTTGACCAGGGAGTCTCCGTGGCGAAGTGGTCAAGCCGTCTGACTCGGGCTCCGAAGGTTGTAGGTTCGATTCCAAGCCGCGTTCTTCGGTTTACGAGTGCATTTTTTTAGCAGACTCCTGGGGGAATCGTCTCTGGAACTACGGAGTTCGTGCTTTGTGCGACGCTTTCGGCAGTGGAAAGAGATTGAGCCAAATGGGATAAAATCCGGTGCAATGAAGTCGATACTGTTGACTTTTGAGCGACTTTTTATTTACTTGATCTACCTTTTTTACTCCAGCGAACGCGTTCATAAAATCCTCTGCGTAACGTCCTATCCACTACACCAACGCGTCCGCTAAGCTGCCCCATAATCGTAACTAGATAATTCAGTTTCCATGGAAACGCATACTGTAAACAACAATATTGAGAACGTCGCGGATAAAGAACAAAATCATCGCCGTATTAAGAGCTGCTGGTCCAAGCGCATCACTTACTACACCCGTTAGGAAATCACTTACAACACCCATTAGGAAATCACTTACTACACCCGTTAGGAAATCACTTACAACACCCATTAGGAAATCACTTACTACATCCGTTAGGAAATCACTTACAACACCCAGTAGGAAATCACTTACTACACCCATTAGGAAATCACTTACTACACCCGTTAGGAAATCACTTACTACACCCGTTAGGAAATCACTTACAACACCCATTAGGAAATCACTTACAACACCCATTAGGAAATCACTTACTACACCCGTTAGGAAATCACTTACTACACCCGTTAGGAAATCACTTACTACACCCATTAGGAAATCACTTACTACACCCGTTAGGAAATCACTTACTACACCCATTAGGAAATCACTTACAACACCCGTTAGGAAATCACTTACTACACCCATTAGGAAATCACTTACAACACCCGTTAGGAAATCACTTACTACACCCATTAGGAAATCACTTACTACACCCGTTAGAAAATCACTTAGTAAACCCATTAGAAAATGGCTTACTACATCCATTAGAAATCACTTACTGCACTCATTAGGAAATCACTTTCTACACCCATTAGGATATCACTTCCTACATCCATTAGGAAATCACTTACAATACCAATTAGGAAATCACTTACTAAAACCATTAGGAAATCAATTACTACACCCATTAGGAAATCACTTACTACATCCATTAGGAAATCACTTACTAAAACCATTGGGAAATCACTTACTACTGTCATTTAAAAAACTGTCATTTACTGCCAATATAGTACCTTGCGGTGTATGGCAGAGGGGTCTTTGAGCCTGAGGAATAAAGGCCGCCTGGCTAGTGCAGTCGCCGTGAACTGTGTAGGTTAGGATTTTCTTTTTGCCCCCGACAGAAAAAAATCCCAGACCTTACCGAGGGATCGAACCCGGGTCTACCGAAAGAGAGTCCGGCGTTCTAGCCACTCGGCCAGCCGCTCCTCGTCGATTCTCATTTACTACATCATTAGGAAATCACTTTACTAAAACCATTGGGAAATCACTTCCTACACCCATTAGGAAATCACTTACTACATCATTAGGAAATCACTTACTAAAACCATTGGGAAATCACTTACTACACCCATTAGGAAATCACTTACTACATCATTAGGAAATCACTTACTAAAACCATTGGGAAATCACTTACTACACCCATTAGGAAATCACTTACTACACCCATTAGGAAATCACTTACTAAAACCATTAGGAAATCACTTACTACATCCATTAGGAAGTGACATATGAAATTTACTGGACGGACCAACAGCAGATGTTGAGTAAAGAAATAAGAGTTATGTGGTTGGAAAGGGCGGAGGGGGTACTAGGCAAAAGAGGCAGACAAAGATCGAGATACATGAACATGAAAAGCTTAAAATCATCATCAAATGCCATGTCGATCAGCGTGGGCAATAATGTTTCGCCATCTCACACGATCACCAGTCGTGGATCAGCTCTGTGCTCTTGTCTCGACAATGCTATATGATCAAGCTACCCAGGTATCTAATGCTCTGCCTGTGCGTTTGCTCTTTTCTCATCAATATTGCTAGTTGTTACTGTTTCATAGTTTATTTGTTTCTTATAACGTGCCTACAACCTTGATTCTATATATCTAATTTCTCTCATAAGTTTCTGATTATCACTTGTTTTTTGATGAACTTGCTCGTTGGTTTTTACGTCTGTCCATGGTATTCTTTGCATTTTCCTCAGAAACCACATTTCCACTGTCAATAGATGCTTCTCAGCTTAAAGCTTAAACACTTGAGCATCAAATAATAGTACACGCTACACCAGTTTTATCAAAATTAGGTGTGTTCACAAAGCATGTTGTGATATTTTTTATCTCCGCCGTTATACCATGGCAAGTGGCACGCGGCGTATTAAGTGATAAAATAACCAAAAACAGACGCAATGTTAACACTTAGTGAAATGTTTGTCGTTGCTACTTGTGGTCATAAGAAAAGTAGTGTTTTATTAGCAAATAAAACAGCATTAGCATTCTCATCATCATCATGTGCCATGTCGATAAGCATGTGCGGTCATGTTTCGCCACCTCACTCAATCACCAGAGTCGTGGATCAGCTCTATATTTTTGTCTCGATTATGCCACCTGGAAAAGCCATCTAAAAGCCATGGAAAAGCCACCTCTCTGCCTTCTCTTTGTTCTTTTCCCCTCAATCTTACCATTTGCCACTGAGTTCTCCAGTTTATTCCTTCTCATAATATGACTGTCTGCGTCTAATTTCTCAAATCAGTTTACGGATTTCATTTGTTTATTGTGGAACTTGTTCATTTGTGTTGCCGTCTTTACTGGTATTTGAGTTAGTATTCTAGCAAGTCCTTTCTAGCTCCGTCACATCTGACTAAGACCTGACATACACACACACACGTACACACACACGCACGCACGCACACACACGCACGCACAGACACACACTCACACACACACACGCGCGCACACACACACACACACACACACATATATATATATATATATATATATATATATATATATATATATATATATATATATATATATATATATATATATATATATACACACACACAAACACACTGTTTAATCAGGTTTGGGTAGATGAGACTGGGGAAGAACCATAATTATCCCAATTTGGAAAAACAAAGGCAGTAGACTAGACTGCACACAATAAAGGGGTATTTCCCTTTTGAGTCATACTGGAAAAATATTGTGCAGAATAATCCAAATAAGACTACGACATACAATAGAACCCCAGCTAAACGAAACACAAAATGGATTTCTGAAAAACAAAGGAAGCACAAATGCCACCTTTGAACTTAGACAACTGACGGGAAAATCAATTGAATTTAATTAAACACACTACTTAGCCTTTAACGACCAAGAAAAGGTATTTGATAGAGTAGATAGAAAGAAACTGTGGAAAATCCTTAAACGATATGGAGTGCACATCTAACAAACTTATTATGGAGTTTATCAGCAACAGTGACTGTAAAGTAAGAACAAACAGTTAGCTTCATCATAATATCCGGAGTAGGACAATGTTGTGTCCTATTCCCCCTCTTGTTCATAACCTATATAGGCAGCATATGTAAAGAAACTAGTCTAAATGAGGCCGCAACAACACCGCATGAAGAACAGAACACAGAAGAAGAACCAACAGCAAATTACACCATTAACGAACTCCTATTTGAGGACGACCAAGAACTAATAGCAAAATCAGAAGCACAATTACAATTCCACATAAATAGTTTAAACGAAGTATGTAAGGAACATAACATGATAATTTAGCATTAGTAAAACAGACGTAATGACTATAACCAACAAGAAAATAAATAACAGATATCCATCTAAAAGAACACCTCCTAAAACAGGTAAAGAGCTTCAAGGACTTGGAAGTATATCATGGAATGGCAAATCAGAGGACGAGTTCGAAAATAGAAATAGAAGCAGTAAGGCAAACCAATTAATTGAACAAACACGTATCAGTAGATAAAAAAAAAACATACAATCTTTCTACCAACACTATGATACCAATGCCAACCCTGGACAATGACCAAAATAGTGAAAAGAAAAATTATAACAATTGAAATAATGTATACCACAACCAGCAATGATTTACAGACCAAATGGAACCAGAAGAAGAGACCGACCATGTAAACGATGGACAGAGTCCATGGGAATCTCGATATAAAGAGCGCATAAACGGACACCTTGTCGCTGTTTATGCTTCACCTCGATATATATCAGTTTCTTAGCCGGTGTTAATGCTTTGCGGCTGCCAAGTGCACCTCGTGTGTTCCGCGGAGAGAGTGTCTCAGTTTAGACAGAATAATAATGGAAAGTATGCTTCTAGGGCCGGTCTCTCTGGCCGAGGGGTTACAACACTTTCTCCGTAATCCCGTTTATCACGCCGAGTCTCGTAGCGGGAGAGAACTGGGAGCGGTTCGACCCCTGCTGGTGACTTGCGGGGTACTGAGCCGGCCGCTCAGAAAGCAATGGCAAACTACTGAGCGTAATCTTGCCAAGAAATCAACAGACAGCTGAAAGATGCTGCTGTTGACAGCGATGTCCTGTAAAGGATATGCAAAAAATGCTTCTAGGGTAAAGAGATCGACCAGCATATCCGTGGACATAGAAAGGTATAAACCCCCTTCGTACGACATTGCAGGAGGCAGTAGAGCTACTGAAGGACTGAGAGTCTTTCCGTCCGTTTGAAATGAGAGCTTTCTACAAACGACTTGCCAAAAAACTACTAGAAGGAGGGCGTAAGGAGGGTGGGGGGGGGGGGGGGGGGGGGGTCGTGGCTAGTTAAAAGTTAGTTGCGTATCCTTTACGGACGTAGCAGTCAACCCCAACATTTTTTGTCTGTTCGTGATTCCTTGGAAAGTTTACGGTCATTAGTTTTCCATTGCTTTCTGAACGACCGGCACCTATACCATTTCATAAAAAACACAGGTGTGTTTCCAACGTGGTATGCCGGATTACGAACTGCATTCGTAACTCTTTGGTCACGGAGCAACGTAGTTCGCGCTTTGTGCAACGCTTTCGACAGGCTACCATTCGGAATGAGATTGAGCCGTATGGGGTAACACCCGGTGCAATGAAGTCATTTTCTCGCCTTGAAACGCTGTATCAGTGTATAGTTGTTGTTTGCATGACAAAGGCTCTAACAGAAACGTCCAATTTGTTACTTGGATTGTGCTCTACTAAAGCTTGCCATTTCGACAACTGTTTTATTTGACTTACTCATCGTATATCTAAACAATGGGAACCCTTGATAGGGCCATAGTTTCTATTTCCGTGACGAGACCTTGTTTAGGAATCAATTTGCTTCGATGATTACATGTTGCAGAATATCAGTATTTAGTTCTGCTTCCTGATCGACAGTATTCTAAGAAAAGTGTAGGAAAAGAAAAATATCTGTAAATTAATCAATCAAGTGCCGTCTCTGCAATGAAGGCTGAATGCAATGGAACTCCAACACTGTTCTTTCGCCCTGACTGTACATTCTGTCAGATTGCTATTCGTCCATCAATTTATGTTATCCTCCCACTTGTATCATTGTTTACCTCTCGCTCGCTTGCCTTCAACCTTACCCTGAAGTATGGGTTTTATAAGAGTTATGTCTTTTAACGTAGCCGAAATATTTAACTTGCCTCTTTTTTATTTCTTTCATCAGCTATCTTTTCATCCCCAGTTTTTCTAGAACCTCTGTATTTAATTGTTTTTGTTTCCATGAAATGCAAAAAAAAAAAAAAAAACAATATTTAACGCAATATAGTGACAAATACAAGGCTTACGACACACTTAAGATTTACCTCCACCATCTTGTCTTGTTGGTCAGTAGATTTGACCTCACACTCCGTTGCCTTCAGAGTCGAGATGTCCAGTTTGTAATTGCGGTCCTTCAATTGGTTCTTTAGTATCGCGCGCTCGCGTCTTAACATAGTAATCTGTTGATAGATTATTACAGAAATGATTATACCACTCATAAACATAGTAATTTGTTGATAGATGATTACAGTGGTGATTATACCGCGCTAGGACATAGTAATCTGTTGGTAGATTAATAAAATTGTGATTATGCCACACACTGACATAGTAATTTGTCGGTAGATAGTTACAGTGGTGATGATACCACACATGAACATAGTAATCTGTTGACAGATCGTTACAGGAGATATTATACCACTAGCGTCGGTCATTTGGATGTAAATGTTGACTTCTCGTCCTTGACTTGGTGAAGTATATTAAAAGTACCACTGAAGTCGGAAAAGGACTCCCCAGATGGCGAGGGACACAGGATAGGAAAAACTAATCCTCACACCCAAATCAGCCCAGTGCAATTACTAGTAGTAGTAGCTGCTACCAAATAATAGCCTGTTTGTCATTTTGGTTTTTGGTTACCTGCCCTACCGTGCAGCTGTCCGTCAGTCCAATCTCCATCCTGATAGCCTGTCAACATAACTTTCTGTCTGTTTGCTACCAATCTGTCTGATTTTCTATCATTGCGTTTGCCTACAAATGTGACTTCCTGTTTACCTGTAGGCCTGTCTGCTCGCACACTCGTAATCTGTTTGAACACTATCTCGGTACAGATTACAAGGCCCCTAAATCAAAACAACAACAATAAAAAATTACCCAAAACGATAACTTGTATAATAAACATTCCCATATGTATGGTACGTTACATCATCCTTAGGTATTTATAATGGCAATGTTACTGTCAAAGACTCAATTAGGGAGTAGTGAAGACCACCCTGAAAGAGTGGTCTACCTCAATTCGATTAGAGGTCACCCAGTGCCCCTACTTGAGGGCAGGGTAGATGTAAGGAGTAGGTAGGAAGGGGAACTATCAAATAGTCCTCTCATGAGACACGGAGGTGTCAACCAGAGAGTAAGCACTCTGGTCACGGCGCAATCACGCCTACGTGATAGACACGGAGAAGTGGAATACCACTCAAGAGGAGACGGCTACTCTAAGCGTGCGGAGTGATGCAGCACGCACAAGCCGAAGGGCACACAAGGTCCTTCCGCGTGCTGTGTAGCCACGCGAGGAAAAGAGTCAGACCGGGGACAGACTTCATAGCGAGCGCATCGATTAGTGTCGATGCGTGTTTCTTTAGCCAAGTAGATAGAGTTAGCATTAGGGTTAGGAAACGACTAGTGATAGGGAATTCTGTATCTTCTTGTGTGATGTATTAGCGACCGTTTTTGTGCATTGATGTAGTGTAAAGAGCCAGTGGCAATAAAATGTGTAATCCATGCCTCTCGTACGACTTACAATCCTTTTGTGTGGTGCGAGAGAAGTTATCCCGTAATGCCTGAAGCATCGCTTGATGACAGTTACAAATTGCCTAGTGAGTCATGTATTACTGATTTTTTTCCATGTGTTTTAATGCATATTGTTCTGTTGTTTACAATTGGTTTCATAAGTGGTGCATGAATGAAATAACGTATAAAAGGAAAGAGAGAAGAAGGGCAGAATGTCAGACGAGCCTGCGTGCCCAATTCTTAACACTTTTAAAACAAAGTTTGTTCGTTCGTTCGTTCTGTATGTCCGCCCGAGTGTTAGTTTGCCAACCTTTTTGTCTGTCTGCTTGTCTGTCTGCTAAAATATATGTCTGCCCATCAACTTAATTGCTTATATGGTTATGTTTCAGTCTTTCTGGCTGCCAACTTGTCTATCTGTCTCTGAAACTGTCTTTCCGCTTACCTGTTAACCTGTCTGTGCGTCTGTCTTTCTGTATGCGTGTCAATCTTTCTATCAGTTAATCTATCTTTTTGACTGCACGTATGTCTACCCCCTGTCTATCTGTCTGCCTGGTGCGAACATTGACTGACCTCGTTTTCAGCGTTGAGTAGTTCCTTGCTTGTCTTGAAATGTTCAAGTCGAGCCTCGTGAACCATATCACTGGTCTCGTTCAGTTTGATTCTAGTGTCGATCAGTTCCGTGGATTTCTGTTTGAGTTCCTGCCTCAACTTGCCAAACTCTTCCTGAGATGGGTGGATAAATAGACGGATTAATTGATGAGATGGTGAATAAAAGGATAAAGAATGAATGAATTGATGAATGGTTGGATATGAGGTTGCGTGGTTGAATTAATAGATAATGGATGGATGGATGGATGGATGGATGGATGGATGGATGGATAAATGAACAGATTGGAGATTGGATGTATGGATAGATAGATGGATAGATAAATGGATGCATGGGTTGATGAACAGAGTTATGGATAGTGCATAGATTGATGGATGTAAGGATGGTTAATAGATGGATGGATGGATTAACAGAGTTAACCATTTCACCATGGAGATTCCCGTCCCGCATAATTGAATATTGTATCACGAACAATGGGTTTATGTCAGAATGGCTGGTGAAACATCATTCTAGTTCAGGGTGCAAAGGGAAGTAAGAGGGTTGCATTCTCTCGCACCGCCCGACTAATGTCTATGTACAAAATGTAATGTGGCACAACAAAAAGGAAGCTACCGTGACAATTCTCATCAATTCATAATAGCTGGATAAACATTATAGAACTAAGATATGCCGGTAACACGATTTTAGTACGACATAGTTAAAGTGGATTAGAACAGTTGGCACTCTTCCGAATTCCGGTCCCAAATAGTTCCGCAGTGAATAGGTCAGGGGTTAAGGGTTAGGGTTAGTTGTTAACTAAACACTGACCCTAACCCTTACCCCTGACCTATTCACTGCGGATCTATTTGGGACCGCAATTCGGAAGAGTGCCGAACAGTTAATTCTGTCTGCCAAAAGTCATAGTAGTGATCAAAATCGTTTTCTGAACATTAAAGAGAATAAATAATCTTCACAAACACAACGATCATGGTATACACTTTGAATACCCCGACTTCATAATTATCAACAACCAAGATTGTTTAAAAGAAACCGGTGAGATACATATCAATGCAGAGGTTAACAAATACAAGAGCTTGTTTAACCTTTTTTTTTTAAGCGACAGACACAAGGGTATGACACAACATTAGTAGACAAATAAAATTTAGTTATGTAAACACTTCATTTTTTATTCTGTATGTTATTTCCAAATGTGAAGCGTGGGCAATTTAGAAATTATTAAAGTAAACAATCGGGGCGGTTGAATTGAAGCACCATCGGACGCCTTGCTGGCTGGCGTGGGCGATCTTGCTTCTCCACAAATTACGATCTTCGACGTCATGAATCAGTTCGTGTGTTGACTCTCTTCCATGCCACGACACAAGACTGAAGAATCTTCTCACGATGTGTTCCTCTATCTCTCTTTCCGCTAATCTTTTCGGTTGTCACATGTTCCAGTTTTTGTCTTCTCATAACGTGGCCAAAATGATAACTGCCCGATTGTTCATTTTGGCTGTCCAATTAATTATCAGCTTTCTTTTATAAAACCACATGTCCAAGGCTTCCATGGATTTTTTCACCTGTTTACTAATTGTCCATGATTCGCAGCCGTATGTTCAAATTCTTTATATATCTAATAATTGTTGCAGGTCCTATGTATCGGAAACTAAAATGCTTGGGCCACATTAATAACCACAGTGTCCTGCAAGAGTAGCGATGGAAGGCACGGGGACTATGGCCATCTGGGGGAGATGCAGGGGTCGGCAAACACTGAGAAGGACACGTTCTCTTAAGGGTATCAGCCTAAACAAAGGGATGAGTTGGCTTCGGAAATGAGGGCAACAGCAGGAGGTGGTCCTGGATGTTCCACGTTTCTCTTTAGCCTTTGTATTCTGGGCCTGGTTGTCAGTCAATTTCTCTCTCTCTCTCTCTCTCTCTCTCTCTCTCTCTCTCTCTCTCTCTCTCTCTCTCTCTATCTCTCTCTCTCTCTTTTATTACTCTGTACGAAAGATGAGTAGTTGGAAGAGCTGAATGTAAGACGGTTGTGGATGCCCAATATGTGACCCTTTGAAAATAAAATTCGTTCGTTCATTTGCTCTTCTCTCTCTCTCTCTCTCTCTCTCTCTCTCTCTCTCTCTCTCTCTCTCTCTCTCTCTCTCTCTCTCTCTCTCTCTCTCTCTCTCTCTCTGGTTATACACTCTAACAGAATTATGTTCGTCCATCTCTCGTTGTTATTTTCCCATCAGTAGCATTGTCTATATAATGTGCACCCTCATTGGCAATTTCCCTCCATTAACGGAATAATATATGGTTAAAGTTAGTTACACGTCCTGTCAGGACGACGCAATCAACATAACATATATTGACTGTTGTTTTATATGCAATGTTACGCTTGCCGAACTGCCAATGCTCATACTGTTGTGACAATTACCACAAAACGACCTGCTTCCAAATCGCCTGGAGCTTATTTTCATCCCGATATGCGGGATTGTGAAATTCGTGGATCAGAACGGTGTTCTTGTCTCGACCATACCACGTAGCCAAGCCATCCTGGTATTTACTTCTTTGCATTCCCCTTGATCTTTCCCCCTAGATCTTCTCAGTGGTCACCAATTTCTCCAATGTATTTCTTCTCATAATGTGATTCAAAAATTGTGACTGTCTACGTCTAATTTCTCTAATCAGTTTACGATTTGCATTTGTTTCTTGTAGGACTTGGTCATTGGTTTTTCTGTCTGTCCATGGTATTCTTTGCATGTTCTTCAGAAACCACATTTCCACAGCCTTCAGATGTTTTTTAGCTTGTCTGCTAATTGTCCACGCTTCACATCCATACAAAAGTACATGTTCTATGTAGCTCACCACTGTTTTTTTTTCTGGTTGCAAATGACATCTTTTGATTGAATAGTATAAGGCATATATGAGAGTCACGAAAATAAGAACATACTAATAAATAATAATAACTACGCGTAACTAGTAACAACTCTATAAACCCAAAACCAAAAACACAAACACAGTACCTCAATTCTTTTCATAAGACCATCGTTGCTGAAGAAGTTTGAAGATACCGGCTTTGAGATATCTACAGTGATGTCACCGTTGTCAGGGCCAGGTTTGTCCAACCCAAGAAGATCTTTAACTGACCGCTCCAGCTCCTACATGAAAACATCAACAGAAGACGACAGACTGACACAACTAGCCATCAACTGACACAACCAGCCATCAACTGACACAACTAGCCATCAACTGACACAACTAGCCATCACCACAGGGTATTACAACAGTAGATGACAGACTGACACAACTAGCCATCACCACAGGGTATTACAACAGTAGATGACAGATTGACACAACTAGCCATCAACACTGGGTATTACAACAGAAGATGACAGATTGACACAACTAGCCATCAACACAGGGTATTACAACAGAAGATGACAGATTGACACAACTAGCCATCAACACTGGGTATTACAACAGAAGATGACAGACTGACACAACTAGCCATCAACACTGGGTATTACAACAGAAGATGACAGACTGGCACAACTAGCCATCAACACTGGGTATTACAACAGAAGATGACAGACTGACACAACTAGCCATCAACACTGGGTATTACAACAGAAGATGACAGATTGACACAACTAGCCATCAACACAGGGTATTACAACAGAAGATGACAGACTGACACAACTAGCCATCAACACTGGGTATTACAACAGAAGATGACAGACTGACACAACTAGCCATCAACACTGGGTATTACAACAGAAGATGACAGACTGACACAACTAGCCATCAACACTGGGTATTACAACAGAAGATGACAGACTGACACAACTAGCCATCAACACTGGGTATTACAACAGAAGATGACAGACTGACACAACTAGCCATCAACACTGGGTATTACAACAGAAGATGACAGATTGACACAACTAGCCATCAACAATGGGTATTACAACAGAAGATGACAGACTGACACAACTAGCCATCAACACTGGGTATTACAACAGTAAACGACAGACTGACACAACTAGCAATCAACACAGGGTATTACAACAGTAGACGACAGACTGACACAACTAGCCATCAACACTGGGTATTACAACAGAAGATGACAGACTGACACAACTAGCCATCAACACTGGGTATTACAACAGTAGATGACAGATTGACACAACTAGCCATCAACACAGGGTATTACAACAGTAGATGACAGATTGACACAACTAGCCATCAACACTGGGTATTACAACAGTAGATGACAGACTGACACAACTAGCCATCAACACTGGGTATTACAACAGTAGATGACAGATTGACACAACTAGCCATCAACACTGGGTATTACAACAGTAGATGACAGACTGACACAACTAGCCATCAACACTGGGTATTACAACAGTAGATGACAGACTGACACAACTAGCCATCAACACTGGGTATTACAACAGTAGATGACAGATTGACACAACTAGCCATCAACACTGGGTATTACAACAGTAGATGACAGACTGACACAACTAGCCATCAACACTGGGTATTACAACAGTAGATGACAGACTGACACAACTAGCCATCAACACTGGGTATTACAACAGTAGATGACAGATTGACACAACTAGCCATCAACACAGGGTATTACAACAGAAGATGACAGACTGACACAACTAGCCATCAACACAGGGTATTACAACAGTAGATGACAGACTGACACAACTAGCCATCAACACTGGGTATTACAACAGAAGATGACAGACTGACACAACTAGCCATCAACACAGGGTATTACAACAGTAGATGACAGACTGACACAACTAGCCATCAACACAGGGTATTACAACAGAAGATGACAGACTGACACAACTAGCCATCAACACAGGGTATTACAACAGAAGATGACAGACTGACACAACTAGCCATCAACACAGGGTATTACAACAGAAGATGACAGACTGACACAACTAGCCATCAACACTGGGTATTACAACAGTAGATGACAGACTGACACAACTAGCCATCAACACTGGGTATTACAACAGAAGATGACAGACTGACACAACTAGCCATCAACACTGGGTATTACAACAGAAGATGACAGACTGACACAACTAGCCATCAACACTGGGTATTACAACAGTAGATGACAGACTGACACAACTAGCCATCAACACTGGGTATTACAACAGTAGATGACAGACTGACACAACTAGCCATCAACACAGGGTATTACAACAGAAGATGACAGACTGACACAACTAGCCATCAACACAGGGTATTACAACAGTAAACGACAGACTGACACAACTAGCCATCAACACAGGGTATTACAACAGAAGATGACAGACTGACACAACTAGCCATCAACACTGGGTATTACAACAGTAGACGACAGACTGACACAACTAGCCATCAACACTGGGTATTACAACAGAAGATGACAGACTGACACAACTAGCCATCAACACTGGGTATTACAACAGAAGATGACAGACTGACACAACTAGCCATCAACACAGGGTATTACAACAGTAGATGACAGACTGACACAACTAGCCATCAACACAGGGTATTACAACAGTAGATGACAGACTGACACAACTAGCCATCACCACAGGGTATTACAACAGAAGATGACAGACTGACACAACTAGCCATCAACACTAAGTATTACAACAGTAGATGACAGACTGACACAACTAGCCATCAACACTGGGTATTACAACAGAAGATGACAGATTGACACAACTAGCCATCAACACAGGGTATTACAACAGTGAAGAATATGTATAGTTATCGTATCTTTCTCGTCGTTGTCATTGTTCTTAATGAAAACAAACTGAATGGGGAACTTAATACGCTCAAAACAGCATGCATATGCGAAACACATCTGTAAGGCTGAGAAGAAACGAAAGAAGAGGAAGAGGAGTGGAAGAGGCAAGGACGTGGAGGTGGAGGAAGAAGAATTGTATACATGATCATCATTATCAAAATAGCAACACATGGTCTTGACAATTCAGCCCAGGCTTTGTGCTATGGAGAGGTAAAACTCCATCCCTGGCCCCTGCTATGTTAAATTATTTGCATGTCCTTTACAGGACGTTGCAGTCAACACCATCATTATTTGATATTATGATCTCTTCGCAAGTTTACGTTCAGTAGTTTGCCATTACTTTCTGAACGACTGGCAACCATACCATTTCGTAAAAAGCCAAAGCAAGGCGGTCTGTTGCCAAGTCACCCTCAGCTGTGTTTTGAACGCGGGTATGCGGGATTATAAACTGCGTCTGTAACCTCTCCGCCACGAAGTTGGCTCCCCGCCATGAGTTGTAGTAATTAAGCCGCTTCTAAGCATAATGTAATAAACTATCGTATTTCAATACGGCAAGGTGCCATTAGTAGTAATTATCACTTGTCTTGTCAACTCGTATGGGACATTCAAGCCTCAATACAACCCCCTTTGTAATTAATAACCATCAAGAAATGGGCTGTTATTATGTATTGCCATAATGAAAGGTTGCTTACAATCTTCTCTCACTGCCGTGTATTACCTTTGCTAGCCATTAATCTGACCGTTTCTTATAATATGGTACAGATTGTCAAGTCTCATGACACGTTCAAAGAAGCAGAGTGTCTCTATTTTGCAGAATTGCATGCTTGTCTGTGTTGTTTTGTCTCGTTAGAGAATATCTGTGAGGAGAAAACAACATGCACAGTATCCTCCCTCTCAAATAAATGACAACAAGCTAAGCATTGCTGAAAGGGAAAATAGTGCGCGAGGAAGGAAGCCCAAAATATCTAGGTGTCACCTTTGATCGTCACTTAACATGGAGCACACAGGTTGAGTCAAATCGAATAAGAGCATTACAAAGAATAACGATCATGAAAAATCATGCTGGTACCCATGGGGAGCAGATGAGAAAGTTCTCAAGAAGCTATACATACGACGAGTGAGGTCAGCACTGGGATAGAGTAGTGCAGCTTGGCTAACAGCAATTAAGTCACACTTAACACAATAATCAAAGTCCAAAATCGAGGAATGCGGATCACAACTGGCGGCATGAGAACAACACATATTAATAACTTGGAAAGGATCATATGTCTACAGCCTATGCCAGACAGAAGATACTGCAGAGCCCAGCAACAAGCAGACACATTTAAAAGACTGAAAGACCACCCCATGTACCAGAGGTTTAATGACCTTGAATGGTGGAGAAACAACTTTGTAGAATCTGCAAAAACAAACATTAGGACAGATCCAATACTCAGCATATCAACAGCTAAACCCATTAATAAAGGAGACAGACTTCCAGCTTGGAGACAACAGCACCTGCCTGAGATAATGGAAAACATTCCAGGTATTAAGAAAAAGAACACTCAGAATGAATTAGAAAGAAGATAAACAACAATAAACTACATAGGAGAACATTTCCCAAGCAGCAACTGAACGCATGCATATACAGACAGATCAGCGAAAATAGAAAGACATCACCATTGCTATCATCATCGTCATCATTATCACCATCATCATCATCATCATCATCTTTAGCATCACCACTATCATCAGCATCACCATCACCATCACAATCATTACCATCATCAGGGTCAAGGAAATCTCATGGGGGCAGATAATGTATCAATTTTGTGAAATCATATATCATTACATACATCATTATCAACACCATTAACATCATCGTTAGTATCGTCATCATTACCACCACCATCATCATCATGACATCAGAACCGTCATCATTATGATCACCATTAGCATCACCAACATTATCATCATCATCTTCATTATGATCACCAATTTGTGACGCTTTAAAAACAAAGTTCTTTCGTTCGTTCGTTTGTTCGTTCACCATCGGCATCATCATCATCATCATCATCATCATCATCATCATCATCATCATCATAATGGGCATCTTTATCATTATCATGGGCATCTTTATCATTATCATCAGTATCATCATTATGATCAGCATCATTATAATCATCCTTATCGTCAATATAAACACAATCATTTTCGGCATCATCATAACAGCATGATCATCATCAATATGATCTTGTGGTTACCACATCACCCAAAGAAACCGATTAGTCTAAAAATGGAGCACGCACGATATACCCAGTAAACCTCATTATTTACTGATACCACAACATACACTCTCTCACCTTCAACCGCTGCTCATGCGCATCGCGCAGGAAGGAAAAATTCTTCTCCATGTCATCAATCTTCGAAGTATAGTCATTCTGGGAACTATCCAGGAATACCTGTTGCTCTTTGTTGCCACAGTCACTGTGCTCAGTCTCCAGGTTGTGTTTGTTGTGATTCAGTCGGATGTTATATGTGCAACCTGCGTGTTTGAACGTGCAACTTCTCTTTGCAAATCCAGATGGCAGGACGTGCAGCATGGCGACTACCAGTGGCAGTAGTTGTGGATATCCAAACATTGTTATTGTGCTTGGAGTGTTGCCTGCTAGCTTCTGACTATGAGCATTCTTTCCAGTCAAGATTTGTCAACAAGAAGTTATAGCGTGATTCTGTCATTATTGTCTTAACCCCAGAGACGAACTTGTTCAGCCTTGAGTGGCCATGTTGGTTTGTAACTATCTTTTATGTTTTTGTGTGTATTGCTTTTATTTTCATGTAAAGGAAGAATTATGTTCGTGTAAAGATAATTTAATTTTCTAGTAATGGCTGGTTTAAGTTAGTGTAAAGATAGCCTTTACGTTCTTGTAAAGATTACTTTATGCCCTTTAATACTTTATGTTCTTTAATATCGTTATAATGTTTATGTAATTCTCTTTTCGTTGTTCGCAAACAGTCATTTAAATGCACACAAGGTATCTTTTATAGCATGTATAGAATCCGTGAATGTTTCATCAGTCGTGTACTTCAAATCGTATATAGAATTCCGTTAAATTCTGTAATGAATGTATTTTATTATGTGTGAGTAATATCCATTTACTTTCTGAATAAAATATCTTGTCACGATGTGCTTATAATTTTATAATTTGCACTTGTGTTTTATTAATGATATTCTGTTTATTTGTTATGTAACGATCTCTACAATGTGTACAGACATATGTCTGTATGATGATTAAATTGTCCGTGATAATATACGTAGACTATTCTTTACGGTATATATGATGACATGTGTATGTTTAAAGTGAATCACACATGGCGGTTTCTGGGAATAAGATGGCGAGTTTGAAGGAGAATGGAACGTTCCTGCCTGAAGATTAATTCTCACTTCTAGAAGCAACTATAGAAGACACCTTCAACAAGGGATCTGTTCGTGCCACGTCACATACAATTTCTGTGTTTGGGGTCTGAAGATGCCAAGTTTCCAGATGACCTCCTGAAAGTAAAAGCATTATTTTAAATATGTAAACGATTGAAATATACGGTTCAAGGCAAATAAGAGTGACGGCAATTATGAGTCACAGAAAATATGAGTCTTGGCAAATATGATTCATAGCAACATAAGAGCAGATGTGGTAGGGGTTGGAATCGTGTGTATAGTGCAGAAAGACAGTTGGGTATCGTGGCCTGGGGAGAATGGCACTGCAGGGGATGACCAGAGGATCTGACCGAAACTCAGGACTCCCAGGAGATGTCAGACAGACACACAATCAGACTGCTACTGGTATCATTAGTATTGGGACTCTTCGCTGTTAAGGATGAGGACAGAACACATATAGGAATGCCCAGAGTGCTGTGATGTCGGTTCTTAACTCAACTGAACTAAATGCATAGTAAACATAAAAGGCATGATTAATACAGTCATTGCCAATACGCGTCATTGCAACTATGTCACAGACTATGTATGTCTTGATTCCGTGACTAAAAACAAATGGAAATGCTTCAAGGTGTTCAGTCGTAGACTTGTCACAGGAATATAGAATATACAGTATTGAAACCCTACGGCACAACACCAGCCATCAAGTTAGAGCAACATTTTTAGTAAATGTTTCTTTCTTGTAGAGATCTACCTGGCCGTTGGTCTTAATGCGCTTGCACTTAAACTTCTGGTGTGTTGATGGCGGGGTAGCGAGTTCAACCCTTGCACCGGTCAGTTGGACTTCAATAGTAAATTCTTGTTCAGAAAGCAATGGCAAACTACGCAATGTAACATTGCCTGGAAAATCAGCCTGGGATTGGAATTGATGGCAACGTCCCACAAAGGCCATGCACCATATTGTATCTTTCTTGCTGCTTGACATGGGTGTGAGTCGTGACCCACTTCGCAATCCTTAAAGAAGAAGATGAAGGAATATCAACTTAAAATTTGTAGAAAAATTGTAGAATACATTTAACCAAGGAGAAGTCAATCACTAACAAAACACAAGAGCTAAGCACCCAAGAAAATCAAAATCATCCAAGAATCAAATCAAGAAAATCAAAATCTTCAAAGAACACCTTTAACCAAGGAGAAGACAAACACTAACAAAACACAAGCGCTAAACACCCAAGAAAATCGGCTCATAACCATGTCTTGGACATTTCACTGCTTTAGCTATAGGGAGTCGCCGTGGCCAAGTCGTTACGCCGCCAGCTTGTCACTCCTAAAGGCGTGGGTTCGATTCCGGCCTACATCGTTCGGTTCACGAGCGCAATTTTCTCGGAGACTCCTGGGGTCGTCGCTGGAGCTACGAAGTTTTTACTTTGTGCGACTCTTTCGACAGACCACAAGGTGGAATGAAATGTAGCCATATGGGATAAAGCCCGGTGCGATGAAGCCTATCCTCTTATCTTTCAAACCCATTTATGCTTTAGCTATATTAAACGTCATAGTGGATTGGAAACGTCATAGTGGATTGGAAACGTCATAGTGGATTGGAAACGTCATATTGGATTGGAAACGTCATAGTGGATTGGAAAGACCAGTGATGGCAGGCATGGTTCCTGGAAGGGGATTCAAGAACCGACAAGTGCGAAAATGGACACAGGACACTGAAGACAACTCCAGCATGAAAATACATGGGCCAAGAGAACATTGAAGGCAACTCCAGCTTGAAAATACATGGGCCAAGAGAACACACTAAAGTCAACTCCAGCATGAAAATACATGGGCCAAGAGAACACACTAAAGTCAACTCCAGCATGAAAATACATGGGCCAAGAGAACACACTAAAGTCAACTCCAGCTTGAAAATACATGGGCCAAGAGAACACTAAAGGCAACTCCAGCATAAAAAATACATGGGACAAGAGAACACGGAAGGCAACTCCAGCATGAAAATACATGGGTCAAAAGATCTGACAAAGCAATGAGCAAGTTTTCAGCAGTCCACGGTAAGAGAGGCGTTCAGTAGATGACCTGCAGCATGATGATGATCTGCAATAAGATGAATTAAGGTATCTTCTTCTTCGTTCATCCGGAGTTTTTTTTCGGACGTGATTGCGTTGTGCCTGTTTACATCAGAGCTGCATTCTTGCGCCGTTAGGCTGACACATCCGACTTCTGCGGGCATTTGTTGACCGGGTTAACCTTCCCGGGGAATTAAGGTATCTAATTACTTTAAAACTGTTTATGACCTTTGCAGGACGTTGCCAGCAACCCCAGGTCAATGTTCCAGGCACGTTAACTTTCAATATTTTGCCAATGCTTTCTGAAAGAGAGAATGACTGTCGTGAAATACTGAGAGTTAATGATTCCCAGATAGACGACTGTATACACCGACTAACCAGGTAGAAGAAGGGTTAACAAACGAAGCAGTAAGGGTAACAAACAAAGGAGTGACCAGGCGCATGTGTTTATAGGTCAAGACAGGAAAGGGGGCCGCTAACCGCACAGGTAAACTGTCGAGTGGAAAAATTGGTTTGCGACAAAAGCAGAGAGTATTATTGGGACAGCATATTGCGGTAGGGATATGAAACGGTTCAGAGCTGTAATTTTCCACTAACGATGATAATGAAGTCTGGATGTGAGGTGTCCAGCAATGTCAAGGACTATGCGGCAAAGATGACCTATAAAAGAGTGGCTACGTCTTTGTGAGAGGAGAGTGTGTTTCTTAGGTTTCGGGAGAGAAGGATTATGAAAAGGGATGTGCTGCGTTCAGAAGAACGTTTGTGTATTTATGGTGCATTAGTACTCCCAATTCAGTAAAGGATGTTTATAAGGTATTCATATATTAGAGTATAGTTTAGCATAGGAATATAGATGGGCGTGAAGTGCATTTAACATTGCTTTCAGTGCAATTAACATTGCTAACAGTGCATTGTAGGAATAGTATAGACGATTAGGTGAATCTTCTATCCTATGTCAGAGTGGGTTTTTTCGGAAGCCTTTTCATTTCGGCTGGAGGAAAAGACACTCACATAGGAGAGAAGAGGAAGCAGACACAGATCTCATTATTAAATGTATATCACACAGGTTTCCATACCAGTGCGAGACTTATCAACTAAGAGATAACACAGATGGCTGTGGTCAAGATCACCCAGTGTTGATAACCCACAAGAAAGCACTTTAAAGTAATAAAGCACGACACTTGTGCATAAGAAAGGAAAGAAAAGAATTGTCATCGTAAGAAGTAAGGAGGACAGAGAATGGAAAATAGAGATCATTTAAACTAATAGAAAAACCCAATGGACTCAGTATCGAAGAGTTGCAAGGTGCATACAAAGTGCCTATACCAATTAAGAACTATCCAGCGTAGAACTTTTACCGGACAAAAATAGAGAATACTAGAAACTCGACGTGTTTTCCATGATGGAATTAAGAAAGATATAAGATAATAAAGAACCTTCAGTTTAAGCTGACAGCATATGGTGATCGGGTTAAATACATTCATACAGTGGTGAACATTTTTCATTACAAAAAACGGATATATCTACAGACTCAAGCAGACGGAGCTGTCAGGGTGAGACCGTTCTGTTGTATCTATGTCATGTCCTGTACTCTAGCTGAGAGAAGAGACGAGAGAAGACACGGAGACTATCTATCAACATCTTATCTGGCAGCCACACTAGAAGAACATACCAACTACATAGACAATATCCATACATACACCAGACATAGTTTTTATTAATAAATCTTTTATCTTATCGTTGAAAGGAACTGTTGCCGGAGTATGTGTTGAGGGAATAATAGAGAGAGAGAAAGAAATAGATATATGGAATGGAAGACAGAAGAGAGGAGTGTAGACCAAAGTCAGTCAATAATCCCAACAGATACTAAGTTTAAAGATGTGCTTGTTGATTCCAATCTCCTCTCGGGAAATTAACAGGACAATGACCAGTGTTTGGAACGAATCAACTACCTTCCGTCAGCTAACAGGAAGTTAAAGCGCGAGCGCGATGAACCCATTTGGCCACGCTGACCGCTAATGCAAGTGTTTAAATAAATGCATTGTCCTGTAGCAGTTTCCTGGAGGCGTGTGTCATGTGACAGTGCCGTCACTGTAGGCCTGGATGTACGGAGGGATGGGTGGCCAGGCTTTCCCTCACATGTGTGTATATGTGTGCATGTGCGTGTGTGGGTAAGTGTGTGTATAAGTGTGTATGTTAGTGTATGTATGTGTATATGTTTGTGTGGGTGTGTGTGCATGCATGTAGTGTGTGCGAGGGAGTGTGTCTTTGTATGTTATTGAGTGTGTGCATACTGTGAGAGTGTGTGCAAATAATGTAAGTACGTATGCAGGTATGTACGAGTGCGTATGTGTTTATGAATGTGCGTGTGTCTGCCTCTTTTATAATTTGGCAATATGCATTGTTTATGTTTACAAAATCCATTTGACAATGTCTTTTTCCTATTTGAATGTAACATGCAGAATTGATGAATGAAAGATGAGTGAATGGAAGGGCCGAATGTCAGACGGGCCTGCGTGCCCAGTTTGTGACCCTTTGAAAATAAAGATAGTTAGTTTGTTCACTTTCGCAGGCGACGAGCCCAGCCTTTCGAGCCCACGTCAAACCGTGCTCGTGACCCTATTAACGCAGTTCGCTATCAACTTCGGGAACGCGCAAACTAACAGGTGTCTCTAGAATAGATAGACGTATTAGGGGACCTAGATTTTCTTTCATCTTCTCTAGCTGCATATTTTTTTTTATTTTTTATTATTTTTTTTTTTTTTTAAGCTCTCGCTCGCTCGCTTTGAACTCAAGCGTAGCCCATACAACTTACTTCTAGTATCACTGGACTGGATGTTGTGTGTGAATTATCTTTCCCTTTTACCAATGTCCCTCGCCATCAGGTGAACCCACTCCGACTTCAGAGGTACTTGTAATTTACGTTCCCAAGTCAAGGACGGGAAGTCAACATTTTAGTCCAACCGACCGGATTTAAGAGTTAAGCCTACTACCTCGACAACAGCACACCGGATGTTTAAGAATGATGGCTCGTATCCATTCGTCCATGTTAACCCCCCAAGCTGCATATAATTACACCACAACAACGAGCTCGAGTTTCTCAGATGATGATGGATATTGGGACGGTAATTTGATGCCATGGGATATTGTTTACGTCATTTACACAGAAATCTCTCGTAATGGGTTCTCAACTTACACATTATTTTGTATGGTAAGTCGGAAAGCAGACACATTGTTTAATTATTCATGCGAGGATGGTGAAAGATAGTTCCTGTGGCGACACCTGAAAATATAATGTTACATGAGTATAAATGTTACATGAGTACAAATGTTACATGAATATAAATGTTACAGAAGTATTTTTACAATTTATCAGATGGGAAAGATACGCTGTATCTGTAGTCTATGAACCTGTGAGAAAGAAATCTTACAGTATCTGTAGTCTACGAACCTGGGAGAGAGGAGATGGACCTGAGAGTATATATGGTCTATGAACCTTGGAGAGAGGGGATGGACCTGAGAGTATGGTCTATGAACCTGGGTGAGAGGGGATGGACCTAACAGTATCTGTAGTCTACGAACCTGGGAGAGAGGGGATGGACCTGACAGTACCTGTAGTCAATTAACCTGGGAGAGAGGGGGAGGGACCTGACAGTACCTGTAGTCTATTAACCTGGGAGCGGGGGGAGGGACCTGACAGTACCTTTTGTCTATGAACCCTGGGGAGAGAACTGCAAAGTCAACTTAAGCCATTGATCACGAAAAGGATAATCCCTGTATAGACACACGAACACAAAAGATACAGGTCTGGTATTATTAAGTCACATATTAAAAGTTATAAATACAAAAAAACACAAATAGCATGAATATAAGGCCTATACATTATGACAAAAAGAAAGGATATAAATATCACATTCTCAACACGGAAGCCATAAACAAGAAGTTGCCCAATCTATTGTCTGGCATATCGTTAGGTGCATACAGCGGTAATATATCATACTGGTTGAATAGATGTATTGGATCAATTACATAACACATGTAGCCACTGATACTTTTAGAATGTGGAGTATATATGACTATGTGCTTTGAGTATTTCAGCCAAAATATGATTCATCTATTGACTTGAAATGATGCATAACACTATCGGAGGCACCTGAAGAGATGCTGCGAAATATGCCAGACAATAAATTGTTCAACGTCCTTTTTCAGTGCTCTACAGTATTTCATTTCTCTAGGGGAATACATTTTTTTAAAACCCAAAAAAAAAAGGAAATTGGGGGGGGGGGGGGGGGGGGGGGTGTGAATAAACCAGAAAAACCATACGGGAAATAGCAATAAACGCGATATTTCTCAAATATAAATAGAAGGTCTGTACAGGATCATCATCGTACGTGTATTCGTCAAACATGTGACTCAGTACATCTGATGTGCCTCCTTCTAACCAAGGATTGTCGTCAGACTACCTACAAGGCAGCAAGTTCGAGAATCTTTTCGTCTGGTGCCAGCATGGAAGACCTGACATGGAAGACCTTCCGACATGGAAGACCTGACATGGAAGACCTGACATGGAAGACCTTCCGACATGGAAGACCTGACAGTAGCTGCGCTACCGTCGACATAACTCAAAGGGTCGTTGAAGGACGCCGGCCTCTCTCCAACACTTCCAGGCGAAGACACAAGAGACTGGCACCAGAATATCATCTGTTGAGATCTGTACAACCCTGATACGCTGTCTTTGGTATGGGTGAACTTCTGAGGTTAGTTTACCGAGGTATGTTTTTCTGTCCTGCGTCCGCTCGTCTGTTCTGTTTCTGGTCAGTAAATAACGAATGCTTCACATTATGTGGCTGTAGTGGTAGCGCTGTAACCAGTAAATAACCAATGCTTCACATTATGTGGCTGTAGTGGTAGCGCTGTGGTTAGCACGCTGGCAAGCCGGCTCCGTATCCATGTGATTGAATCCCATGGAGCAGGATTGTTTTTGTTTTTTTAATTGAACCGGACTCACCTGTGGATCCAATCTAACACAGGTGCGATAAATGCATTGGAAGGGAAAGGGGGCTGGTGCGGTGACCCCCATCACTCATCGACTGCTGATTAGTTCATAAAAAGATCCTGCCAGCACCATATACCTATACACCTCAAGGGTCCTTTACTTTTTTTTATAAGACGCATATTATAACACATGTTGCAGGACGTTGCCAACAACCCCAGCCCCAGTTTGATGTACTCGCCAGTTTACGTTCATTAGTCTACAATTTCTTTCTTAACGAGAAAATCAACGTTAGAGTTCCACTGACCCGTGTAGGAGTTGATCTCCGTACCACGCTATCAGCGCACCGGAAGATTTATGCGCAAAAACATTAAACCTCACAGCCACGCTGACTTCACACTCACATTATATTGTGTTGACAAACGGTAGCTCGGTACATTATGCTTAACTACTGGCACCTTGCCGTCTTGACAGACGATAGTTTGTTACATTGTGCTTTTTAAAAAAAAATAACATATTAACCTCTCCAGAGCACAAAGTCTGGGCTGAATTGTAAAGACCATGCGTTGCTTGGCAGCATGATCCCTCTCTCGGCCTGCCTAATTTATTTCACAAGAAATGCAACATCAATACATCTGGAATAATGCAAGCTGCAGAAGCTGCCGGATCCAGAAAGTAAAGTTATAACTGTCCGTCTGTCGGAACTTTCGTCCTAGACCTGTTGCCAACCAAGACTTAGGGCTTGGTCTGCCCTGCCATGACATTTAGTCTTTAGGTTGTATTTCCTCGCACTAGGATAATCATTGTAACCCATAGGCACAATGTGGGGTGTCTGGTTTGGTGAGCGCCGCCAAACATTCGACCCTAACAAAAACAGGTAGTACCTTCTACTGTCAAAAGGTAGCTCAGCCATATCTAAAACCTGACTAACTCACATTATATGCTCATTTAATGCAGTTATATCCAACTATCCGCAGTCTAATTTTCCTACCTGAATCAATATTGTGAGAACCTCTGAACCCACATCACAGTATTTAATTCACGTAAGCATATTTACACACATCATCTTGCTGTAAAAGATTCATTTAAATCCAGGCGGCCGCCAATATTGACATTTCTGTGGAATGTCCTTGCCTAACACACACATTTCATGAAGGCGAGAAATCCACACAGTGTGTCAATATGAAATATATACTGCTGTGTATTTTGCAGATTGGTTTTTTATAAAAATAAATATTCCCCCAGTGAAAGCTCTGAGCACACAGATTCGCTAATGGTGACGAGATGTACGAAGTGTCTGTAGCACAGTTCAGAATATCTCATCATCTCATTTTGTTCTTCTTGTACTTTGCGGTGTCGAGGCCAAGCAAAAACAGCGGGAGAGTGCCCGTGTATGGGCTTCATATATGGAGATTCCCATGGACTTTGTTATTTCCTCTGTCCATTGTTCTAGGTCGGCCTCTTCTTCACAGTTCAAAATACACATGTGCAGACAGCGTCTTATCGCCCTCGGGGACCTGACTCAACTCTCCATGGAGTCGTTCTTTGACAATAGGGAAAATGCAGAATTACATAATAATACACTGCATTAATGGAAGCGTGTTTCAGTACAAGAGACGATTTATTGAGACCGCGTCCTACTGTGCAATGTGGAAGATTGTGTTTCAGTACAAGAGACGGTTTATTGAGACCGCGTCCTAGTGTGCAATGTGGAACAGGGTGTTAGAAAGTAGGTACAAGTATAATGTTGCAGGTCAGCGTGGGCGAATAGATAAGAGCACTTGTTCTTAATCATCCGGTGTGCTGATACTGAGATTGCGGCTTCAACCCCAACACCGGTCAGCTGCACTAAAATGTTGACTTCTCGTCCTGGACTTGGGGGTGTAAATTACAAGTTCGCGATTGTTTTTGGCGTGAATTGCATGTTCGGAAAGATGGCGGCCGGCCTGTCGCTGGACTGACTGGATTGCCTTACGCAGTAATGTGTGGCTGCTGGTTTTCTAGTGACTGCCGCTTCCATCGACGATAAACTGTATTTTTCGTGGAGGACTTTTGTGTTGGCATTCTGTCGGCGGCATTATGCACAGTGTACCTGTGCAGATTGTTGGTTTGTCGAGACTCCTGTCTGTTCCACTTGTCACATGCGGCAGTGAGGGGGATTTTGTGTGATATTCACTGGCACAGAAACGGAGCATAATGGAGACGACCCGTTGTCGTGAAGATGGAACCGCGACTAATGACTAATTACAAGTACTTCTGAAATCGGAGGCGAGGGACACTGGAAATAGGGAAAGCTAATCCCCCCGGAAACATCATTCCAGTGGACTAGAATTATAGCACGTGTGTGGACTACGCTGAGGTTCACAGCCAGTGAGCACAAAAAAAAGTTGCATGTCTTTTTGCAGGACATTGCAATCAACCCAAAGATCATTTTTAGGCAATTTAACTTTGCTTTCTGAATGAGAAGTCAACATTTTCTAGACAATTTAACCTTGCTTTCTGAACGAGAAGTCAACATTTTCTAGACAATTTAACCTTGCTTTCTGAACGAGAAGTCAACATTTTCTAGATAATTTAACCTTGCTTTCTGAACGAGAAGTTAACATTTTCTAGATAATTTAACCTTGCTTTATGAACGTGAAGTCAACATTTTCTAGATAATTTAACCTTGCTTTCTGAACGTTAAGTCAACATTTTCTAGATAATTTAACCTTGCTTTCTGAACGTGAAGTCAACATTTTCTAGATAATTTAACCTTGCTTTCTGAACGAGAAGTTAACATTTTCTAGATAATTTAACCTTGCTTTCTGAACGTGAAGTCAACATTTTCTAGATAATTTAACCTTGCTTTCTGAACGTGAAGTCAACATTTTCTAGATAATTTAACCTTGCTTTCTGAACGTGAAGTCAACATTTTCTAGATAATTTAACCTTGCTTTCTGAACGTGAAGTCAACATTTTCTAGATAATTTAACCTTGCTTTCTGAACGTGAAGTCAACATTTTCTAGATAATTTAACCTTGCTTTCTGAACGAGAAGTCAAAATTTTCTAGATAATTTAACCTTGCTTTCTGAACGTGAAGTCAACATTTTCTAGATAATTTAACCTTGCTTTCTGAACGTGAAGTCAACATTTTCTAGATAATTTAACCTTGCTTTCTGAACGTGAAGTCAACATTTTCTAGATAATTTAACCTTGCTTTCTGAACGAGAAGTCAAAATTTTCTAGATAATTTAACCTTGCTTTCTGAACGTGAAGTCAACATTTTCTAGATAATTTAACCTTGCTTTCTGAACGAGAAGTCAAAATTTTCTAGATAATTTAACCTTGCTTTCTGAACGTGAAGTCAACATTTTCTAGATAATTTAACCTTGCTTTCTGAACGTGAAGTCAACATTTTCTAGATAATTTAACCTTGCTTTCTGAACGTGAAGTCAACATTTTCTAGATAATTTAACCTTGCTTTCTGAACGTGAAGTCAACATTTTCTAGATAATTTAACCTTGCTTTCTGAACGAGAAGTCAAAATTTTCTAGATAATTTAACCTTGCTTTCTGAACGTGAAGTCAACATTTCTAGATAATTTAACCTTGCTTTCTGAACGAGAAGTCAACATTTTCTAGATAATTTAACCTTGCTTTCTGAACGTGAAGTCAACATTTTCTAGATAATTTAACCTTGCTTTCTGAACGAGAAGTCAACATTTAAGCCCAATTGACATTGTGGAGAGTGAACCCACTACTCTACCTTCAGCGTATGGAAGTGTGAGCTCGAGTATCTTAATCCTTTCAGCCATATAGACCCCTAAGTAAATGTTGAGGCCCCTTTTACACGCATTAGGCACAATGGGCTAATTAGTATCATCCCGGCCGACTTGACTCCCCAAGAGATTCCCGGGTACTCATTTTAGGCTGCGTTACCTTGGACCCCATGTCAATTGTTATTTTTATTCCGGCCCCCTGCGGATATGTACCCACGACAACGAGGCCCACAGACGAGCGTCTAACAACTATACCACCCAGGCTTCCTGAGTGTCGCGAAGCACACTTTACAGCTGTCACTAGACTTCTACTTTGTGCTGGTCAAACAATTCAATACTTACAGCGGAGGTCAGCCAGACGGAATGGATTGGAGAGCTCCTTCTTAAACATCCCGTGTGTGGATTTATGAATTTGAAATTACCGTGGTGATAAAATGTTCCACGTTCGAACAATACCTGTGACAATGTGTTTTAATTGCTTTAGCTAAAGTATTATTCATTTATTCACTTTATTTGATATTTAACCCTACATGACGAGATACATTAAAATATGCCAGGTAATAAATCATGCAACATATTGTTTGTGGCTTATGTGTTTAAATTTAGTTTATTAATTGAAAACGACTTTTGTCGAAAAGCTGGCCTGTCGCTGTTTGTATCTCTATATTTGACTATGTTCCTAGGTAATACTTTGCGTTTATTCCTTTCAAATAGGAGAGAGAATTGAGCAGTTATATTGCTTTAGACGTAATACACTGAACTATCATTTGGTAGCAAATTTCCACGTGTTCTTTTGACTCCAAATATGTTGAGCTTCTTAGTTGAGTACCATATATTTCATTCCTTTCTGTTTACCCATTTTTATTTCGCATAGTTCCACAGTACTGTACCTTAATAAGTTGTGCCATATCTTTTGTTGTGTGTTACTGTCATTATTTTCTGATGAAGACTTGTCGCCGCAACGTTCACTGTTGTGCGTAATTGTGGTTGTATACAGCTGCCCTACATTTCATGTTTTTCAATCAACTGCCCCAAGTACGAGTATTATATATGGAGACCCTTCTGTGGTTTTTGTCCTAGTGCATTATCAATCTGAAGGGATCTCTGTAGGCCACGGAAATAACGTGAGAATTAGGTAAACAATTATTAGTCGACACTCATAGAAGAGGATTAGCAGGATGTTCAGCATGTAGGTAAACATGTTCCTTCTGTAAGCCTTTGTCGCCATTTGATAGTGACAGGTTTGAGTCTCCTACAGTCACAATTTGTAGTCACGTTATGAGAATAAATAAATTGCAGAGCTTGATGACAATTGGCAAGATCTAGGGAAATAGAACTAGGGGAGGGCAGAGAGGTAAATACCTGGATGGTTTGGCCACGTGGTATGGTCGAGACAAGAACACAGAGCTGATCCACGACTCTGGTGATCGAATAAAATGGTGAAACATGACCCCCAACGCTTATTGGTTAGGTGCATAAGGATAATGTAGTGAATGACTCAAAGTGTCTTCTACTGTTGTTAATACTGATCTTGTGGGAATGACACCTTGTGTAATCTACCAATATCGATTCTGATTGTATAGTGAATAACATCATATATAACCTACCATTGTTAATACTGATCTTGTGGTCAATGACTACTTGTGTAATCTATATTATTAATTTTGATTCCGATCTTATGGTGGATAACTCTGAATGCAATGTACCGCTGTTTATTCTAATCTTATGGTGGATAACTCTGAATGCAATGTACCGCTGTTTATTCTAATCTTATGGTGGATAACTCTGAATGCAATGTACCGCTGTTTATTCTAATCTTATGGTGGATAGCTCTGAATGCAATGTACCGCTGTTTATTCTAATCTTATGGTGGATAACTCTGAATGCAATGTACCGCTGTTTATTCTAATCTTATGGTGGATAACTCTGAATGCAATGTACCGCTGTTTATTCTAATCTTATGGTGGATAACTTTGAATGCAATGTACCGCTGTTTATTCTAATCTTATGGTGGATAACTCTGAATGCAATGTACCGCTGTTTATTCTAATCTTATGGTGGATAACTTTGAATGCAATGTACCGCTGTTTATTCTAATCTTATGGTGGATAACTCTGAATGCAATGTACCGCTGTTTATTCTAATCTTATGGTGGATAACTTTGAATGCAATGTACCGCTGTTTATTCTAATCTTATGGTGGATAACTCTGAATGCAATGTACCGCTGTTTATTCTAATCTTATGGTGGATAACTTTGAATGCAATGTACCGCTGTTTATTCTAATCTTATGGTGGATAACTCCGAGTATAATGTGCTGGTCTTGATCGCCATCTTATGGTGAATGATTCTAAGTGTAATCTACCGTAATTGACCCAGATCTTGTGGTGAATGTCTCGGAGTGTAATCTACCAATATTTATTCTAATGTTATGATGAATGACTCCGAGTGTAATCTACCAATATTGACTCAGATCTTATGGTGTAATCTATCAATATTGACTCAGATCTTATAGTGGACGAATCCGAGTGTAATATAACTTTATTGATGCTGATACTTTGGAGATCACAGACAACTTGATTAAGTTATTTTAAAATATTAATGTTTGGTTTTTCAAGGTTGACCCGCACATGTGCTCTGATTTCTTCTCATAGATCACACAAAGAGTATTTCAGCACAGTCTACTAATCTATAGTACCAGCATGGTCACAGATAGGTGTATACCAGAGCAACACATGCTATAAATATTTATTCTGTGAGTATTGTATCTTATTCTGATTGTCCGACCATGCCCGCGGTCTATTTGGCCTAGCCTTTGCGATTTATAACTTCCTAAAGATGTTGAACGTGTATAATGGCAAATAGATGCTCCTAGATTTTCGCCGTGATATGAGACTGCTAGGTGTGCGATTGACAAAGAGAAAGAGAAGAGACAGAGTTCTAGAAAAGTAAAAAAAAAAAAAGCCTTACGAGCTATATCGAGCCAATTATGATATACGGAAGCTAATCATGGACAGTTATCAGATTAATGAAATCTACAGAAATATAGCTTGATAGAAGAATGATGAAAAATCCGGATAACCAGGATAATGAAGATATCTTGAAAGAAAACAAAAAATATTCTCCATCCTGTGAACCACAGTGCCTTACAAATTGCTAGTTACGAATTCTGAGCATGTTCCATAGTTGTCGGTTCAGTTCATGTGAATGACTTGGCTAGTGATAACACCATGTTTAGAGGTGTCTATTTCATCGTATGCGTAGCGGTAGCACTCTTGCCTGCCGACCACATGGTTGTATCTTCGAACCCTCCACGAGGCGGATATTTTAAATTGCCCTGTGCTGCCAAGTCGAAGCAGCTTAAAATGAGTACTAATTATTGTACTGGGAAGTTGTCATCGTCTTACTCTTTATCTAAATAATGGTTCGGGTTCATACAGGCAACAATACACTGTTCGCTAGGATATAGAACATTTATTGTATAAAGTGTACAGTTGGCGCAGTGGGTAAACAGACCCGCGCTCTCTTATATTACATATCACAGATAGTTAAACCTCAGACATATAGTTGTCTTACAACAATCTAGCACACTATCTAGCCTAAGTATATCTATGAATATCTATGAGTCCCTCTCAGGCAGGCCTTGTTGTCTCTCTCCAGTCCGTTTGTCCTCTGCCGGTCTCCGCGTGTCCTAACTCGACACGGGCGGTAACTCTGTCCGAGTTCCTCGTGGACCCCGCATTAGGCGGGCCACATCAGTGTCCACGGAATCATGGACTTTGTGACCAGCTCTTTCGAGAAGGTTCTAGATTACTCGGGTCCTGCGCGACTCACTGGTTTCCCTTGGGCTGGAGTTGCAGCCCTCTATTATATGTGAAAGTGAGGCGGTGACAGGATCCCCCCTCCCCCCTGACATGATTTGTTGTTGGGAATTAGATCCGTTCTAATTCTGTCACCGAATCACATAAAGTTGGTGTTTGTAGTTTGGTGGATAGTAACCTGGTAACCTACCTACTAGCACTAAAAACTCATGTATTCTACCATACAACACTTGTCTGATTTGGTGCAGAGATCCCTGTCTCTCGTGTGCTTAAATATGCTTATCAGACCGAAGTTACGTGGCGTTTTAGTAGTTGTATTTACAACTCGCCCTTCTCATAGTACCCGAAATGGTACCCAGACAAATAACCCCTATATAATAGAGGGTTAACAAGACCGAAGTCTTGGCTAAATAAGTACACCTTCAAATCTTGATCTGTGTGTGTATTTCTATACACTTTTACTCCCGTATGTTATATAATGCTAAATATGTAGTTACCTTGTTCTTTTATCCCCCTCAGACTACATGTGTCCCTGTTGGCTTGTTAGTGTGTTAACTAATAAGTTGATGTATCTAATAAAGTGACTGTATTTTAAATTGATAGTGTTGAGTTTTGAGGTTTGTGTAACGTGCGTGCTGAATGTGTGGTGTAATTCCAAGCGTCACGAGTTGGGATAACCTCAATCATGTAATACTGCACTGTGTGCAATACCTGACTAGTCATTCCAAGTAGTGGTGCTTAGATGTATCCTAACTGCTAAACTAAGTATATTACAATAACTACTAAATTAAACTCACTACTAAACTAAGTTTTATACATGTATTGACAAATTAGACAAGTCATGCACTTTTACATGGAAGACGCAGACAAATTACAATGAATACGTTTTGCGTACAATTTGTCCGCCAAGTGTATCGTTCTCTCATTTAATCCTTTCACGCAGTCATTCACTCATCTGTTATTCAAAATAGTAATTGGCTAAAATATATATTTAAAGTTGAGGTAAGCGTTATTGCCCTTAGAAAAAATGGGCTAGGCGATATTTGCCCTTTAAGAAAATACGTACTTTTTGTACAATGAATGAAAAATAGGTTATAATTTAACTAGAGACACTTGTATAGGACGGTTATTTAGCTTATGTATGGTACCGTCTGCAATATTAAAGTAGAATATGTACAAGTTACAGGTTAACACAATTTATATACATCATTAATGGAAATATAATACATATTTAATAGTAAACTAATTAATTACATAATTCCAACGATGATGTGCGCGTTGACGTCCCTTCGTTCGTGTGTTATGCCATGAATGTTAAAGTTAGTATGGCTGTCTCTTGAGTGTTGTCGTCGATGTTGTTCTGTTTCGGCTGTTTGCAAAGATTTGTAGCAACAGCAAGTATGGATTGCTCTCACTGTCCCGTATGAAATATTACAGTGTTCAGAGATAGTTCACTGGTTGATATTATTGGTTGAAATAAACACAGTTACTGTTTCTTGCTGGAATCGTTCTAGAGCTTAGGCATTTGATGGTATAGTTCTTACAATATAGCTCTTCACGTATGTTTATGGGTGTCGTAATTCACCTAATCACTGAGAGTACTCTAGCAGGTGTAGAGTCACACTGTTATATGTAACGGACTAAAAGTATCACAGTTTATAGTGTGGCTACTGGCCAATGTGATTAGAGTCATTCTACTGGCGCATTTGTCTGCCGTGATAAAAGGTCAGCCACTATGTTATCGGTGCCCTTAATATGGCGAATTTCAAAGTCAAAGTCCTGAAGTAGAAGACACCATCTTTGTAACCTGTTGTTTTTGGGCGACCCATGGTTAAGGACTAATAATGGCGAACTGTCTGTGAGGACCACAAAGTGGCTTCCTAAGAGGAACTTAGATAATCTCAATATACAGAACAAAAGGCTCAAACACTCCAATTCAACTGTGGCATAACGAGTCTCAGCCTTCTTCAGTTTGCGGCTTACGTAGAGGATCGGGTGTCGAACGCCATCAACTTCCTGCATTAAACATCCTCCTATTGCGATAGCGCTCGCATCTGTGGTCAAAATAAAGGGTAAATTTATGTTGGGTAATCGTAAGACTGGTGGATTAGAAAAAATATGTTTCAACCTACTCATTGCATCATCTAAGCTGGTACTTTTACAAATTTTTGATGGATGATCTTTAGTTAACATATCAGAAAAGACTGAGGTGAGTTCTGCCCAATGTGGAATGAATTTAGAATAATAGTTAATCAGACCTAGTAAACTTCTAACCTGCTTCTTTGTGGTAGGTACTTCTAGATTAAGGATCTTGGAAACAATTTTATCATCAGTCAACAATTTTCCTTCAGAAATTCTATGACCAAGGAAGTCTATTTGTGTATAGCCTATTTCAACCTTGGAAGGTTTGATAGTAAGTCCAAAAAGAGAGATTTGGTGGAAGACTTGTTTTAGGGTGAGTAAGTGAGAAGTCATATCAGAAGAATGGACACATATATCATCAATATATGCAACTACATCATTAATTCCGTGTAATAACAATCTTGTTAGTCTCACAAATGTGGCCGGTGCGTTCTTCAGGCCAAAAGGAAGATATAGCCATTCGTATAACCCGAGAGGTGTTGCGAATGCTGTTATATGTCTACAAGAAGGGTGTAGAGGAACTTGCCAATATCCTTTCGCTAAATCTGTCTTAGAAAATAAGGATGATTGAGCCATATCTAAAATAAGATCTTCACAACTGTTCATAGGCTCTGCATCCGTTGTTGTTCTGGTATTCAATATTCTATAGTCGATGCATAAGCGGATTGTCTGGTCTTTCTTTTTCACCAAGACAATCGGTGAAGAATATTGAGACATAGATTTTTGAATAATGCCATTCTTCTCTAAATCTAAAATTTCTTTATCTAAATTAGATCTGTAATGGAGAGGAATAGAATATGGTCTACATTTGACCGGTCTCAGATCTGTCAGCACAATTGAATGTGTTATTTATCAGTGCGTCCAGGTTTGTTAGAAAAGATCGTCTTATAGTCGTCCAGGAGCGTCAAAATGTCTTGTCGCTGTTGTTGTGTCAAAGTGTCACAGATATGTATGTCATTTATACTTCCGTCGTCAGTCATGATTGGTACAGGGATTTCAGTATTGTCCATGTCTGTCTGATTTATCACAGATGCTACAGTTTGTAAATTGTCTTCAATGTCATTGTCGTCGTCGAGATCGATCGTCAATATGTCGTCAAATTTGTCGTCATTGTCAATATCACAGATTGTCGGTAATGTCCATATGTCTTCGTCGTTTTTGTCGTCGTAAGCGTGTGTCGTTAACGATGCTTCGTTTGTCGAGGTGTCATTCCGTTGGGAAATTGTCGTTTCGTCTCCGTCAACAGTTTGTTGCGTCTGTTCATTTGTATCATTGTCCTGTCTAGCATAGTATGGTTTCAACATATTTACATGTAATAATTTCAATTTTCCATTTACAGAGAATGTCAGTAGGGTTATTCCCCTTGACCAGTTTATGACATATATCACAAGATGTACAAAATGTTTTAATGTCTTGGTCGAACTTTGGCCAATAAAAATGGGTCAGGACAATTGCCCTGGTCATTTCGTATCCCATATGACCTCCAAAAGGGGAGTCATGGGCTATTTTTAGCACTTTGTCTCGATGTGCTAGTGGTAACACAATTTGCTGTATCGTGGTCTGCTTTGTTGTGTAAAATCTAGTTAAGATGTTGTTCTGTAGCCTAAATGTCCACGATGCATGTTTAGTGACTTTTGGTTTAAGTCCAACTAATTTAAAGTATGGTGCAAGTGTTGTATCTACTTTCTGTTCATTACCAAAAGTGATGTTAGTTAAGTTTGGCGCTACTATTTCTAATGATTCCTGCAGTTGGTCGGTGTTGGTTTTGTGGGTTGTCTGTCGTGTTATTGCGTTTGTGTGTTGTGTGTTTTGTGGCACATTTACAGGTTCGGTACTTGGTAGTTTGGTAGCATCCTCAATTCGAGGTTTTAATTCGGTCGTATCGTTTCTAGATTCGACCGCCCCTGCATTGTACACCTTGGTGAATTCTTTCTGAATTACCTCAGTGGTTGTCTCCCTTGGTATTTTGGCAGCTTGAGACAAGCAAGAATGGTGTTTCTCTTTTGCGTCGCTGTTTCTGTGGTGGATACCGTGTTTTTGCTCCCACCTTTTGATTTCTCTTTCAGAGCATGGATGTATGTTGGGTAAATTACCAAGAATAATATCCGCGACTGGATTTTCAAGGACAGCAGCCAATACTTGTCCTGATATGAACGGTGTTTGAATTTCGACCAAAGCAAGGGGGTATTTCTCTATCGTACCTGAGAATGTGCGACACGTCACATGTTTGTCTGTGTAGTCTTTAGCGTCTATTAATGTTTTCCTAACCCCACAGAGCGTTGCGCCGGAATCGCGAATTAACGTGCACTTTTTGTTGTTAACAAACCCTGTAAAAAAAACTAGCTTGCCTGTAGATGACAAAGCAGCGTTAGCTGTTTCATTTGAAATCGGGATCGTATGTCCACAATGTAGTGTTGTGTCCAGTTGGAACTTCGTACAGGTGTTGCACTTACTGTCTGTTATGGTGTTTATGATGTGTACAGCATTCCCAAGCTCGCTTTCATTGTCGTGCTGATTGTCACATTCATTCAGTGACTCAAGCTCTTCGTCAGACGACGTTTCTACTAATGCAGCATTGGCCTGTTTCAATAACTTTCGGCCTTCACAATCCTTATTATAGTGACCCCAGCTATTGCAGAAATAACATTTAATTGCTCTGTGGTAAGCCATGCGTTTAGCTGTTTGCCTATCCACCATCTTCTGGAGGTGTTGAGGGTAGGTGGGTGCCTTGTCGCACATCCCGTAACTGTCGTGATGGTAATTGCAATATTGGCATTTTACTACTTTACCGACCTTGGATCGTGGTTTAAATCTACTCTCTGTTTGTTTGGAGTATTTGGTGTTCACTACTGCAGCTGCTGTATCATTGTGACTTATGTTAAGCTGAAAAATATCCCTATTTGCTGTGAAAAATGCATTCCCCTTTGCCTCTATTTCCTGGATACTCTTACAGTCCATTTGTTTTAAGAACTTGGCAAAAGGTGTGGGGATGGTGCTAACTATTTTATCTATTATAATAAGCTCCTTAAGTTTATCATGGCTATTGTTGGTTTTAGCCGAGTTAATCCATTTTGTGCATATGTCTTGGACTGTACTGACATAATCTATAAAGGTTTGGTTTGGTTGTGGAGATAATTTGGCAAATTGTTGTTGGTAACCTGCAGTGTCTAAAGAAAAATGTTGGAGAATGCGTTGTTTTAGGTACTCATAGTCTTTTCGCATTTCCTGTGGTATTGTCTCTATTACTTTTAGTGGTTCAAGAGCTAAGTTCCTCATCAGAATAAATGCCCAATCTGATTTAATGATTTTATGATGAGACATGAGACACTCAAAATTTTCTAAGTAGGCGGAGATGGAATCTCCTGAACAGAAAGCCTTCACGAGACCTTTATATTTATTATATTTTTGTTCTTCTTCTTTGCTTCTTAACTTATTTATTGATATTTCTGTGTTGGACTCTATTTCCATCTGTTTTAGTTTAATCTGTGTCTCGGCATTCAACTGGGCCTGTTTGGCGGCGGCCTCAAGCTCCATCTGTTTCTCCTGAGCCTGTATTTTCTTCTCTTCAATTTGCAATTGCATTTTTTTTCTTCTGCTTCAATTAGCATTTTCTTTTCATTGGCCTCCATCTGCAATTTCTTTTCATCTGCTTGCATTTGCAATTTCTTTTCTTCTGCTTCCATCTGCAGTTTCCTTTCTTCTCGTTCTATCGCTCTTTCTTCACGGGCAATGTTTTCTGCGTGCGTTTTCTGTGCCCATTCTGACAGTTTCTCTTCTTTATAACCTAACTTTATTCCTTGCTCAATGCATTTATCTAAACTAGACATTTTGTGTTTTACTTGTTTGTTAAGTTTATAGAGTTAAATCCCTTAGAAAAATATGTTGTGTGGTCGAAAATTTGGTTAACTCCCCTAATTATTAATGTATAAATCAAAATGCAAGGTTATGTTGGTGACAAGGTTATGAATATGCAAAGAAATCAATATGATACAAAATAATACATTGATGAAACATGAGAAGTACAGCTTAGAATTTACAATGGGTATGAGGTGAAACTTAGCTTTTAATTCAAGAACTCCTCGATGTTGTCTTGTACTCTCGTCACTGTTGGAAAGGTTTCATCGGTTGGACGCGGCACTTGTTGCGGAACAATCTGCTCGTGGAGCGAGAAAACATTAGTCACTGTCACAAAAAAAAGATGTCAAAATAGTAACATGTCAAAAAAAATTGTTTACAGAATCAAAATAAAGAGGCACTGTGGGGCAATGGTGAGACGTTGCCGAGGGACTCAGGTTACTTCTATTTTATCGCTAGATAGCTACTAGTTTTATGTAAACTTGTAACGTTAACAATTTCTTTGATTTAAACAAATCAATGTGTTACCAAAAATCAATGTTTTACCAAAAATCAATGTGATATGATTAAATAATTAATTTTACATGGCATTTAACAGGTTTTTAAGAATACATTCTATGCCACAACCGGAAAACTAGCCCCCAAAAAGCCTGTCATCATCTTACTCTTATCTAAATAATGGTTCGGGTTCATACAGGCAACAATACACTGTTCGCTAGGATATAGAACATTTATTGTATAAAGTGTACAGTTGGCGCAGTGGGTAAACAGACCCGCGCTCTCTTATATTACATATCACAGATAGTTAAACCTCAGACATATAGTTGTCTTACAACAATCTAGCACACTATCTAGCCTAAGTATATCTATGAATATCTATGAGTCCCTCTCAGGCAGGCCTTGTTGTCTCTCTCCAGTCCGTTTGTCCTCTGCCGGTCTCCGCGTGTCCTAACTCGACACGGGCGGTAACTCTGTCCGAGTTCCTCGTGGACCCCGCATTAGGCGGGCCACATCAGTGTCCACGGAATCATGGACTTTGTGACCAGCTCTTTCGAGAAGGTTCTAGATTACTCGGGTCCTGCGCGACTCACTGGTTTCCTTTGGGCTGGAGTTGCAGCCCTCTATTATATGTGAAAGTGAGGCGGTGACAGAAGTAAAAGCGTCTATGCGATATTGTTCACATTAACTATGAGTCTGTAAACAGATGAGGCTAGCACCATATACCCTGTACTCTCCCAGGGGTGTGCACGAATCCTATGCTGCTGACTGATCCGTCGTATGAGGAACTTCAATTGTTCATTCAGCAAGCGCTTTCTCGTCCAATGAAGATGAGAAATAAATTCACAGTTATTGATTAGCAATCTTAGAAGTAGCGCTTGGAGGAGACAACAGATAATATAAACATTGAAAACTATAGAGCAGTGGTTCTCAACCATTTTGGTGCATGTACACGTTCACCATGTGTTCAGAATGTCATTCTCCCCCCCCCCTTTTTTTTTCGTATTTCCTCACTATAACCCGCCCCCTCCCTCCACCCCTACACAGTATTCGTAAAAATGGAAGATAAATTTAATAACACATACTAGAACAAGTCTAGACATCTACATAAAGCGTGATTTGCGCTTCTACTTACGTTATAAAACGAATTTCAGAAGAGCGAGAAGTACAGAACCGTAGAGTATGGAGGAAAAATCAATATCAAGTAATCAGTGAATAACCTTAATTCCCCCCCCCCCCATGCCCCCCCCCCGGAAACTCTAAATTCCCCCACCGATTGAGAACCACTGCTATAATGGCAAAAGCCGGGATTCGAACTGCAGCCTTAATTATGACGATAGCGACAGAAGGTACAAGCATAATCCAAAGCACGACCTCATTTGGGGGTGGCAGGGTCAGTTTATCAGCCAGGTCCCTCACTGAACCCGTTCCAGCGGCAGTTGTGCTTGCCAGACAGTCTGCACTTTCAATATCCTGAACCCCTCCTCCCCTCCCCCTTTTTTTTCACTTTACCCAGGGCGGGCGCGAATATAGAAGTGATACAGGGAACCTTGACCTCTGTGCTTGCCACATCCAAGTACTGTAGTCTGTACAGAGGTCAAGGTTGCCTGTGCAATATAAGTTCTGCCTCCTACAGAAGTGAGCCCTTTTATGGTCCCCAATGTCGTGAGCATGAATGCATTGGACTTAAAAGTTAAAACTCAATCTTCCATAGGGTTTACCAACCAATTAATCAACCGACCATCTGACCGACCAACCAACCAACAGACCGATCGACCGACCAACCAACTAAACAGTCGACCGACCGAGCAACTAGCCAAATATGTGACATAGTAAGCATGTTAACACATGCAATATAGAGAATTTGTACACGCTTGATAATGTGAAAATACGACACAGCATTTTGACATGTGATATGCTAACAACGCTAACATGTGATATATCAATAACGCTAACATGTGATATAACGAGTTAAAACAGTTGATTGTCCTTTGACAGGATGTTACAATCAAACCTAGCATGTAGGTCACAGCATGGTCGAATGGATAAGAACGCGTGTTCTTAAACATCTGGTGTGCTGATGCCGAGATAAGGGGGTTTAACTCCTACACTGGACATTTGGACTAAAATGTTGACTTGTCGTTCTTGACTTGGGGACGTAAATTACAAGTACCTCTGAAGTCGGAGTGGGTTCGCCTGAAGGCGAGGGACACTGTTAATAGGGAAAGCTAATCCACACGCAAAATCAGTCCAGCAGTACTAGAAATAGTGTGTATGGACTACGCTTGAGTTCAAAGCGAGCGAGCGCAAAAAAAAAAAACTAGCATTAGCGGTGTGTGATTTATTGTCACGAGATCGCCATGAGTTAACCAGATAATGATAATACAGAAAGTTTGCTAAGCGCATATTTTCTAGGCCACAACAGTTGTACAAAATACAGATAGAACCCGTCAGATCCTGGTTACAATCAGATATCAGACAATCCCAGGTCGGGCAAAAATAACAGCTGCAGATGTGTAGGGGAAGTGAGTGAGATGAATTCATACATCGCCTTGACAGTTTATCAACAGTCGGATACAAGTAGAATGGCCCAGCTCGGGACATGAAACAGTCCGTCTGTCATTTAGAGTTCCGGACATCAAGCGAAATGGCGGCTGGGGTTATCACCACTCGACAGAAGATTGGCGGCTTGTTGTGGAAACCCGTTGTTGGGAGCATACAGGAACTCGCTGGCTTGTTGTGGGAGTCAAAACAAGTGATGACAACTCTGACATTGATTGAGCCAGGGAAGATAGATTCCCGACAAGGGATGATCTGCCAAAAATAACACCTGTGTGGACATAAAGAATAACGTCACGTGACAAATTTTAGGCGTTTGCCAAAAACCTGATTTGGGGACAATGAGTGTAGACCAAAACATGGATTAGGATTGACGTGTTTTGTTGGAGAGCTCTACAGTGTTAGATTAATTAAAAATTAACTAGCATGTGTCGTTATGGCAAAGTGTAGCAGCCATCCAGGAATGAGGCGGGTTTGCCTAAGGTAGTTAATATAGTCTATTTAGGCCTAATTAATATAGGCAGTAGTCTTGTTAAAACTAGAGTGTGATGATTAGCACTGTTAGTTGAAAACTAGTTAGAGTAGTGAAGTGATAATTGGCTCTGTTGGTTGAAAATAGATTAGTGAAGTATTGATAAGCTTTACTAGTTGAGAATTGAGTAATGAGGGATAATTGGGATATTCCAGTGGGTGTCCCTGGTGGGCGGGGTTCCGCATTCTGTTTGTTGATTTTTTTTCCTTGTCTTGGCCTGATGATAACCAATGTGTTGAGTCATCTGTCCCTGACAGAGTTAGGTTCATTGTATTTTGCTGAGCAAGGGCCAATGGCCACGATCATCTAATAGAGATCAGTGACGGGGAGGCTATCACCAGTTGTATGATCTATTTTACAGGTTCCCTCTGGTCGGGATGAAGAACACAGAACAATTGTAAAATCCGATCCCGGATAAATTATGATGCAGAGAGATTGGCCAGAAACCTTCTAAATGGGTCTATGCTAGAAGAAGCTGATAAACATTGCTCAGTGGAGCTGAATGGTAGAAGTATCCTACAGGATAAGTACCGACTGAGTTGTAGGTCATACCAGTCTTTAACACACCAGTAGTGATGGATGTTCAGTCCACGTAGGACTAGAACAGTAGCGACTGATGTTCACATTGGAGGAAAGATAACATTTAAGTGTAGTTGTTCCACATATCAAGGAAATTATAACGTTAAGACAATAACGAGAAAACAAGAAAACTATAGAACATTTCGCAAGAAGGAAAAACGTTATGTTCATAGGACAGTGTTCCATGTTTTTTTTCACTGCCCAGGAATTATGAAGTCTGAGTTTCTATAAACTATTAGGAACAGTTGTGTTAGGAACAATAAAAGTATTTTTCACGGATTATATATTTGAATGGGATTCAGATCTCATGGTCATCAGAGCTCCTGGAGGAGGACATGTCTGGAGAGAAGGACACGACTTCGGTGAGGTCCATTGTGCTGATTCTTGTGATGTCGTGTAATCCTTGCCATGATGAGTGGACTCTGAACATGACCTCTGTGGTCTGACCTATACATTTACATTAGAATACACGACACACATTTTCTTCGCATACACGTCTCATATACGTTACACTTTTCTTTTAATAAATTAATCTGTATTAATTTTTAGAAGTAAGAGTTGTTGAATATGTTGCGTTGGGGAAGTATGAGAGGGGGCATAGTGCGACAGTGAGAGAGAGAGAGAGAGAGAGAGAGAGAGAGAGAGAGAGAGAGAGAGAGAGAGAGAGAGAGAGAGAGAGAGAGAGAGAGAGAGAGAGGAGGAAAGGGTGTCCACGGGCTGATGGAGTGTGTTGGACGGAAGCTGGTGGATTCTCCAGGATATTGATAGGGAAAAAAAATTATAATGTGGGTGTTGACTCCCCTCACTCCAGGGACGACACTTTAAAGGAAGACACGACATTTACTAGGCAATTTTTGCGTTCGATAGCTTCCCACTGCTATCTGAATGACCGACGCTCATAACATCGAAATCAACGCACATCAGAAAATTGTGAAATTTAGTTTACTAACGATAAAACTAGAATAACCTGAATAAACGTTGCTCACACAATATAACATTAACATAACCAACACACAACACCCGAACTATAACTGAACACAAAAACTGTATAATACACCAGCCTACAGTAGGTGACTCTCTGCGGGATATTAACACAATTTATTTCACTGTATCGATTGTCATACAGATGCATGTACTGACAACCAGGTGCTGCGTGACATGAACACCCATAATTAAATATAACTATGAAATTATTCTGAATGCAATTTAGCATATTATTTGACTCAACCCCAAACAATGCAACTAGTATGCCAAGTAATATCACAGTTTTTATGTCAAACTTTTGTAGTTAGCTCTGGGTGTGCTGTTATCATGATAAAGATACACTAGATCACCGGTGGCGGGCGTGTTGGTGGAGTTGGTAGGGAGCTACGCTGATAATGCCACGAGGAAAGTCTGACGAGGGTTCGGTACCCGCGTTCGTCGTCCGCTAACAGAGGAAAAGTTAAAGTAATGTAAATGACCCATTTCACGTCTTAAATCACGCCTGGCATACGATGCTAGACGCATATTTGTATAGACCATTCAGCATTATACCATTCAGCACTAGACCATTCAGCACTAGACATTCAGCAATAGACCATTCAGCACTAGCCATTCAGCAATATACAATTCAGCACTAGACATTCAGCAATAGACCATTCAGTACTACACCATTCAGCACTAGACCATTCAGCACTAGGTCATTCAACAATAGACCATTCAGCACTAGGTCATTCAGCAATAGACTATTCAGCACTAGACCATTCAGCACTAGGTCATTCAGCACTAGACCACTAAGCACTAGACCATTCAGCATTAGACCATTCAGCACTAGACCATTCAGCACTAGGTCATTCAGCACTAGACCATTCAGCAATAGACCATTCAGCACTAGGTCATTCAGCACTAGACCATTCAGCACTAGGTCATTCAGCACTAGACCATTCAGCACTAGACCATTCATCACTAGGTCATTCAGCACGAGGTCATTCAGCAATAGACCATTCAGCACTAGACCATTCAGCACTAGGTCATTCAGCACTAGACCATTCAGCAATAGACCATTCAGCACTAGGTTATTCAGCACTAGACCACTCAGCACTAGACCATTCAGCACTAGACCATTCAGCACTAGACCATTCAGCACTAGGTCATTCAGCACTAGACCATTCAGCACTAGACCATTCAGCACTAGACCATTCAGCACTAGGTCATTCAGCACTAGACCATTCAGCGCTAGACCATTCAGCACTAGACCATTCAGCAATAGACCCTTCAGCACTAGGTCATTCAGCAATAGACCATTCAGCACTAAACCATTCAGCAATAGACCATTCAGCACTAGGTCATTCAGCATTAGACCATTTAGCACTAGGAGGGTGACGAAATCAGTACCGCTCCGACCGCCATGTCTTCCCAAGGTATTCTAGCTACTCATTTTAGACAAGGACGACCTGGAAGCCCTGGACAATTTTGAAAAATCCGTATTGGCCCAGCTGTGGCTCGAACCCTTGACTATCCTACACAACAGATTCTCCCCAACAAAAGACAAGACTGACCATATATCCCTCTTTGTATTCAAACCTACAGAATCAGATGTCCCGGTGACATAGTATGGTACTACTTCTGGGCTTGTGTTTGTTTCAAAGCAATGTATTCCACACTTGTTGATTGCAGACAATGAGCAGCATCTGCAACATCTAGTAGATACGGTTACTGTACTGGGATCGAGAGGTCCCCGGTTCGTACCCGGGTGTCCCCTAGCTATGTTTTTGACTCTGGTGATCGAGTGAAATGGCGAGTCATGACCGCCCACGCTTTCCGGCATGGCACATGATGGATGAATGGTTACTGTACACAGTGAACAACTAGGGTTAGAATTTAATTGTAGGAAGATAGAGACTGTGGGCGTCACTAGGAAGAAGGAAATACAACAATGTAATATACGGGTAAAAGGGAATATTCTTAAACAAGTGAATCGGTACAATTATCTCAGAACAGTCATAACATCTGATGGGAGGTGCCTTGAAGAGAGAACAATAATCTCTATCGAAAATGTGGTCTTTAGCAAGGTGGAAATATGCTAACCAATAACAAGATGTCATGTGCAGAGAGAAGAAGTGTGTAGAAGTGTTGCGTAGAAATTATGCTTTTGTATGAATCTCAAACGTGGACAATGAGTAGACAAGCTGATAAAAATCTGGTGGCAGTGGAAATGTGATTTCTGAGGAAAATACAAAGAAAGAATTCCGTGAACAGACAGAAAAAACCAATGAGCAAGTCATACAAGCTGGACTCCCTGGTCTAGAGGTTACACGACTTTCTCCGTAATCTCGTATACTCTCGTAAAGTAACGTGGCGTTGCGAGAGAAACGGTAGCGGTTCTCTCCACGTCGGTAACTTACGGGGTATGTAAGCCGGTCGCTCAGAAATCAATGGCAAACTACTGAGCGTAATCTTGCCAAGAAATCAACAATCAGCTGAAAGATGCTGATGTTGACAGCGATGTCCTGTAAAGGATATGCAAAACTTTTTTTTTTATATAAAAAGAAATACACTAGAGAACTTAGTGACATCTAACAAGATTTATAGAAAAAAACAACAACGGGGAGGCAGAGAAGTAAATACCCGGATGGCTTGGCCACGTAGCATGGTTGAGACAAGTAAACGGAGCTGATCCACGACTCTGGTGATCGTGTGAGATGGCGAAACATGACCACGCACGCTTATCGGCATGAGCATGATGACGATTCCCTTAGTAAATTGTAACAAAGAAGCCACAAACAAAATATTGCACGATTTCTTGCCTGGCATTTTTCGCCGCACCACGTCAGAGCTAAACACTATATGAAGTGAATAAATAAATAATACACTGGCTGACAGGCTTAAACTCATAGTCACAGGTACTGTTCGAATTAGGAGTATTTGTTAACCTCATAGTAATGTTAAATTTAAACACAGAATCTTTCTGTTTGCAAAATAGTGACGAACTGCCTAATGTTTTTCATCCGCGTTTCTATCCTGTTTCAGGATATTGCGGTCAACATCAGCATGTTTCAGCTGTATGTTGATTCCTAGGCTAGATTGCTCTCAACAGCATGCCACGACTTTCTGAACGACCGGTTCCATACTCTCATAAGTCACTGGGGCGAGTCGAGCCGCTTCCAATTCTCGTTCGCTCACGTCAACCACGAGAGTATTCGGGGTTACGGAGAAAGCTGTTAACTCCTCGGCCAGGAAAACGGAACTGCCTAACATGCCTAACAAATGTGCACAACCATCGTCACATTTCGCGAATTAATCATGGTTTTAATATATTTCATGAAGGGAATTTCTGGTTTGTCTGTCTATATATATGATGTCCCGCATTTTTATCAGACATCAAATGTCCGCTGCCAATAGATGTTTCTCGTCTGTCTGCTTATTCTTCATGTTTCGCGTGTATACCATAGTATTGGCTCCATATATGGGTTTAACACTCTTTTTTCACAGCAATTGAGAGACTGGTATTAGTGATTATGTTTTCCAGTTTTCAAATGGCTAACTTTGTTATGTCTCCCTGGTCTAGAGGTTACACGACTTTCTCCGTAATCTCGTATACTCTCTTAAGTAACGTGACGACGGCGAGAATCGGAAGCGGTTCTAACCGCGTCGGTAACTTACGGGGTATGTGAGCCGGTCGCTCAGAAAGCAATGGCAAACTACTGAGCGTAATCTTGCCAAGAAATCAACAATCAGCTGAAAGATGCTGATGTTGACAGCGATATCCTGTAAAGGATATGCAAACAAACAATTATTATAACTTCGTTATAATGATTCTTGCCGTGATCTTTACAAGACATCTAACTAACGTCAAGTGTTATGACTGTTCCATGATAGTCTGTCTGTCTGTCTGTCTGTCTGTCTGTCTGTCTGTCTGTCTGTCTGTCTGTCTGTCTGTCTAGCGACCCACATACTACCTACCTACCAAACCACCCGCCTACCTTCATGTCTGTCTGTCTGTCTGTCTGTCTGTCTGTCTGTCTGTCTGTCTGTCTGTCTGTCTGTCTGTCTGTCTGTCTGTCTGTCTGTCTGTCTGTCTGTCTGTCTGGCTGGCTGACTGGCTGGCTGGCTGGCTGGCTGGCTGGCTGGCTGGCTAAGCCTTGCAGCATTGACACGGCAAACAATAAAGCAACCACTCATCACAGATCTAATCAGGAATGTAACCCATCGACACCAAATGTCCCTGTTATGAACACTGTCAGACAAAGGTTGATTGACAGCTTGCAGCATGAACGATCAAGGCATGTGGGTGACCCGGTTTTGACTGCTCTGCTACCTGAGAGCATAGATAACACAGACGAGGTAAAGTATGTGAGGGATGAAATGCCTATTTTACATCCCGCTTCCTACTCTCTGTCTTTTCTTTCTCCCCCTCCTCTTCGTTCTCCTATATTTATTCTTTTTCTTTTTCTCTTCCTCCTCCTCCGTCTTCTTCTTCTTCTTCTTCTTCTTCTTCTTCTTCTTCTTCTTCTTCTTCTTCTTCTTCTTCTTCTTCTTCTTCTTCTTCTTCCTCTTCTTCTCCTCCTCCTCCTCCTCCTCCTTCTTCTTCTTCTTCTTCTTCTTCTTCTTCTTCTTCTTCTTCTTCTTCTTCTTCTTCTCTTTGTTTCTCTCTCTCTCTCTCTCTCTCTCTCTCTCTCTCTCTCTCTCTCTCTCTCTCTCTCTCTCTCTCTCTCTCTCTCTCTCATTCTCTTTCTCTAACTCTTTCTTTAACTTTATTTCTCTATTTCTTTCTTTCTCTCTCTTCTTTTGTCTCACTTTTTCTCTCTTTTTCTCTCTCTTTCATTCTCTCCATTTTTTCTCTTATTCTCTCTCTCACTATCTCTTTCTAGGAGTGTAAGTGTATGCCTATGTGTATGTATGAATGATGATATACGGGCTTCAGAGAGAGACAGAGACAGAGACAGAGAGAAAGAGAGAGAGAGAGAGAGAGAGAGAGAGAGAGAGAGAGAGAGAGAGAGAGAGCGTATGTATTTATGTAAAGTAAACCTTTATTAGTGAGTTTGTGACAGTGAGTGAGTTTATATGTATGTGAGGGAGTGTGTATGTGTGTGTTATTAAGTGTGTGCATAGCTGTGAGAGCCAGTCTCCCTGGTCGAGGGGTTAGCAGCTTTCTCCGTAACCCCGAATACTCTCGTGGTTGACGTGAGCGGTTCGAGTCGCGCCAGTGACTTATGAGAGTATGGAGCCGGTCGCTCAGAAAGTCGTGGCGTGCTGATGAGCGTAATCTAGCCTAGGAATCAACATACAGCTGAAAGATGCTGGTGTTGACCGCAATATCCTGAAACAGGATGGAAAAGCGGGAAAAAAAATAATTGAGAGTTTGCGTAAATAATGTAAGTATTATGCAGGTATGTATGCATTTATGCTTGTGCGTATGTATGTGTGACGGCTCCGTGGTTAAGGGTGTTACGGATGCATTTCTTAATTCAGCATACTGCGTTCGAAACACAGTTGCGTTGGTTTTTTAGGAAATGGTATGAGTGCCGATCGTTCAGAAAGAAACGGCAAACTACTGAACGTAAACGTGTCCAGGAATTACGAACAGCCAGAAAATGCTGAGGTTGACAGCTACGTCCGTAAATGATATGCAACTGCCTGCCTGCCTGTCTCATGACATGGTAATATGCTTTATTTATGTTTGCAACATTCATTCGACAATGTTTCTTTTATTTTCCTGTGTGAATATAACACGCATAATAGATAATTGATGAACAAAAGATGAGTGGTTGGAAGGGCAGAAGCGTGCCCAGTTTGTGACTCTCTGAAAATAAAGTTCGTTCGTTCGTTCGTTCGTTCTCTCTCTCTCTCTCTCTCTCTCTCTCTCTCTCTCTCTCTCTCTCTCTCTCTCTCTCTCTCTCTCTCTCTCTCTTGCCATCTATCCCCCACTGAAAGTCTAAGCCCTCAGCTAACTCACGCCAAGCCAGTCTATCTGCTGGCACTTCATGCAGCCCCGTCCCCATATTATTCATAGTCTTAACATTCCTGTATCAGCTGACTGTGAAAGGAATTAGTCAGCTATCCACATTGCTGGCGGAATTTTTCCGCATCATGTCACAGCTCTTCTAGACGACCCTTCTTTCCTTTTGGTTGGCTGATTTATTCTTTGTATGTGACTTTAGATTTGTTCATGGTCGAATGAATTGTGTAGCTTAATTTTCGACGGATAAGGAAGACGGGACTAAACCCAACCCCCAACCTCCCCCCCCCCCCTAGTCGAACTTTCACGGTAGTCATGGTGGGTGTAACTGATTACCATTTGGACAGAAGGACGATATATCGCTATAAAAAAAATTAGTTGTATATCCATTGCGAACGTAGCAGTCAACCACAGCATTATTTGGCTGCTGAGCAAGTTTACATTCAGTAGTTTGTCATTGCTTTCGAACGACCGGCACCCATACCATTTCGTAAAACACCACCGCTATACTAGGATCATTATGTTATTTATTTTGTTCTCTGGTATCCTCCTCAATTTCATTGCTCATGGAGTGGAAATGTGCTTCATAATACTGGAAGGCCCCGGTTAACGTAAGTGTTATGTTCTAGGAAAACGAGACGTTAAGTGAAACAACCTATAGCGAAACACCATTTCCCACAGAATTAAATGAAATACAGTGTATTATGTAATGTTTGTTTTGATGGTTGTTGATATTTATTGGCTAAACAGAGGTGGGTTGGAGGGCGAGTTGTAGTGTTATTGGGAGGCATTAACTTCAGCCTCTTCATCTGAGGATGAAACTATAACCTCTTCTTGCCTCTTTTCCTGGCTCTTCTCCGCTTGAACAAATACTTTGTACAATGTCTGCTGCACAGCATGTTCCTTCGCCGCTTCACCTGTTTTCTGAATGGTGTGCAGGTGTGAACGCTTCTTAAAGCGCTCAAACCAACCACGACTCGCTCCAAAACTCTCATCAGCACTACTAGTACTGCTCTCACCCGCCTTCTTAACTAGATCTTCATAGAAAGACTGCTTTCTCTTAGATAACCATCTTGCTCACTGGCATATTCCGTTGGTTCTGGTCTTCAATCCAGACTGCCAATAGTGCTTCCATGTTCTCCATAAGAGTACTTCTGGTACGAGTGATCTTGGAAGCACTCAAAGGGGCTACATTTTTAGCACCCGCTTTGATTTTGTCAACACTTGCACGAATTGTCCTTACCGTGGTTGTAGGTAAACCATAGACTTTACTGATATCAACAGCCCGTGGCCAGCCTCAAAACGACGTTATCGCGAAATGTAGCAACGTAAAGTGAAGTTGGTCCCCTGTGTGGCAACGACGTTATAGCGAAACGACATATAGGGAAGCGACGTATAGCGGGGCCTTCCTGTACTTGTTCTTTTGATTGTGAGAAAAAGTCATTGGCCCTGGATAGGTCACACACTGAGATAACCTGAGGATCATACAATCTCTTGTCTGGAACCCACAAGATAGGTCACACAGTGAGATAACTTGAGGATCATACACTCTCTTGTCTTGGGTTCCCCACAAGATAGGTCACACAGTGAGATAATCTGAGGATCATACACTCTCTTGTCTTGGGTTCCCCACAAGATGTCACACAGTGAGATAACCTGAGGATCATACACTCTCTTGTCTTGGGTTCCCCACAAGATAGGTCACACAGTGAGATAACCTAAGGATCATACACTCTCTTTTCTTGGGTTCCCCACAAGATAGGTCACACAGTGAGATAACCTGAGGGTCATACACTCTCTTGTCTTGGGTTCCCCACAAGATAGGTCACACAGTGAGATAATCTGAGGATCATACACTCTCTTGTCTTGGGTTCCCCACAAGATAGGTCACACAGTGAGATAACCTGAGGATTATACACTCTCTTGTCTTGGGTTCCCCACAAGATAGGTCACACAGTGAGATAACCTGAGGATCATACACTCTCTTGTCTTGGTTTCCCCACAAGATAGGTCACACAGTGAGATAACCTGAGGATCATACACTCTCTTGTCTTGGGTTCCCCACAAGACGAATGAAATAGCGAGAGACCTAAAACACAGGGAGAAGAAAGTGATGGATAATATTGGGAGGACATGGGAGGGGAAGGGCATAGGAGATGGCAAAAGATGGGAAGGGTTGACGGACGCTGATTGAGGGAGTATGGCCCACAGGGGGATAAAGAGCAAGAGAGAGAGAAAGAGAGAGAGAGAGAGAGAGAGACAGAGAGAGACAGAGAGAGACGTACACAGAAAGACAAAGAGAGAGATATAAACAGGCAGAGAGACAGACACAGAAAGACAGAGATAGAGACATATAGACAGAGAGACACAGACACAGAAAGACAGAGAGAGAGAGACATACAGACACAAAGAGAGAGACACAGAAAGAGAGACACAGACAGAGAGAGACAGACACAGAAAGACAGAGAGAGACATACAGACAGAGAGAGAGAGACATACAGACACAAAGAGAGAGACACAGAAAGAGAGACACAGACAGAGAGAGACATACAGACAGAGAGAGACAGACACAGAAAGACAGAGAGTGACATACAGACAGAGAGAGACAGACACAGAAAGACAGAGAGAGACATACAGACAGAGAGAGACAGACACAGAAAGACAGAGAGTGACATACAGACAGAGAGAGACATACAGACAGAGAGAGACAGACACAGAAAGACAGAGATAGAGACATATAGACAGAGAGACACAGACACAGAAAGACAGAGAGAGAGAGACATACAGACACAAAGAGAGAGACACAGAAAGAGAGACACAGACAGAGAGAGACAGACACAGAAAGACAGAGAGAGACATACAGACAGAGAGAGAGAGACATACAGACACAAAGAGAGAGACACAGAAAGAGAGACACAGACAGAGAGAGACATACAGACAGAGAGAGACAGACACAGAAAGACAGAGAGAGACATACAGACAGAGAGAGACAGACACAGAAAGACAGAGAGTGACATACAGACAGAGAGAGAGAGACATACAGACACAAAGAGAGAGACACAGAAAGAGAGACACAGACAGAGAGAGACAGACACAGAAAGACAGAGAGAGACATACAGACAGAGAGAGAGAGACATACAGACACAAAGAGAGAGACACAGAAAGAGAGACACAGACAGAGAGAGACAGACACAGAAAGACAGAGAGAGACATACAGACAGAGAGAGAGAGACATACAGACACAAAGAGAGAGACACAGAAAGAGAGACACAGACAGAGAGAGACATACAGACAGAGAGAGACAGACACAGAAAGACAGAGAGTGACATACAGACAGAGAGAGACAGACACAGAAAGACAGAGAGAGACATACAGACAGAGAGAGACAGACACAGAAAGACAGAGAGTGACATACAGACAGAGACATACAGACACAGAAAGACAGAGAGTGACATACAGACAGAGACATACAGACACAGAAAGACAGAGAGAGACATACAGACAGAGACATACAGACACAGAAAGACAGAGAGTGACATACAGACAGAGAGAGACATACAGACAGAGAGAGACAGACACAGAAAGACAGAGAGTGACATACAGACAGAGAGAGACACAGAAACACAGAGAGAGACATACAGACAGAGAGAGACAGACACAGAAAGACAGAGAGAGACATACAGACAGAGAGAGACAGACACAGAAAGACAGAGAGAGACATACAGACAGAGAGAGACATACAGACAGAGAGAGACACAGAAAGACAGAGAGAGACATACAGACAGAGAGAGACAGACACAGAAAGACAGAGAGAGACATACAGACAGAGAGAGACAGACACAGAAAGACAGAGAGAGACATACAGACAGAGAGAGACAGACACAGAAAGACAGAGAGTGAGAGACATACAGACAGAGAGAGACACAGAAACACAGAGAGAGAGACACAGAGAGAGAGACAGAGAGAGACATATAGACAGAGAGAGACATACAGACAGAGAGAGACAAACACAGAAAGACAGAGAGTGAGAGACATACAGACAGAGAGAGACACAGAAACACAGAGAGAGAGACACAGAGAGAGAGACAGAGAGAGACATATAGACAGAGAGAGAGACAGAGAGAGACATATAGACAGAGAGAGACATACAGACAGAGAGAGACAAACACAGAAAGACAGAGAGAGACATACAGACAGAGAGAGACACAGAAACACAGAGAGAGAGACACAGAGAGAGAGACAGAGAGAGACATATAGAGAGGCAAAGAGATATAGAGAGAGAGATGCAAAGATTGAGACACGCAGACAGAGAGAGAGACATAGAGAGAGGCAGAGAGGCATAGGCAGGTACAGAGAATGAGAGACAGAAAGAGGCAGAGAGAGACAGAGAGAGACACAGTTAGAGACAGAGAGTGAGAGACACATGGAGAGAGAGAGAGAGAGAGAGAGAGAGAGAGAGAGAGAGAGAGAGAGAGAGAGAGAGAGAGGAATTCTCTGCTTCCGTTACAGGTCCGGCAACACGCGCGAGAAACTTCAGACACGGTGTCGTAAATATGACCGTAAACACAAAACAACTGTAGTTTAACATGGTCACAAACTGCAGGCTGCACTACAACACAACTTAAACACACCACAGCGATAACACGCGCGAGATAACATCGTTGCAAACTCAAGAAAACATTATTAACTCATGAACGATGTATAGCCAAGTTTTAGTGCCTAGCAATCGTGTCGGATGGCGGTCTCCCTGACCTAGGAGTTAATGTCTTTCTCCGTAATCCCTTATATTCTCGTGAGTAATGTAACCTGCTCGAGAATCGGTAGCGGTTCTCGCCGCGTTGGTAACCTGCGGGGTATGTGAGCCGGTCGCTCAGAAAGCAATGGAAAACTACAGAGCGTAATCTTGCCTAGTACATCAACAGCAGCTGATTAATGCTGATGTTGTCTACAACGTCCTGCAAGGGATGTGAAAAAAAAAAAAAAGAAAAAGAAAGAAAACAAAAATCGTTTCGGATAACCAGAATGCATGGACGGTGACTTTTAGAAATATGTTGTATCGTTTCCCGTTTATAATAGTTAATACCCTTAATAAAACAATATATGGTATGGAGGAGCATCAGTTTCAGCAATTATTGGCAGCTCACGAAACAGAGACACAGCCTCCTTGACCACCAGCGACACATGGCATGGACTATAAGAAGTTAATTAGTTCTATGTCCTTTACATGACGTCGCAGTCAACCTCATAATTATTTGGCTGTTTTTGATTTCTTGACAAGTTTATGTTGACTAGTAGCTTTCTGAACGACCGGCACTTATACCATTGTATGGAAACCAACATAAGCCGGTCTGCTTTCAAATCGCCCGCGGCTGTATTTCAAACGCGGTATGCGGGATTAGTAACCGCGTCCGTAAATTCTTCGCCACAGGAGAAGAATCACAAATTATATCAATAATTTTTTTTCCGCGTTTCCATCCTGTTTCAGGATATTGCGGTCAACACCAACATCGTTCAGCTGTATGTTGGTTCCTAGGCTAGATTACGCTCATCAGCACTCCACGACTTTCTGAGCGACCGGCTCCATACTCTCGTAAGTCACTAGCGCGACTTGAACCGCTTCCAATTCTCGTGCACTCACGTCAACCACGACAATATTCGGGGTTACGGAGAAAGCTGCTAACTCCTCGGCAAGGGAGACGGCTATATCTATAATATATTAGCAAAATAATTAGGAAAGATCACCGTAAACTGTGACACAATAATGTCACAGAGTGTCGCAGTTTAAGGTAACAACAATCCTGAAACATAGACTGGAGAAATCTCACATTGTGTAATAGCTACAACATATCACATAGTTAACAAAACAAAATATCGTAGGATATTAACATGACAAAAACGGGTGTCCGCAGTATACATTAACACATTGGTAATCAATTAACATTATCAAGACAGCATGGTTATACAATTAATATAACATAAGACTGTACGCAGATTACATTATCAAATAAGGTCACAGTGTTAACATTATGCACCATGGTCAGATACTTAACATTATTATAGCAACATGTTCATACATTGTTCATACAACCAGATCACATAGTAAGCATTATTTAAGCGAGAAGATCACATAGTTAACTTTTTTCAAGCAACATGAACACACAGTTAACATTGTTCAAGCAACATGATCACACAGTTAACATTGTTCAAACAACAAGATCACATAGTTAACATTGTTCAAGCAACATGATCACACAGTTAACATTGTCAAAGCAACATGATCACACAGTTAACATTGTTCAAACAACAAGATCACATAGTTAACTTTTTTCAAGCAACATGAACACACAGTTAACATTGTTCAAGCAACATGATCACACAGTTAACATTGTTCAAACAACAAGATCACACAGTTAACATTGTTCAAACAACAAGATCACATAGTTAACATTATTCAAGCAACATGATCGCATAGTTAACATTGTTCAAACAACAAGATCGCGCAGATGAAAGTTCACAGCTCTGTTACGAATTTAACATTGCCCTGCCAGTGTTATCAACAGTTAACTTTACATAAACAACAATTCAATTACGCAACATTCAGACACATTCGCCTCTAATCATTTTAATTATCCTGATCACAATGAAGTCGGCGATATGTGTGTTACAACATTAAGGTCATGTTACTCCAACAGCTTAATTAGACTGAAAATCGAGAGCCATCTAATCGACTAGAAAAAATCGATTCTGCTATAGATGTCACTGTTTAACTTAGCTGACTTCTCTCTATTTTCCATGTATGTTTCCACATCTTTGGCTTCACATTTTCTTATTTTGCACTTTAGCAATTGCAACACTGCGCAGCCTTTCTGTGCGCTAAGGATACGAAATAGCCTGTTAATGTTCGATATCTATACATTTTGTTAACATTTTTATTTTTTATTTTCCATTGTTTCTTTCATTAGATTTGTTTATGATGTTCCTGAAGAAGCTAAGATCGAAGCATCGGATTAATTGTATTTTGGTTTAACCTTTTGTTTTTTTACATTTTTACTTTACATTAATTTAGTGTTATTATTGTTGTTATTTTCCCCACTGAAATTTTTGTTAATATGGTTTGAGTTCGTTGTGAGGTATGTGCACTGTGTCTATGTTTGTTATCGCTCTCTTTTTCGTAGAAGTCACACATACCAGTTTTATTTTTATATCGCTGAACTAATAGGATCAACAGTTCTCTGTGCATTAGCATAGTTTTCCTGGGATAAACGTTACATGATAAACCTAGGGGCAATTATAACATCAGATGGAAGTTCGCGACAGAGATTAAGTGCAGAAGAGGTAAAGCTAAAGCTGCATTTCAGATAGTGAAAAGTATGTTATGCAATAAGTCACTTTGATTGATTGTTAGAAAGCGCGTGCTGAAATGTTATATATAACCTGTTTTGTTGCACGGCAGTGAATCATGGAACGTAAACAATCAAATTAGGAAGAGCTAAGAAGGAACGGAGATGTGGTTCTTGAGACGACTGTTGCGAATGCCTTAGACTGCCAGAGGAAATAACATAAACTTCATGGAAGAGGCTAATGAAACTAGAACTGTGTATACAACTATAATAAAGAGACAAGCAACATTCTTTGATCATGTGATGGGGAGTGAGACAACGGATAACATGGCCACAACTGGAAAGATTAGTGGGAAAAGAGGCAGAGGCAGACAGAGAGAAATAATTCTGGAGACGGTGAAGTGAGGAACATCATCAGCAGAGTTGATCCAGAACACCGGGGATAGAGATCTGTGGAGGAACATGGACGCCTACGCCAGCTGGCATGACACACGATGGAGATGATGATGATTTGTATTTTTAGTTCGGACAAAAATGGGAACCTCATTTCAGAATTCAAGGCCGGAAGCTGCGATAGTCTAGTGGCTAGACGCTCATCTGCAAGAACTGTGGTCATTGGTTTGAATCCATAGCAGGTAGATTTTCACAATTGACCTGAGCTACCATGTCGACCCAGCGTAAACAGGGTACCAGGCAATATCGTTGGAAGTAAAAGTGGGCGTTGTGATACTTACCACATGACCCTCCGAGTGTCGATTGGTGGATAACAGTGTGGGTCTAGCATAATGTGGTGCTAATGTGGAACGAGCGTGTTGGGAATTGAGTGTGTAATGACCTTCTTAGAGCTTGAACGTGTTGGTAATTTAGTGTGTAATGACTTTCTTGGAGTTTAAACGTGTTGGGAATTGAATGTGTGACGACCTTCCTGGAGTTTGAAAGTGTTGGGAATTGGTTGTGTAGCGACCTTCTTTGAGCTTGAACGTTTTGGGAATTGAGTGTGTAACGACCTTTTTGGAGCTTGAAGGTATTGGGAATTAAGTGTGTAACGACCTTCTTGGAGCTTGAACCTGTACATTTCTTATCGGGCATGACGTGTGTGGAGATGTTTGATGTCAACAGAATGTTTATAAAACTTGAAAACTGGATGCGTAAAGACATAGTTGGGAATATAATGTTTAATCAATCTGTTGCAATTAGAATGTGTAAAGACATTGTTGGGAATACAATGTTTACTCAATCTGTTGGGATTAAAATATGTAGATGATTTGTTGAACTTAGCATCTGTTCAGACTATGTTGCATATAGCATGTCTACCGACCTACTTGGCAACATAATGTGTGAAGGAGTTTTTAGGAGTAGAGTTACAAAAGGATAAAAGAGCTTGATGAAACAGAATGAAAAAAAAAAAAATAAACACTTGATGGAAATGTAATGTGTAAATAACTTATTGATCGTATCATTTGTAAAGAACTTCCTGTGAATATAATGTGTAAAGAATTTGTTGATCGTATAATGTGTTATGACGTTGTCAAATATCTGGATAAGAGTTTACAGAGTTAAGAATATAAGAAATAGAGCTAAGACAGAGACCATTAGAGAACACCAGACAGAAGAGACAACTGCGCTATAAATGGCTTTACAACGGGACACACTTGTGTCAACCAAGAGGGCATTGAGTGTAAGTGAGCGAGGGTTTCCCAAGGCACTAGGAAAACTCGCCTCGACGAGTAACTGTGGAGTACAGGTTACTCTAGTTAACTGACCAGCGTGCTGGGACACCACGCACGCAAGACTCGCCAGCGCACGGAGGTTCCAACGTCCGTGTTTGAACACGCAACTAGAAGCGTGGCTCAGACTGCGACTGAGACGGCTAGAGAGTAGACGTGTTCCTTATGAATACTATAGGTTTATAGACAATAGTGATTGTTAGGCTGTAGATTCCATTCAGTGATTAATAGTATCATTATCACCTCTTCATTGCATCTGTGTAACGTACTATGATGTTTATTGTCAATTAATGGTGTCAGAAGTCCCTGAACCAACGTCAGCATTTGGCTTCATTTTGTGTTAAAAGTACTTAAAACTAACGTGAATTAATTACCATACAATGTCAGAAATAATTTTGTTTTGCAAGTGAACGGTAGTGATCAACACCAGTACTACTTGATATTTATTATGTTACCATTTGTTGAGCTTGAACCACAATGAAGAAAGATTAATTTACAAGTTGTGTTATTCTACGAAAATTAGTAGAAAATGTGTATGAATTTGTGGTGATGAAAATGTATACCAATATGTATTTAAATTGTCAAGCAAACCATCGTGTACATTTTATTTTCTGTGATACAGCCATTAATGTCACCATTCATCACATTCATTTAGATATTTGTGCAAAATAAGTCGAGTGGAATAATTCAGAAATCTCAGTCAGAATATTCCTTCCCTATCGTCCTTGTCGCCAAAAAGGACTCAACAATTCGACTCTGCGTCGATTATCGACGTTTAAACAGAGTGACCAAAATTGATGCTGAGCCAATCCCAGCATGCGAGGATTTGATCCTTGATATGTCTACATCCCGCATCTTTTCCACCTCGACCTCACGAAAGGTTATTGGCAGGTCCCGATGCAAGAAAATTCAATTCCTTTAACAACTTTTTCCACACCTTTAGGTCTCTATGAGTGGCGATTTCTTCCTTTTGGCCTTCGTAATGCTCCAGCGACTTTTGTCCGTCTAACTAGGGATCTTCTCCAAGGGGTAACCAATACTTCTACATACATAGATGACATATGTATCCATACTGTAGACTGGACATCACACCTACAGAAACTACGACATGTCTTCGATAGGTTGCGAGTATTCGGACTTACAGTCAAACCAACTAAAGTAGAGTTGGGCATGGAAGAAATCGACTTCCTAGGCCATACCATCTGCAGGGGCCAACTCAGAACAGATGAAAAAATTGTGACCAAAATTCTCAATTTGACTATGCCAACGACCAAGAAACAGGTCCGAAGTCTACTTGGTCTTGTTAATTATTATAGTAAATTTATTCCCAATCTGGCGGAAATCACCAGTGTTTTTTCCAATATTTTGAAAGCTTCGGCAAAATTGAATGTTCAAGATGCACGGTTAATTAGTGCTTTATCAAAATTGAAGTATTTATTCAGCGTTCCACCTATTTTGCGTTTACCTAATCAAAATCTTACCTATTTTTTTACGTACAGACGCAAGTGCTATTTCCATATCGGGAGTCCTAGGCCAGTTTTAAGAAGGGAAGTTCCACCCAGTAATGTACGTAAGTCGTAAGATCAGCCCAGCTGAATCGAGATACTCAGCATCTGAATTGGAGGGCCTTAGCTTAATCTATTGTGTTAGAAAACTTCATAGGTTTCTGGCAGGAGCACAGTTTGTGATCGAAACCGACAATTCTCCGCTTTCTGTTATGCAGTCTGGCATTCCCCAGAACAATAGGGTCTACAGATGGGCCTTGATACTGCAGAACTATGCCTTTACCATCCAACATTTGAAGGGGAGTTTGAACTCTTTGGCAGACACTTTGAGTCGACCGTCAAACATTGAAATACCTGAGGTACAGGGAAAGATCGACCAGAGATCACCAGAAACAGTGACACTGTAATTGCTATTTAGATCAGTGGCGTATGTGGTGATAAAGTTACACTGTAAGTGCGTTATAATCGCCAAGCGTTTAAACTGTGTAAGAGTAGCATTGCAGTTATGAGTGAAACGAACAGACGCATAAGTAGTATGTCTACATAGCTAACACATAAATTCATTTTTGTATTAATAATTGAATTGCAAAATGTTCATATATAACTTTATTTATCTCATGTGGTAGTTATAAGTCACCTACATTTAGTTAAGAACCCATTGAAGTCTACACCTATATTAGAAATGTAATGATTGGATATTACTTTACCTTATCAACGCAGAAACATAATCATTTATAAATTCATTTATTTAAAATATCATTTCTAAACTAACCCAACCATTTAGGAATTAACATCATTTCATGTACCAATAACACTTGAAGGTAACTAACCCAGTTTGCTTAAATGTAATTAATTTTAGTTAGATTATTTCCCTTAGGATAAACTTAGAACAGCACACCAAATTACATCAGTTACTTAGATTAGTTAGTATTACAGGATCGGTAACAAACCATCCTCACAAACCTGTATATTTTGTATAGGCATGACACGTGCAAAGAAATCGCACAGTCATTTGGCGTGAAAGCTTGTACAATTTAGCCAATCATTTAGTGTAAATATGTAATGTTCATTTACTTGATATTATGAACCATATTTTAATGACGAATGAATGTTTTAACAGAATGATGGTATGAAAGTGAATGAAAGATGTGTAAATGAGAGGAGAGAATGAATACAATAGTAAACATTGAAAGAGAAAGAGAGAGAGAGAGGTAGCGGCAAATTTTTTTTTCACCGCTTAAAACGTCTTGTTGTGACTTGTCTGTGTCAATCTGTGTAACCAATGTGTTGTCAAGTTAAGTGTGTTACTGCAATACTTTAGTAGTATTAGATACAGAAAATACTTTGAGCATCTTGAAACGGAATTGTGGTCATAAATAAGAATAACAGACATTTGTAGCCACAATAAACCGATTTACGGCGCTCGAAGGAATACACACATGTAGAATAGAAACACATACACATGTTAGCACATTAAGTACACTGTAGTTTAATAGAAAACACGCAAACAAACAGGAAAACGAACACATAAAAGTTGCATACATCATTTGCTTCAAAGAACAGAAACTCAAATCAGGGGACACAATAACCTCTTAAAAACCTTGATATAACATTGAAAATATTTCTTCACAAGCGGAAGCTAGAAGGTGAAGAGTAGAACTTAATGTATACGAGTTGGGGTTGATATTATTGGGAACATGAACATTCGATGCTCATGTGTTGTACTCATAACAGAGTCAACTTGTATTGGGTTGTCATTTTGGGCAATATGAGGACAGGTCAAAAGACATAAGTCAACGGACAGAAGTCAAAAGACATAGGGTCATAAGACGGAAGTCAGGACATAAGTCATAAGACAACGGTTCTGGATCAAAACAATTCCCAAGAAGATCTATAGCCAACTGTACTGATACGATGGGCTACTCAATTAGCCGAGTGAATTAATAGAACAGTGTGAGTAAGGAGAGGAGAGAGTTTGTCCTATCCCTAGAAGAGAGATTTACAACTTATGAGATCTTTGACAAAATTGGACAGCCAATTTTTCAGTGACCATACAACGTGTTACAAGCATGAGTTAAAAGGTTGTAACACTACACGGAGAGGAGAGGAGCCTGTCAAAGATCTGGATAAGAGTTTACAGAGTTAAGAATATAAGAAATAGAGCTAACACAGAGACCATTAGAGAACACCAGACAGAAGAGACACCAGCGCTATAAATAGCTTTACAACGGAACACACTTGTGTCAACCAAGAGGGCATTGAGTGTAAGTGAGCGAGGGTTTCCGAAGACACTAGGAAAACTCGCCTCGACGAGTAACCGTGGAGTACAGGTTACTCTAGTTAACTGACCAGCGTGCTGGGACACCACGCACGCAAGACTCGCCAGCGCACGGAGTACCAACGTCCGTGTTTGAACACGCAACTAGAAGCGTGGCTCAGACTGCGACTGAGACGGCTAGAGAGTAGACGTGTTCCTTATGAATACTATAGGTTTATAGACAATAGTGATTGTTAGGCTGTAGATTCCATTCAGTGATTAATAGTATCATTATCACCTCTTCATTGCATCTGTGTAACGTACTATGATGTTTATTGTCAATGAAGTATTCCGCTCGTGGAGCTTGTTTGTAATCAGCTCTAAATAAATTGTATCCATTTTGCAAATGACACGAGTTATTATTTCGTGTGATGCAAAAGTAGGGGAGTCCTGAAATACCTGTCGCAAGTAAGTTGCTGACAGACGTAAATAGGCATATATTTTTTAAATCTTGTTCGGCATATAATATGTAATGATAATGTTGGGCATATAATGTGTAAAGATCATTTCGGGGATAAAATGAGCAAAGAACTTTTTGGGCATAGAATGAGTAAAGATCTTGTTGGGCACATAAGTATGTAAAGCTCATATATGGAATATAACATGTAAAGATAAAGTCAAGCATAGCATGGTAAAGATATTTGGCATTGAATGTGTAAAGGTTATCTTCTTCTTCTTTGCGTTCATCCGGAGTGTTTTTTTGTTTTTTTTCAGATGTGATTGCGGTGTGCGTTAGGCACCCTTGGGTCGAAACCCTTAGGTCAACACATCCGGCTTTTGCCTGCATTTTTGACCATATTAGCATTCCTGGGAGACTCCTCTCACTTTTGTGATACCGTCCACCTCCCAGCTGGTCAAGTTGGAACAGTCGAAGACTTCGCGGTCATCCCTCAAAGGGTAAAGGTTATATCAGGCACATAAATATGTAAAGCTCATATGTGGAATATAATATGTAAACATAAAGTCAAGCTTTTTTTCGGGGGGGGGGGGGGCTGAGTGGTCTCGACGTATGGTGTCCGCCTCGAGTGCTGGATGTCCCGGGTTTAAGCCCCGGTGAGGACCGGGACTTCCAGTAATAAAATTTCCCCTGGTCTCTGGGTAGTGAGATCGGACGTTCGTGTGTATTGTTGCGCACATAGAAAATCCCTTGGCAGTTGGAAAACGAAAAAGAGTAGCCTAACGGCACTGCCCGGGCAAAATTTCGAGTTAAAAATCTACCCAAGTATTTTCAGGATCCTCGCCGATGCAACGGAGTTCGTGCATTGAGCTGAGTTTCTCCAGACTCAGATTTGAATTAGGAGTCAAACGGAGCACTTATGGGTTAAACCTGTGTGCCGTGATGTTGATCCAACGACTAAGCTAAACTAAACTAAAGTCCATCTTATTGGTCCTAGCGTGTGTAAGGAACCAGAACTGTTTGTGACAATTGTTTACCATTTGTGCGTTGCTTCGTGAAGTAAGAGTAATCGTCTGGCAGATACTGGCAATGGAGTACGAAAGTTTAGACCTTCACATATTCTAGGTTATGACATAATGAGGTAAGTTGCGAAGATCCACTTCTCGACGCCTATCCTTCACATACAATCTAGCGTGGCCGAGGGGTTTATCGCACTCGTGCTTAAACTTCCTGTGCGCTGACGGCGGGGCAGTGGGTGTGTTCCACACACCGATCAGGTGAACATTAACGTAACCTTCTCGTACAGAAAATAATGGTAAACTATTAAACGTAAAATTGCCTACAAAAATCAACAAGGGGTTGATGACAATTTCCGCCGAAGAACATGCAGCATTTGCTATCCTGTCCATACAATTCTTAGATAGATTTGGAAATTATCCCCTGCCTGTTTTATGAAGCTAGGTCGATCCCAGGAGCTTTACTAGTCCGAAAAATGAATGCCGTCTAATGCTTGGAATTTATCCCATCTAATGCTGGGATGGCGAGTCATGACCGCCCATGCTTTCCGGCATGGCACATGATTGATTGATTGATTGAATGCTGGGAATGTATCCCATCTAATGTTGAAAAAGTATCCCGTTTAGTGCCTGGAATTTATCCCGTCTAGTGCTGGAAATGCATCCTGTTTAATACTTGGAATTTGTCCAATCTAATCATGAGAATGTATTATGTCTAGTTCTGAGAATTCATCCCATATAGTGCTGGAAATTTATCCAATATAGTGATAAGAATTTATCCTGTCTAATGCTAGGAATTTATACAATGTAGTGCTGAGAATTTATCCAGTCTAGTGCTTGGAATTTATCCCGTCCAGTGCTGGGAGTTTATCCAATGTAGTGCTGGGAATTTGTCCCGTGTCGTGCTGGGGATTTATCCAATGTAGTCCTAAGAATTTATCCTGTCTAGTGCTAGGATTTTATACAATGTAGTGCTGGGAATTTATCCCGTCTAGTGCTGGGAATTTATCCCGTCTAGTGCAGGGAGTTTATCCAGTGTAGTGCTGGGAATTTATCCAATGTGGTGCAGAGAGAATATATCCCGTCTAGTGCTGGGAATTTATCTTGTCTATGCTGGGACTGTATCGCGTCTAATATTGAGTATTTGTCCAATCTAATCATGAGAATGTATCCCATCTAGTGCTGAGAATTTATTCAATGTAGTGCTGGGAATTTATGCCGTCTAGTGCTGGGAATTTATCCCGTCTAGTGCTGGGAGTTTATCCAATGTAGTGCTGGGAATTTATCCAATGTAATGCCGAGAATTTATCCCATATAGTGCTGGGAATGTATCCCATCTAATGCTGGCAAGTTCATCTAGGCGACTGTCCTGATAACAGAGCGCATTGAGTGCAAAAGAACAGAAGAACAACTGAGATAATTAATACAAAAACTCGTGACAAACTGTGTCAAACAAGATAGCAGTGCTAAAACAATAGCCAAAGATAATGTTTAGTACATAACTTACCAACAGGAGTGATTTACACGTAACTAGAACACGAACAACAATGTAAACTGTTGGAAAACACAATCAGTTTAATACATCCATTAACGACACAGTCGGCGAGACTTTGAAGTTGACAGTGTCGCGGGTTACATTCGGCAGAACTGACAAGCTGGAAACAACACCTGCCCTCGCTCTTGGCGGCCCTCAACCTACGCTGACTTGACTGAAATAGATACAGGACTACTCGTTAGGTGGGCTGGTTTTTAGGGGCTTACTACTGAGAAGGTTGGCGAGGGAGACACGTCCAAGAATTTCATTCAGAATTCGTTAGTAAATGTCTTATTTTTGTATCTTCATTGAACGGCATTGATATCATGTGGTTTCATTAATTTATATTACTATTGGTACTATTGGTGTTGGAACTCTTCGCTGGCTGCTGAGGATGGGGACGGAGCGCTTATGGGTATGCCCCGAATGCTGTGATGTCGATTCCTAAATCAGTCAATCAATCAATCAATCATTAATTTATTTGTTGTTATTTTTTTTTTTTTTTTGGCGCTCGCTCGCTTTGAACTCAAGCGTAGTCCATACACACAATTTACAGTAGTGATGGACTGAATTTTGCGTGTGGATTAGCTTTTCCTATTAACAATGTCCCTCGCCGTCGGGCGAACCCACTCCGACTTCAGAGGTATTTGTAATTTACGTCCCCAAGTCAAGGACGACATATTAACATTTTAGTCCACCCGCCCTGTGTAGGGGTTGAACCGCTAACCTCGGCATCAGCACAACGGATGTTTAAGAACACGCGTTCTTATCAATTCGGTCATGCGGACCGCCGTTTAATAAAATTAGTTGTACATTTCCAATGTTCTTTAATGCTTGCACGGCTATTGTTGTTTAAGACAAGTGGTGTGTAAATGAAATAGTGTACGACAGTAGAGAGATAAGAAGGACAGAATGTTAGACGGGCCTGCGTGCCCAATTCTAAGCTCTTTAAAATTACAGTTCGTTCTTTGGTTCGTTAGTTTACCACTAGTTTACCAGTTAATTATGCGATATTTAGATCCATACATCCATTCTTGTTTACCCATAGGTGTAATCCTTTCTTACCGACTTATTTGTTTTTATTATCTTCGTCCTTCTATATAGTTTAACCCCAAGCTGGAGAATAGACACTCAACCTGTATAGTCGGTCGGCCATTTTTCCCATTACCTCTGCCCCGTGTAACCTCTTAAAATGGTTAGTTGTATATTGCTTTACAGGATGTCGCAGTCAACACCAGCATGTTTTGCTGTTGTGACCTCTTGGCAAGTATACTTTCAGTAGTTTGCTATTGCTTTCTGAACGACCAGAACCCATATCATTTCGTGAATAACCAATGCAACGCGGTCTGCTGCCAAATCGTGCGCTGCTGTGTTTCGAACGCGGGTATACGGTTTCACTAACCGCATCCGTAACTTCTTCACCACGGAGCAGGCTTTAGTCTCTTAAGCGAAATTATAATCAGGAACCTTCCCAGCCTCAGATTAACAATCCTGTGACACCCATCACAGCCTCACATTAACAATCCTGTGACACCAATCCTAGCTTCAGATTAACAATCCTGTGACACCCATCCCAGCCTCAGATTAACAATTCTGTGACACCCATCACAGCCTCAGATTAACAATCCTGTGACACCCATAACAGCCTCAGATTAACAATCCTGTGACACCAATCCCAGCCTCACATTAACAATCCTGTGACACCCATCACAGCCTCAGATTAACAATCCTGTGACACCCATCACAGCCTCAGATTCACAATCCTGTGACACCCACACAGCCTCAGATTAACAATCATGTGACACCCATCACAGCCTCAAATTAACAATCCTGTGACACCCACACAGCCTCAGATTAACAATCCTGTGACACCCACACAGCCTCAGATTAACAATCCTGTGACACCCATCACAGCCTCAGATTAACGATCCTGTGACACCCATCATAACCTCAGATTAACAATCCTGTGACACGCATCCCAGCCTCAGATTACAATCCCGTGACTAAATCAGTCACATTTCGGAAATTAATTTGAAAAGGATTGTAATCCATAAAAGATTATAGCTAATAATAGATGTATAGTTTTAAAGCTACGGTTTAAAACAGGATACGTTAGCCAGCTACACACCAACTTTGCTTAGTCGCCTGAAGGAACACATTTCGTAGATTGCCGAGTTATATTTATTTGTCTTTCAATGGGTTGTGTTAACAAACGGCATAATTTCATTACAGCAAATCATCCGAGAAGTAAATATCTGGATGGATTGGCCACATGGCATGGTCGAGACAGGAACACGGAGCTGATCATCGACTCTGGTGATCGAGTGAGATGGTGAAACATGACCGCCCACGCTTACCGGCATGGCACATGATGGATGGATGGAATTCATGATGTCTTGGTTTGTGGAACTGAAGTCATAGAAAAGTCATCAATAAGATTGAACGCCAGACTACAACGACGTAAGGTTTATGTTACATGCCTTACATTTTTAAAATTCTGCAATTTACTAGCACCTTACCGCCTTCATAGACGATAGTTTGAAAATTAAATTATGCCTCTCCATAACACAAAGCCTGGGCTGAATGTAGAAACCATGTGTTGCCCATAATGCATGATCTCTCTCTCTCTCTCTCTCTCTCTCTCTCTCTCTCTCTCTCTCTCTCTCTCTCTCTCTCTCTCTCTCTCTCTCTCCTGCGTGCCAATTTGTGACCCTTTAGAAATAAAGTATTTCGTTCTCTCTCTCTCTCTCTCTCTCTCCTCTCTCTCTCTCTCTCTCTCTCTCTCTCTCTCTAACTCACTCTCTCTCTCTCTCTCTCTCTCTCTCTCTCTCTCTCTCTCTCTCTCTCTCTCTCTCTCTCTCTCTCTCTCTCTCTCTCACGGCCTGCCTAATTTACCCCAGAGCAAAGGCAACACCAATACGTCTGGAACAGACAAGCTGCGGAAGCTGCGGATTAGCAAAACAATGCTCAGACTGTCCGCTTGTCGGAGCTTTGATTCCAGACCAGTTGTCGACCAAGGCATGGTGTGCCCTGCCTTGACATTTAATCTTTACGTTGCATTTCATCGCACTAGAATAAGGCTTACACCCTCCAAATTGCGCGCCTCCGGTCGAAGCAGTTTGCATAATTGGGGTGTAGGCTTTGTGAGTGCAGCCTAATATTCGGCGCTAACAGAAAGCAGATGATGCCATCTGCTGTCGTACGATAGCTCAGTCATATCAGCTATTACAATGAGTTTAAATACTATACTATACTATACTATACTATACTATACTATACTATACTATACTACACTACACTACACTACACTACACTACACTACACTACACTACACTACACTACACTACACTATATTTTTTGTTGGCATATCTTTTACAGAACATCGCTGTCAACACCAGCATCTTTCAGCTGTATTATACTACACTATAAATATCAAGGTGGCTTGGCCACGTGGCATTATCGAGATAAAACCACAGATCTGATCCACAACTCTGATGATCGTGTGGGATGACGAAACATGACTTCCCACGCTTATCGGCATGGCATATGAAGATTACGATGCGATGTTATGCTATATTATGTTATCTTATCTTATGATATGCTATACTACGTTATATTATACCATGGTATGCTATGCTATGATATGCTATGCTTTGCAAATGAAAACAGAAATTCGGAACACCGTGCCGGGTATATAGGTAGTAATGTTGCCAAGAGCACCATCAGTGACCTGCAATCAACATCATTGAACAGAGAAATCACATGATGCCACAGCAGAACTACCAGTGCCCAACCCTACTAGTGAGGAAACAGCAATAGTGTAGTACCTAGACTCCCGCGTGTCGACCCAGCGGTAAGGTTTTCAAATCCACATCGGGGCGGATTTAAAAAATGGACCTGAGCTGCCATGTCAACGGAACGTAAACTTGGCACCAGAAATATCATAGGAAGTAAATTCTTCGGGCATGATACCCACCACAGCACCCAGCCAGTGCCGTTTGGTTTATAAAATATGGGACTATCATCATGTGCCGTTGTCCTTTAAGGCGTGTACGTGGCACCTTTACTTACTCTACTTATCAGTGAGGTGAACCAACAAGAGTATTTATTTTCTGGGTGGCAATCAAGTGAAGCGTATAGAAATTCAATGGAGAAATAAAGTATTATCTTCCTCTTCTTCTTCGTTACTCTTTCGAGGAAAGTGCATCACCATCAAAGTTCAGTGTGTCCGGCTTCGGCATGAACTTCTGTCATGTGTGCTTCCTCTAGACAGATTCCACGCAGGGCAACGGGATTTGTCTACCCGTGATAACATAGTATGAGGTCAGTTGTGCCAGTCTCTCCGGCAGCTTCATGGTGTGAGTTCTGTGACCGAACGCTAGCGATTGGGGTAGTCGCCGGGTAGTCAGTCACCTCGGAGACCTTATCAGCAGCTGAAGACCCGTTCGACGCTCCACTAGCATCATCTATAGTTGATTTCGAACCCTCAACGCGGTATGTCTGGGAATTGAGGATCGTGTTCACTGCCTCTAAGCAACAGCACCGGTCCTGTTGTAGGTTAGTATGATTTACTATTACAGCCAGTATCTACATAAAACCTAGGATGCAAGGATTTATGTTGACGTGCTATCACGTGACAACGTAGCGTTCATATTTTGAATATACGTGGGGGAATACAATGAAAACCTTAAATGTTGTTGTTGTTGTTGTTGTTGTTGTTGTTGTTGTTGTTGTTGTTGTTGTTGTTGTTGTTGTTGTTGTTGTTGTTTTTTTTTTTTTTTTTTTTTTTTGGGGGGGGGGGAGGGGGGTTGTTTGTTGTTGTTTTTGTTTTTTAAATTTTTTGGTGACTATACTCTGAAAATGTACAGAACAAATGTATCATTTTCCAATGAAGTCACGACTGAGTTCAATGTAAGTCCTCCAGTGCCGATAAAGTGCTTGGATTCCTGTAGAACAAATTTCTCTGGGGTCACTACTAAGTGTGCCTGACTGTCATGAGCGCCCTGAGTTAACCCAGATAATAATACCGACGTTTGCGTGGCGTATATTTTCTGGGCCACAACAGTCGTACTAACAGAGTAAACACAGCTGTACAGGTTACATCATGTCAGCCCATATACACATTTGGTGGTGAGTGAGTAGGAATGGATACACAGAGTTGGCAGTTCATTAACAAGTAGAATCACATATATTGTCAGCTTAGGATATGGAATGGTTCCGTTTGTCATCTATACGGCCGGACATCAGACGAAAATGGCTGCTGGGATTGTCACCACGGAACAGAAGATTGACAAGTTTGTCAACATTTGAATGCAGATGGAAGCCGTGAGATCACAGGGGCAGATGTAAAACGGAAGTACCTAGTACGGAAAACAGTGCATCTGTCAATTCTTGGTTTCCGGCACATCAAGATGATTGGCAGCTTGGTATCGAAACTCTTTGTTGGGAGTATACAGAAACTAGCTGGCTTGTTTTGAGAATCTAGGCAATTACTGACAACTTTGACAGGATTTAAGCCAGGAAAATAGTTCTTGACAGGGGATGATTTGCCACTGTGCCACCTGTGTGGGGGAGTAAAGGATAACGTCACGTGGCCAACTTTGGTAGTTTGCGATATAAACTCGAGTTGAGATCAACTAGGGTGGACTTGAATAATGCTCTAGTTAGAGTGCCAGGGCACTGCAGCGCCTAGTGGAAATAATATCTACCGTGTGTTAATTAGTGACTTAATTTTACACGTGCCTATAATGGCAGATGTAGATATGATTGATAGGACTGCAGTAGTGACATTTAAGGTATAACCTATTATAATATATTCGTTATAATTAATATAGACTGTGGCCTTGTTAAACTATAGTGTGATGATTAGCACTGTTAGTGTTAGCTAGAATAGATTAGTGAAGTGTTGATAAGCTTTACTAATTGAGTAATGAGGGATAATTGGGATCTTCCCGTAGGTGTCCCTGGTGGGCGGGGTTCCGCATTCTGGTTGCTGATTTTTTCTTTGTCATAGCCTGATTCGGCTCTAGGTGGGTAGCTAATCTGCTCTGTGACTAAGTCTAGTTAGCTAAAGATCATTAAGCAAGGTGATAGGCTTACACTCAGCCAAAAGGATCAGTGACTAGTACTATCACCAGATGTGTTGTTTCTATCCTAGGTTCCCTACCAGATCCAAGGAAACTCAACAAGTTTTTAAAAAAAAACCCATTTGGAAGAACACCCGTTCAACCATCAATAAAGTTGCAGACAGAACGTAACTGAAAGCTAAAAGCAGGTTGATTCACCAAAGTGAGTGATGCGTACTGTTGCACCACACAGCATCAGACAGTGGTGGCGGGCTGAAGACATTGGGTCTAATAGTTACCTAGAGTTATATAATCTCGTGTAATAGAACACAGGACATTATATGTGAGGCTGGATAGACACGAGTGAGGATCAATCCAGTACAGTAACAATTAACATTAGTAAGTAGCCCTTATGAACTGAGTGGTTCGATGTGCAACGAGGATGATCTGTCGACTAACTAACTAACTAACTAACTGCGTACACACTGCAAAAGACTTGTGCAGTTTGTTTAGGAACAGTAGGAACGGACATTGTGTAGAGTGCAACCGGTCCATGATTAACTGTTAATACCACCGGTGTCTATTTCGGATGTTCATGAAATTGGATTACCAGAGGTCTACAGAGGCAAAGCAGTATCCGGCAAGATGGTTTCGGCAACGGGTGAGAAGTACATGTTCTGACGTACCGTGCTGTGGTCTATCTTTGCTGGGATCAGCTGACTGGGTTGCTGTCTGAGAGTCAGAGTCTACACACTTTATAGAACACGTCACACATTTTCTTCACATACACGTCTCATATACGTTACACTTTTATTTTAATAAATTACTCTTTATTAATTTCTAGAAGCAAGAGTTGTTGAGTATGTTGCGTTGGGGAAGTATGAGAAGGGGGCATAGTACGACAGTGTGAGAGTGATAGGAAAAGGTGTCCATAGGCTGATGGAGTGTGTTGGACGGAAGCTGGTGGATTCTCCAGAATATTGAGAGGGAAAAAATATTATAATGTGGGTGTCGGCTCTCTTCACTCCAGGGACGACACTGTAAAGGAGGACACGACATTATTGGGGGCTCGTAAACGTGATCTTTGGACAGCGGGATCTCTCGTAAACGTGATCTTTGGACAGCGGGATCTCTCGTAAACGTGATCTTTGGACAGCGGGATCTCTCGTAAACGGAATCCTTGGACAGCGGGATCTCCCGTAAACGGAATCCCTTGGACAGCGAGATCTCCTGCAAGCAGGAACGTTTGACAGGGGGATCTTCTGACAACGGGGTCTTTTGACACGGGATCCTTAGTTATAAGAGGGAGATATCATTTTGGAGAATCCAGCTAGAGTGAATGTGGATAGGGGTTAGGACTAATATCTTACCTGTTCACACTTCACACGTCTGCATAGGTCTGTGGTCCTGATTCTACTCTTGTCACTGCGTGAATGTGCTGTGCATGGTAATATCTAGATTTATAGTACTTGTTCATATATCTGTATAGTAATTTGCAGTTATATTGTACTAGACCTGCTAGCTTACCTCTCTGTATAATGGCCACCCCTAAACTTAGCACGTTAGAATTAAAGGCAAGGGGGGAAGAAATGGGATTAGCTGGGTCTGCTCTAACGGATTACATACAAGAAGTGGAGAGAGAGTATCGTCAAGCGGAACGGGAAGATCGAAAGGCCGAGTTGGAATTGAGGAGGATGGAGTTGGAACAAGCAGCTAAGAAATTGGAAGCTGAACAAGCAGCTAAGAAATTGGAAGCTGAACAAGCAGCTAGGAAATTGGAAGCTGAGCAAGCAGCTAGGAAATTGGAAGCTGAACAAGCAGCTATGAAATTTGAAGCTGAGCAAGCAGCTAGGAAATTGGAAGCTGAGCAAGCAGCTAGGAAATTTGAAGCTGAACAAGCAGCTAGGAAATTAGAAGCTGAACAAGAAGCACAGAAAAGGGAGCACGAGTACCGGATGAGGGAACTCGAGTTGAAGAGTCAATCTAATGGAGAAACTGAGGGAGCAGTTGGAGGTTCCTCCATCCCAGGATCAACACCAGTAGGTGGACATGGGTACCATGCTATGAAGTTTCCTTTAGCGGTCTACGAGGAGGACAAAGAGAAGATTGACCAATACCTTCAACGCTTCGAGGCTATGTCAGTTGCTATGGGTCTGGAGCGTAACAAATGGAATCTTAAGCTATCCCAGGGATTACGCGGGACGGGATACGAGGTTTATACTCGCCTGCCACCAGGACATGAGAACAATTATGATGAGCTAAAGACGGCTCTGCTGAAACGATTCGAGGTTACGTCACATACCTACCGGAAAAAATTTCGAGCAGCGAAACGAGAACCGGGGGAGTTGTTTGCCGCCTACAGTTTGCGTCTTAAATCTTATCTCCATAAGTGGATGGATTTGGCTGGGTTCGCACATGACTATGAGAGTCTGGAAGAGCTCATGGTGGTCGACCAGCTGAAGAAGCAAATGTCTAAACCTCTCAGGACGTTCCTGGGAGAACAAGGAGCGGAACGTATTGACCTCGTGAATAAATTAGCAGAACGGTTCGTCGAGGTACATGGGGAGGCAGGGGAAAACCTTTCAACCAACACCAAAAGTCAAGAGAAACATGACAAGAAGAAAGCCAAAAACTCAGGAACAAAAAAGTGGGAACCTTATGTGAAAAAATCAGAGGATAGTTCAGAGAAGAAGAAGGAGGGAAGCAAGAGCACTTCAAGCTCTACACCTAAACGACCGTGGTCGGAGAAGTGGTGTTCAATTTGTAAGTCACCCTCTCACAATACGAGGGACTGCAAATCGAAGGCTAAGAACCCTCACTTTGCAGCATGTCAAGTGACTTCCAAGGAGGTTGTCACGGAAAATGTCAAGGTCAACAAGGAAGCTCGCCACCAGGAGAGCTCACTCAAGTCCGACAATAGAAAATCTAGGACAGGGAAATGGTGCAACCAATGCAAGTCAAACACGCACAATGCTATTGACTGCAGGGGAAAGTCAGGAGACACTCAATTCGTCGTGTGCTCAGGAAAACCTAAGGTGGAGCTCACCGAACAGGTCGAGGCCGAGGAAGAGACTCCAGACCAGGAAAAACCACCTGTAGTGGAATTGGTAGAGGTTAACGGTCGTCAAGTGGAGTGTTTATACGACACAGGACTGGACGGGGAGGCCGTGATTTCTGCGGATCTAGTACATCCAGAACAATTCACAGGTGAAACCTTGGATATACAGCCTGCACAGAAGAGTGCTGTAGTCATGAAGTTGCCCATTGCTAATGTGGAGATTCGGTCACGGTACGTCACCGGCACCATCAAGGCCGCTGTATTGACCGATCCCATTTTTCCAGTCATCCTAGGTTGCCGGTATGTCTTTCTGGGAATGCCCAGGGAGCCAATTCATATGGGAGCAATGCAGACTCGCTCTCAGACGAAAACGGAAGAGGCAGACGCAATTGTGACTAACCCAATGCCGGGGGAGCTACGAACTGCCCAGAGTGAGGATGATACTTTACGTCCTTGCTACAAAAAGCTGCAGAAAAGTGCTGATCCACCAGGACGGGGGCAGTACTACATGAAGAATAGGATACTCTACAGGAGAGCAGGAAGGGGAGACAACCTATACGGTCAGTTGGTCGTCCCGAAAGCTCATCGGTCCCAGATTCTTCATATGGGGCATACCATCTCCTTTAGTGGACACATGGGTATTGCCGCCACCATGCAGCGGATTTCCTGCCACTACTATTGGCCGGGAATGACAGATGATGTGCGTCGGTATGTGAAGTCATGCCCTGAGTGCCAGAGGGTGGCACCGAAACACTGGACAGCACCGGTGATGTTGGGTGAGATGCCCATCATGAACTCTCCTTTCGAGAGGGTAGCCATCGATATCGTGGGTCCACTTCCCAGGACTAGGAAGAGGAACATGTATATACTCACAATGGTGGATTGCTGTACAATGTGGGGTGAAGCCATACCGTTGACCACGATTGACTCGAAAAGAGTGGCGGACGCACTGATGGAGGCCTTTACCAGATTAGGCTTTCCGGATCAAATTCTGACGGATAATGGATCTCAGTTTTGTGGAAAACTCATGGAGGAGGTATTTAGGGTGTTTCACTCTAACCACATACATACCAGCCCTTACCACCCTCAAGCCAATGGACAAGTAGAGCGTTTCAACGGCACGTTGATGACAATGCTCAGGAAACTAGCGCAGGAAAAACCTGATAGGTGGGATGAATATATCCCAGCAGCACTCTTTGCCTATCGGGAAGTTCCTCATGGCTCAACAGGACTACCACCCGCTACGTTGCTGTTTGGTCGTCCAATCAAAGGACCGTTGGAAGCCATGTTGAGGAGTTGGACTGAAGAGGGGACGTCAGAAGAAGTGATCTCATCCTATCAATACGTGGAGGAACTGAAAGAAAAACTCCACAAGGGATGGACTCTGGCAAATCAAAACTTGAAAAAGGCCAGGAAAAGACATGCGGCTTACTACAACCGTAGGTCTAAAGAAAGATCTCTAGAGGTGGGAGATAAAGTCTTGTTGCTACTCCCAACGGGAGACAACAAACTGGAGATAGGTTGGCAAGGACCATTTCCCGTGGAAAGGGTGATATCCAGAACCAACTATCAAATCCGGATCCGGGGAAAGTCGAAGATTTTCCATATCAATCTCTTGCGGAAATACGAAGAGAGACCCGGAGACAAGGCAGCTCACCTCATGGCAATGGCAGTTGCAGTGGAGACAGAAGTGGGAACCAGCGAGGGCAGGGAATATCCCTTGGAACACCAGGAAACCTATAGGGATGTGCAAGTGAACCCTGATCTGACCTCCCAGGAGAGGGAAAGGATAACCCAGGTTCTCAAGTCTCATAAGGAGATACTGACTGATAAACCAGGACGAACGAGGTTGGTTGAGTTCGAGATGACTTTGACCACACAGGAGCCTGTTCGCCAAAAGGTTTACCCAGTGCCATTCTCTAAAGAAAAGGCCCTGGAGGAGGAAATAAAAAAACTGCTGGAGGATGACGTGATTGCACCATCCACATCCCCATACAATGCGGGGGTAGTTTTGTTACGCAAACCAAGTGGAGAACACAGGTTGTGTATAGATTACCGACTGCTGAACAGTCATACACAGTTTCAGGTGGAACCTTTGCCGAATCCAACTCAGTTATTCGCTAGGCTCCATAAGGCTCGGTACTTTTCAAAGGTGGATCTGAGTCGGGGGTACTATCAGATACCAGTCAAACCGGAGATTCGACCACTGTTAGCTTTCAGTACACCCAGTGGACACTACGAATTCAAGGTCATGCCCTTTGGACTCAGCAATGCACCTAGTGTGTTTACACGCATGATGAGGACTTTACTAGATCCGTTACAGGATCCGTCCATCATCTCATTCATGGATGATATTCTGATTTCCAGTGACAGCTTGGATGACCACTTACAATCCTTGGAGAGAGTGTTTAATAGACTCAAGGAAGCAGGGCTTACTGCTCGTCCAACCAAGTGCATGATTGGTTACCAGACTCTGGAATTTCTAGGTCACACCATCACTCCAGGACACATTGTTCCAGAAGAGAAGAACCTGGAGAAAATCAGAAATGCACCAAGGCCAAAAACGAAGAAGGATGTGCGATCTTTTCTCTCGTTGTGTGGGTTCTACCACAAATTTATCCCACATTTCACTGAACTGGGAGCTCCGTTGACGGAAACCTTGAAAAAGGGATTCCCGGACCAAATCATTTGGACACCAGAATGTGAGAATGCCTATAGTCAGTTAAAGGAGGCCTTGGTCAGCAAACCTGTATTACAGCTCCCTGACCTTTCCAAACCATTTGTGTTGAGAACGGATGCGAGTGCGATTGGAATTGGAGCCGCTTTAGTTACAGGAAGGAAAAGACGATGCTTCGGTTTTGAAACCTGTGGCATACGCAAGTAAGAAACTTCTACAGGCGGAGAGGAATTATTCAACCGTCGAGAGAGAATGCTTGTCCCTCGTATGGGCAGTGCAAAAATTTCAGCCATATTTGTATGGAGTTAAGTTTCGGGTCCAGTCAGATCATCAGCCCCTGATGTTCCTGGCTACTTCTCAGAAGCTCAACGCACGTTTGATGCGGTGGTCGTTGTTACTTCAACCGTATAATTTCACAGTAGAGTACATTCCTGGGAAGGAAAATGTTGGAGCGGACTTCTTGTCAAGACACCCAGCTCCTGAAGAAGAGGAATGAATCATCTGGATTTAACTCATGGTGGAGAAGAGTGAGATGGACTACTCTCTTAAGAGGGGGCCTATGTCACGAGCGCCCTGAGTTAACCCAGATAATAATACCGACGTTTGCGTGGCGTATATTTTCTGGGCCACAACAGTCGTACTAACAGAGTAAACACAGCTGTACAGGTTACATCGTGTCAGCCCATATACACATTTGGTGGTGAGTGAGTAGGAATGGATACACAGAGTTGGCAGTTCATTAACAAGTAGAATCACATATATTGTCAGCTTAGGATATGGAATGGTTCCGTTTGTCATCTATACGGCCGGACATCAGACGAAAATGGCTGCTGGGATTGTCACCACGGAACAGAAGATTGACAAGTTTGTCAACATTTGAATGCAGATGGAAGCCGTGAGATCACAGGGGCAGATGTAAAACGGAAGTACCTAGTACGGAAAACAGTGCATCTGTCAATTCTTGGTTTCCGGCACATCAAGATGATTGGCAGCTTGGTATCGAAACTCTTTGTTGGGAGTATACAGAAACTAGCTGGCTTGTTTTGAGAATCTAGGCAATTACTGACAACTTTGACAGGATTTAAGCCAGGAAAATAGTTCTTGACAGGGGATGATTTGCCACTGTGCCACCTGTGTGGGGGAGTAAAGGATAACGTCACGTGGCCAACTTTGGTAGTTTGCGATATAAACTCGAGTTGAGATCAACTAGGGTGGACTTGAATAATGCTCTAGTTAGAGTGCCAGGGCACTGCAGCGCCTAGTGGAAATAATATCTACCGTGTGTTAATTAGTGACTTAATTTTACACGTGCCTATAATGGCAGATGTAGATATGATTGATAGGACTGCAGTAGTGACATTTAAGGTATAACCTATTATAATATATTCGTTATAATTAATATAGACTGTGGCCTTGTTAAACTATAGTGTGATGATTAGCACTGTTAGTGTTAGCTAGAATAGATTAGTGAAGTGTTGATAAGCTTTACTAATTGAGTAATGAGGGATAATTGGGATCTTCCCGTAGGTGTCCCTGGTGGGCGGGGTTCCGCATTCTGGTTGCTGATTTTTTCTTTGTCATAGCCTGATTCGGCTCTAGGTGGGTAGCTAATCTGCTCTATGACTAAGTCTAGTTAGCTAAAGATCATTAAGCAAGGTGATAGGCTTACACTCAGCCGAAAGGATCAGTGACTAGTACTATCACCAGATGTGTTGTTTCTATCCTAGGTTCCCTACCAGATCCAAGGAAACTCAACAAGTTTTAAAAAAAACCATTCGGAAGAACACCCATTCAACCATCAATAAAGTTGCAGACAGAACGTAACTGAAAGCTAAAAGCAGGTTGATTCACCAAAGTGAGTGATGCGTACTGTTGCACCACACAGCATCAGACAGTGGTGGCGGGCTGAAGACATTGGGTCTAATAGTTACCTAGAGTTATATAATCTCGTGTAATAGAACACAGGACATTATATGTGAGGCTGGATAGACACGAGTGAGGATCAATCCAGTACAGTAACAATTAACATTAGTAAGTAGCCCTTATGAACTGAGTGGTTCGATGTGCAACGAGGATGATCTGTCGACTAACTAACTAACTAACTAACTGCGTACACACTGCAAAAGACTTGTGCAGTTTGTTTAGGAACAGTAGGAACGGACATTGTGTAGAGTGCAACCGGTCCATGATTAACTGTTAATACCACCGGTGTCTATTTCGGATGTTCATGAAATTGGATTACCAGAGGTCTACAGAGGCAAAGCAGTATCCGGCAAGATGGTTTCGGCAACGGGTGAGAAGTACATGTTCTGACGTACCGTGCTGTGGTCTATCTTTGCTGGGATCAGCTGACTGGGTTGCTGTCTGAGAGTCAGAGTCTACACACTTTATAGAACACGTCACACATTTTCTTCACATACACGTCTCATATACGTTACACTTTTATTTTAATAAATTACTCTTTATTAATTTCTAGAAGCAAGAGTTGTTGAGTATGTTGCGTTGGGGAAGTATGAGAAGGGGGCATAGTACGACAGTGTGAGAGTGATAGGAAAAGGTGTCCATAGGCTGATGGAGTGTGTTGGACGGAAGCTGGTGGATTCTCCAGAATATTGAGAGGGAAAAAATATTATAATGTGGGTGTCGGCTCTCTTCACTCCAGGGACGACACTGTAAAGGAGGACACGACACTGACCCGGTCGTGAACAGTCTGTCACAGACATCACGCCGTTTTGAAACTTCCTACTTCACTCATTCACTTGCTGGACTGACAGGCATACATCACCATACTGGACCTTCATCTGCCGATGAATTTATACAGGTTTCATCCATTCACTGATTAAAACATGGATAACAGAACGCTGCTCCTCTTTGGTGTATGTCAAAAGTGGAGTGGTCATCTTTACACTGTCCTTATGAAGTGACATGTTCGTCTGTGCCGTGATGTCACGTGCTAAACACTCTTGACATCCTTATCAACAATATTGACAGGTTATAATACAATGAGATGGTTATTGTAATTGCTATCACACTTTTAAGGTTTTAATTTGAAGCCCCTCGTATTTACGTTCAGAAAGCAAAGGAAAACTACTGAACGTAAAATTGCCAAGAAACCACAAACAGGCAAACAATGGTGGAGTTGACTGCGACGTCGTGTAAAGGCTATGTAATTAACATTTTACACACTTTACGTTTAATACGAACAATGCCAAGGTAGGTAACCGATGTTATCAAAACATAATAATAAACAGATTACATACCTTACATTACAAGTACCTCAGAAGTTAGAGTTGGTTTGCCTGATGGCGAGGACACTGGTAAAATGAAAAGTTAAATCATATGCCACACAAAATCAGTGCATTGCGCTCACTAGTTGTAGCAAATGTTAGCAGTAGTAGCATGTCTTCAAAGTGAGTGAATAAAACCAGAAACAATATCTTTGTTTTGCCTTGATCTTTCACTCTGATCTAACCAAGATTAACTGTTCGTGTTTTTATTCTTTCATATTCGCAGCAGACGAGCAATATCTCCGGTGGGCCTATTCTCGTTGGTCGCGGGATTCGCACGAGTCAGGCGAAGAGTCTGACGGTAGTACACGCTTACAAGTTCCAGACACTTGCGATTGACAGGTGTACGTGCCCAGTGGTCCGGGCGCGTATACGACCCTTACCTGCGGGATTTGGCTGAACGCCTCTAAGTCAAGTCCCAAAGGTTCAGGGTCTGGCCACTGCTCGCCTCCTGCTCGTGGAGGCGAGGTCTCGGAGGTTTGACGCTGAGCCGCCAGCGTCTGCAGCCTACCTTGTTCCAGACGTACTGGTTATCCTTTCCTCTGGATCAAACAAGTCAAGGCCGAGAGAGGGAACATGTCGTTTGGGCACCACATGTTCTCTGAAGCTCTGCCCAGGCATTTTGATGGAATTTTGGCCAAATTCCAATCCACATACTTTGGTTGGTCTGTCAAGACTGCAAGGTGCCACTCACTCACTCTTCTATATCCAGAGGATATAATTTCTCCACACAGACATCCGACTGCCAGTTAATGTCGCATGTACAGTTCATAAGAAATGAGTTTAAATGACAAGAGGGTTTACTTCATTGCACCGAGTTTTATCCCATCATACCCTGTCTCTTTCCGCAGGGCAGCCTGCACGAAGCGTCACACAAAGCATGAACTCCGTAGCCCGTTCTACGTCCCCCATGAATCTCCCAGAAAATTGCACTCGAGAACCAAATCGTACCCAAGACTTTCATAACTCTTGGCAGGCGGCGTTATCACTTCGTCACAGACTTCCGAAGAACTCAATTTGAACACTTAACAGCGCGAGCTGTTGACGTATCAAGGTCAAATGTGATACATTTCTAAAGGATGGCGTGTAGGTCCACTGGGAGGGTCGGTAAATGTAGTCGACTTTCACTTTATTGTTCGACAGTTCGAGGACAGAGTTTGTTTTAGGTTTCACAACTCATTGTGACAGCAGTGAGGGGAAGTATCTTCGGATAACTTCTACAACGCGCAATGACGTCGATTAAAACAACATAACATGGCATATATCTGCTGTTTGCCTAGTTGGTTGGTTGTTTCATTGGTTGGTTGGTTGGTTGGTTGGTTGGTATGTTATTTGGTTGGTTGGTTGGTTGGTTGGTTGGTTGGTTGGCTGTCTGGTTGATGGGTTGGTTGATTGGTTGGTTGGTGGGTTGGTTTATTTTTTTGGTTGGTAAGTTGGTTAGTTGGTTAGTTGGTAGGGTGGTTGGTCGGTTGGTTGTTTGGTTGTTTGGTTGGTTGGTTGGTTGGTTGATTGGCTGGTTGGCTGGTTGGCTGGTTGGTTGGTTGGTTGTTGGTTGGTTGTTGGTTGGTTGTTGGGTTGTTTGGTTGGTTGCTTGGCTGTTTGGTTGGATGTTTGGTTGATTGGTTGGTTTTTTAGTTGGTTGGTTGATTTATTGGTTGGTTATTATGTTGGTTGGTTGGTTGATAGGTTGGCTGGTTGTTTGGTTGGTTGGTTGGTTGGTATGTTGGTTGGTTGGTTGATAGGTTTGTTGGTTGGTTGGTATGTTGGTTGGTTGGTTGGTTGGTTGGTTGGTTGGTTGGTTGGTTGGTTGGTTGGCTGGTATGTTGGTTGGTTGGAATGTTGGTTGGTTAGTTGATAGGTTTGTTGGTTGTTTGGTTGGTTGGTTGTTTGGTTGGTTTGTTGGTATGTTGGTTGGTTGGTTGATAGGTTGGTTGGTTGTTTGATAGGTTGGTTGGTTGGATGGTGTGTTTGGTTGGTTTATTCGTTGGTAAGGTGGTTGGTTGAATTGATGGTTGATTGGTTGGTTGGTTTCTAATAATCTAGAAGACGATGAGATGGTCAAGGGAGTAAATAAGCAGATATATTCGACACAAAGGAACCGTTCTGATAATCGGAAGCCTGCTGGCGTGTCTGCACCGCGGCGGGATATATATCACTCATAGAGTCCAGTGATTTGACTTTCATCAACTAACTCGTCAGAACTTTGGGCAACATCTTTGGCCAACATCTTTCGGGGATCAGTTGGTGAAGACATTCCTTCCGGCCCACTACCGAAATACCGTAGTCGCGAGGACTATGGGCGAGGTCTTCTCCCTATTCCTAGCTGAGGAACTAACGGGGTGAGCAAGACCGGTACTGCAAAGTCACATCTGCGGGGAGGCATGACGATCCTTGAAAATGAGCCAAACTGGTGAACTACTATGTGGAAAGGACACACTATGTGGAGGATCTCTAGTAAGACACTTGGATAAAAAGTAACATCTGCAGGGAGGCATGACGATCCTTGAAAAATGAGCCAAACTGGGGAACTACTCTGTGGAAAGGCCGCACTATATGGAGGATCTCTAGTAAGACACTTGGATAAGTCTAGCAATCTAAGAATTTCGAAATCTATGCTATTGATATGACAGATATTGTCATAGGGTTATAATACATTAGGTTAAGGGACAATCTCCTTTCCACACTGTTTTACTAATAAACAACATATATTCAAGCCTAGGTTAGAGCTAAGAGCTGCGATGTTCGGGTTTGCATGGGTCAAATTTATGAAAGGATTCATGGTTTTCCATTTTAAAAAGGTAATGTTCTGTTTACATTAGGTTATAATATTATTATTTCATATTTAGTTATAATGGATATAAAGTGTATATTATTATTTCAGAATGAGTTATGATTGATATAAAGTGTATGCTATTATGACTTAAGACGGGGTTATCAAGGATATAAAGCGTATATTGTTATTTCAGATTGCATTATAATTAAAATAAAGTGTGTATTATTATTTCAGGCTGGTGTATAATTGATATATTGTGTATATTATTATTTCATACTGGTTATAATTTATAGTGCAATTTACGTTTTGAAATAAGAGATTTTCCATCTGTTTGTTGATCAAACACCCATATGTTGCTTGTAGTTATACACGTACTTCATCAGCAGGGGGTAGGAGTTTTGTCACACACCAGTCGACACGCCCACCAGTCATCTAACTCGTGCTTATCTGAATCGATTTATGATATAAACTTAAGTTTTACCAAATTAGAAAACAAACTGTGCTACACTCTCCCTCCATCCTCATACATCCTGGATTAGTGAATCGAAGTAGAAATAAATAAATAAATAATAATAATAACAACAACAACAACAACAACAACAAGTCCAACAGAAAGAACCCATAGTAAATATGCCAAGTATATATGTGTGTGTGAGAGAGTGAGTGTGTGTGTGTGTGTGCGCGCGCGTTCGTGAGAGAGAGAGAGAGAGAGAGAGAGAGAGAGAGAGAGAGAGAGAGAGAGAGAGAGAGAGAGAGACTTAGGGGATTATACACTTTCCTTGTGCCCTTAATAGCTCTTTATTTGATCTGGATTCATGTCAACTTCAAATAGGAAGTGGTTCAGCTGTGGCGCCCCGCCTATCCCTACCCCACTCCCTTCCATCTGTATGCTGAGTTCGATACATTTGCGTGCCAATGCCCACTATTTATTGCTTGTAATCCTATCCTAAAAAGCAACAGTATCGAGCTGTTTTCTTACTTTATGTGAAACCTACTTTCTGTAATCTGCTTATGCTGTAGACGAGTACAGTTCAAAAAGGAGTTGAAACTTCATTCATTGCGCTGTATTCAATAGACTAACCTATTGTGTGTGTTAAAGATCTCTGAATCTGTTTATTTGAAGCGTTTCAACAACAAATCTCTACTTTATTTTGTTTCTCAAAAGAGGAACGTTTGCGAAATCAACAATTAGGACACGCAATTTTAAAAAGAACAGATTTTCAGTAGTGAAGGAAACTAAAATATTCGCTGATTTATCCAACCAACATCACACCATTCTGTGCAAGATGGCGATTAGAAAAGTTCTACGGTCAAACCGCTTCACGTGTCTAGTGCTGACTGTTGTGTTTTATTTCATTATTTTTTTCTGTATTCTTCAGCTGGCATATTTGGACCCATCACGGGTATGAATTTTTATGCTTTCCTCTTTGATCATTTCAAAATATTTAATCAGCAATATTATAATAATAATACAACAATATTATAATAATATTTATATTTAATAACTATTATAATATTCTCTTTCGCTGTTTTTCTTTAAACAAATACAATTTGGGAACATGAAATATTATGGCACGTTAAACGACATGACTGCCTGAAAGGGATAATTAAGCAGGAAGGAGTGCCCGGTGAGTGAAGAAGAGGAAGAGAACAACTTAGATAGATTTAAAATGTAATAGATAACTTATGCATAACAGTAAGAGGGACAGGACATCTGACTTATGAAGGAGAGACATTTCGAAAGAATGTTAAAGGGACAATTAGTGCACTGGACAAACCACTGAATAATGGACAATTAAATTTTTGTTGTTGCATTGTTCCCCTGTTAACCCTGCTGTACCGATTAGCTCAATATGTGATTAGCTCACAAATTGGAGCTTAGTATGTGGTCTCCTTTAACTCTATCAGATTGTTACATCAACCTTCTATATTTTCCTCTTGGCATCGGGTTGGAGGCTGTTGACAATGAAATACCTAAATTCACCATGGCCAAATGGAGAAGAACGCATGTTCTTAAATATCCGGTGTGCTGGTGCAAGGTAAAAGGGTTCAACTCCTTCACTGGACAGTTGGACTAAAATGATGACCACTCATCCTTGACTTGGGGTCGTAAATTACAAGTACCTCTGAAGTCAGAGTAGGTTCGCTTGGTGACGTGGCACACTATTAATAGGGAAAGATAATCCACACGCAATATTCAGTCCAGCATTACTAGAAGTATTGTTACGGACTACGCTTGTGTTCAAAGCGAGCGCAAAAAAAAAAAAATACCTAAAACTTGTGGAGGAAACACGACTAACTGAGGTCTAATTCCAGCCTGTCCGAATGTCCTGTGTGGAATCCTGACCTGGTTGCATTCTAATATGTCTATCAGTCGGTATGACGTTACAGTACAGTTTTTGTATGTACCTTGTTTCTGAACTTGGATAGGAGAAAGAGCGCTCTGCATCACAGACCTCGAGAGATGGTACTTTGGTTTTCGGGTTCGAAAAAAGTCTCTATACAAGCCTCTTCAAAAAGATGCATTTTTGGGTTGGAAGAAAGTCCCTATATAAACCTTATCCAAAAGATGCATTTTTGGGTTGGAAGAAAGTCTCTATATAAGCCTCATCTGAAAGATGCGTTTTTGTGTTGGAAGAAAGTCTCTATGCAACCCTCACCCGAAAGATGCGTTTTTGGGTTGGAAGAAAGCCTCTATATAAGCCTCATCCGAAAGATGCGTTTTTGTGTTGGAAGAAAGTCTCTATGCAACCCTCACCCGAAAGATGCGTTTTTGGATTGGAAGAATGCCTCTATATAAGCCTCATCCGAAAGATGCGTTTTTGGGTTGGAAGAAAGATTTCATGAGAATAAGATATGAGAGGGCAGACTAGACTTTATACCAATTAGATAAGACAAAATAGATTATGCTTGATGAGAATTAGATATGAGAGGACGGTCTAGACTTTACACCAACTAGATAAGACAGAATAAATTAGACTTTATGCGAATTATATATGAGAGGACAGACTAATCTTTATACTAGTTAGGTAAGAAAGAATAGATTAGGCTTTATGCGAATTAGATATGAAAGGACAGATTAGACTTTATACCAATTAAATAAGACAGAATAGACTAGACTTTATGAGAAGTAGATATGTAAGGACAGACTAGACTTTATAAACAGATTAGAGACAAGAGAACAGACTAGACTTTGAACAAACTGGAGATGAGATGACAGCCTAAAGTTTGAACGAATTGGGAATGATAGGACAGACTAGCATAAATATTTTCACCAAATGTGTTCTGCTGTATCTTTGCATTTGATTAGTTTCATATTCTCAACGTCCGTCAGTTTTCAGATACCTTACAATTGCTGTATATGATATTCTCTCAGCTATAGGGATGATTAAATATGTAACAAGTGATAAATAATATATTCTCACAAACTATAACTGTGTTTAGAAATTTAATCGGGTAATAAATAGTGTATGTCAAAACTTTATAGATATTTAGTACGGTAATTCATAAATAGTTTACTCACATATTCTAACGGAGACACGTAATCTGATATATAATCCATAATATAATGTGTGTGTGTGTGTATGTGTGTGTGCGTGTGCGTGTGTGTGTGTGTGTATGTGTGTGTGTGTGTGTGTGTGTGTTTACTGACTCTGCTCTGCATATATTAAGCTCTAAAGGAAATAGTATTATTACACTCTAAAAACATCATATACTCTTATTTTGTCCTAAAATCGTTTCCTTTGGTGCTGTCAAACTTTACAATTGACAAATGGTATATTCCTATTAACTATTGGTATATGTAAAACATCCAAATAAATGGGAGCATTCTCACAGGTTAACCAGTACAGTTATCTTTGAGCAGTCATAACATAACCCATATATGGAAGAATGAGATTGCAGGGGATCGGCAGGGGTTCTGGAAGAATCTCAAAACTGAGAGGGAAGACCAGGAGAACATTTAATCAGATAGCGGTGGGAACGATTAGTAGTATGACGCTTCGCTGGCTGTTGAACGAGGGGACTGAGCACGTATGGGAATGTCCTGAGTGCAGTGATGTCGGTTCTTAACTCAACTCAACTCAACTCAACTCAACATCTGACTTCAGATCTCTTGTAGATATTACAAGAATAGTAGTGACAGGGGTAACCTTTTGTAAGATGAAAAATATTCACCCAAAAATAGTATAAAACAACAGAAAACTAGAATTGCAGTGAGGAAAAGAGTGCTTAAGTGCAATTCAATCAATTAGGTGCCGTCTCCACAAAGAAAGTTGGCTGCACCCGATGTCTAAAACTCTCGCTCGCTCACTCTCACTCTCTCTCTCTCGCTCTCTCTCTCTCTCTCTCTCTCTCTCTCTCTCTCTCTCTCTCTCTCTCTCTCTCTCTCTCTCTCTCTCTCTCTCTCTCTCTCTCTCTCACGCCTTGATTGTACATTCTGACAGATTGCTGTTCGTCCATCTCTTGATGTTATCTTCCCACTTGTACTGTTGTCTATCTCTTGCTCCTTTACCTTCAACCTTACCCTCCATTGTGGTTTTTATTAGAGTGTTATATCTTTTCACGGGGCCGCAATATTTCACTCGACTCTTTTTTATTTCTTTCATCAACTCTTTTTTCAATCCCAGTTTTTCTAGAACCTCTGTATTTCATTATTTTTGTTTCCATGAAATACGACATATTCTTCTAAATATCCATATCTCCAGGGTCTATATTCGACTGACTTTCTAGTTGCTTGTTCATTGTCCAAGCTTCCGCCCCATACAGTACTGATGAATGTACATATTAATAGTTGACAATTCTCATGTTTAATGCGTTGTTAATCTCTTTAGATCTTAATACTGATTTCATGTTGTTGAAAACATGTTTGACCATTTATTCTCTTTTTTATTTCTGTTTCACTTCTGCCGTTATCTGTTATTACAAAGTGCCTTAAAGAAATGATACTACACCATGCTTGTAAAAGATTGACAGTAGCCAAACACGATGAGAAATTCTAATGAGTCGGAAATATAGTTTCTAAAGGAACTGCAAAGATTACCATAGGCAGATAGAAAAATTAACGTGGCAGTCTTTCAAGAAACAAACAAAAACAGTAAATTTTTAAAGAGAAATTAGACGTAGATGGACCAGGTTTTTAGGTATGTTATGAAGTGACATAGAGTGAGTTAAAAGCAAATTAAACATTTACAAACTGATGGGAAAAGAGCAAGAGGAAAACAGGTAGATGAATGATTGGGCGGCTTGGCAAGAACACGACAAGATCCGAGACTGATGATTTTGTGAGAGACGAACCATGACCGTCCAATCTTGTCTTGGCAGGAACACGGCAAGATCCGAGACTGATGATTCTGCGAGACGACGAACCATGACCGTCCAATCTTATCGGCATGACAGTGATGATGATGATGATGATGATGATGATGATGATGATGATGATGATGAAGATGATGATGATGATGATGATGATGATGATGATGATGATGATGATGATGATGATGATGACGATGATGATGATGAAAATATCTGATGTTATAGATCAGTCAGCATTTATATCTTTCTTCCGCTGTATCTCTGTGTACACCAAGTTCCAATTGAAGGGATAGAAAGATATCAACATTGCCAAACTCCATTAAGAACGAATGAACGAACGGAATTTATTTTAAAGGACTAAAAATTGGGCAGAATGGTATTTGACTCTAAGAGTCTAGACTAGGTAAAATATATGGTTCATATTTCCCTTCCACTTTTTCTACAAGGCCCTTTAAAGGTACCGGAAAGTTCGAGATATGCCAATGTATAACTCGTGAGAGGGAAAATCCCAACTGCACCTCGTGGAGGTGGCCAACACAGAATGCTGTGATATCGGTTTCGAAATCAATGAATCAATGAATCAATCAATCAATCAGAAAGAACAGGGTTGGAGCACGTAGTTGTTTCATCTTGGCAACAACACACAACATGTTTCTTCAGCACTTCATGAATACAATCCAGTCAGTGTTCGACCACTCATGATGAAAATTAAGACATAGAAAAGTAGCATCATAAAATTGCATGACTACGTACCAACAGCTGAATCAGCAGACAAATTAAGGCAACCTCCGAAGTACACCTAATAACACTCCGACAAAAATGTTTCCAATCATTTCAGTTTCAATTGATCATATGGCGGTCGCTTTTGTATGGGTCACTGCCATAAGACCATGGTTTTCGACAGTTCGATCATACTACAAATGGAGAGTCATGTAATTACTACAATGGGTTGTCTTCATCAAGCAGGAATCAGTATTGTTGTGGGTGGCGTGGTTTAACATGTTTCATGCTACTTCCTGCCCACGCCCTCTTTTCTTGTCATAATATACACATAGAAAACTCCACATGTAGCATCTTTCTCGGTCTAACAGTGCCATATTTAGTTCAACCTTTCCCGATTTGGCACACGTTGTTATTGTTGTGGTCTTCCAGTTATGCCGTTATACATACGTCGTGTGGAGGGGTATTTGAAGTGTGTCAGCGCCTGTGTCTAGCCTTTCCTTCAATTTGCTCCACGGTTCGTGAGCAGTGTTGTCTAGGATCATATCGTTACCGGACATTATTACTATACGCAGACGCTGCAAAACCATTTCTTCACCACTTCTTAAAACTCTGATTATGTTGAGTTGTTCATACATTGTGTTATACAGTATATAATAATGTTATTATTAGTCACATCTGTGTTGTTCTCGACACCGGCTGTTATAATCAAAACGTCGAACTTTACTAACGTATGTACACCTAATTATTATTGCTTTCTTAGGCAGTTAATGCAAATTTTTATTGATTTTCCCACTGTGTTTTCTGGTTAAAAAAGACTGGGATCCTTGTAAGTTGTGGTCATGTGTGTGTGTGTGCGTGTGTGTGTGTGTGTGTGTGTGTGTGTGTGTATGTACTCACGCACGCGTGTGCGTGTGCGTGTGCGCATGTTTGTGTGTGTTTCTTTTTTTCTTTCGCAGCATCTTAACGTACTATTTCGTTTCGTTTGATATTGTCATATCCTTTTGCAGTCACGAGCTTTATTACCAGATTTTGAAGCTCTAACTGCCAGCTCTTTAGACCACTCTCTTCAATCTTTGGGGAGTCGAGTAGCGCAGAAGTTAGCCTCCGAGTATTGACTGGCCCAAACAATTGAGGACAGCACCATGTATGCAGAAAAATGGCGTAAAAAGGAGACTTTGTTTAAATACTTGCTTGCTAACTTACTTACTTGCTAACTTACTTACTTACTTGCTAACTTACTTACTTGCTAACTTACTTACTTGCTAACTTACTTACTACATGCCTTGACCAATGTAATAATAATCTGGAGGAAGATGTTTTTGTGTCTGCATCTGTCAGTCCAGTCCTGTACCCTGTGCTTGACTAAAGTTTCCTCTTCGAGGTTATCGTCTGCCTCCTCCATCCATGACCCTCTCTAATAAGCTTTCTACTGCTTTCTATTCATGTTGCCATAAAATGGTTGTCTTTCATCACTGAAAGCTCGTATATAGACTTTGTCCTATGCGTGTGCATATCTACACTTTGCGGATGTAAGTCTAGTCATATATCTCATAGTTCTGATGGGGGTTTCTTGTGTACAACCAAAGACAATTCTCACTTCTTCACTCTGGATCCGTTCCATTTGGTAGCACTGTGAAGCATACAGCTGTAAAATATATATACAAGGTATGTCTGAATTGTTTACTGAAGATACTAGATGACTGAACAATACGACATGTAGTTTTTGTTCTATGTTAGCAGCCATATTAGAGTTTAGTGCTTCTAGGCTATTGCGTCTCATAATATTCTGCTCTGTGATACTTATATTACCGCTACAATCAATTGTCAGATGAAAGTATTTGATTGCATCACTTCTTTCAACTGCCAGCCCATTTTGAGATATGTTAGGCAAGTCTTACAGCACAATGTTGTTGCTCAAAGAGAATTACAATAAACCAGCTTTCCTGGGGCCGACTATTGAATATGTCAATTCTCACAACATGGCCATCTATTGTCAAATCCTTTGTATGTTAGTGATCATGCTAAGTATTTTCGAACCAGTAAGATACAGTAAAACATAATGCTGCGCGATCGTCAAGGTTCATCGTCGCTGAGTGGATTGTATTCTCGCCAGTTTTTCTGTATAATTGTTGAACAACACCAGTTTAGTGATATGGTGAGGATATATATATATATATATATATATATATATATATATATATATATATATATATATATATATATATATATATATATAATATATATATATAGTGCCAGGGTCTGTGTCTGGGTCTCTCTGAATGAGCTACTATCAATACTTGTGTAGCAACACTGCTCGTGTCCAACAGGGGATGCTTCTTTCTTCTCTTCTTCTCCAGTCAGAACCCTGGTCATTTCGCAGCACATGAGTATATCTTGGTTACTCGATCATACGTCATAAACCTCACCCACTCGAACTGCAGTTAACTTAAACAAGAGTGAACACAAAGACTGTTATAAGTTTCCTACGTATAATATACACAATCACATAATCGAAGATGCCATCACTTATTCGACAGTCACATCACATTACACTACATTACAGATTAAATGCGTGGCTCAATATAGAGCCATAACGCTGTCTACTTTTCACCATGTCCACACAGGACGATGGATCCACGCCGACTAACTCGTCCCGAGCTCACTTCCTGTCACCTGGGCAGTGAGCTCCAGCGTTTTTCACGTTGTGTGGAAAGCCCCTGCTTTCCCCGTTCCCGTGTTCAATTCTGAACACAGTCGCAACCTGTACTCTGTGACCCAGGCTATAACTGAACCATGCCATGACGTCGTCAGGCTCATGGCATTCCCCCCTTCCACGGGCAAAAATTGAGAATCAATTTTTGAAATATCCAATTTTCAGTTATGTAAGCAATATTAATGTAGTTCTAATTCTAATTTAACTATCTGTCGTCTTTCCATAAACCTTGTTAAGTTCTTGTCACTCTGAAATATACAACTAGTTAATTATTCTCATCAACATATAAAGTACATCCAAATGCATACCTCTACTTTGTCCTACAACCTTTTATCAAATTACTATATAACAATATCAATGTAACTGTTCTTTGTAACATTGAATCAGAATTTCTACATCTAAATTCTAATCTGTCTATATATGAACCCTCAGTTTGTAATATGACTCCGAGACTTAATATTTCCATTCTATTAATGCTATGATGGTATCATAATCAATTCCGCGTTTTGTTGGCAGGTAGCGTCTATAGTGGTCATACAAGACTAACCATCACTCAGCTTCATCTGCTCATCCTCACCACTCATTTGCTAAGCCACTCGTCCCAGGTCTAGAAGATCAGCTGTTATCGCGTTACATACAAGGCCACCTGTACAACGCAAGCCAGCGTTCCCATGGTAGACAGACTGATACCCGACTGCAAGGATTATCCAAGGAAGATACTAAGTTCCAAGTACCGCCAGCACATCTTTGCTGTTTTCGCGTTACCATACTTGACCACCCGCATCCCCAGTCAGTCAACCACTGCAGCCACAGCCTTCCACCACCGCCCATGCCTATACAAAGTTCCAAGTACCGCCAGCCTAAACATCCTCTTTGACTCTGTCGTTGTAGACCCAGCGTATAGCAATGAACATAGTTGCAGCTAATAAGCCTGAGAGCATCCTATATTACTGGCCGTTTCGTTCCATTTGACCAACTCATTACGCTTCAACTGCCACAGCTTCTATTGTGTCTTCATCCTCTATATCGTACTCTCATCAATTTCATTAATGATTCCAATACTAAGTATCCTATAAATCTAAACAATTTCTTCTTATATTAATCAAAATCAATCAACAAATATCAATAAATGCAACATAATAATAAATATGAACACAAATATATGTCTCCATCAATCAATTAATAACACAATTAAATAATATCTATACTCAACCAATAAGTAATTATATTCTCATTACTAAAATTATATAGCATTTACATAAATAGTTCACAATATTCATTAATACGTATAAATAATAAATATGTAATAGTAATAATAATTATCTAACACCCAACATCAATCATATAATTATATAACATATAATATAATGCTATATTTGCAATAATAACAATCATTGCTTATAATTTAAGTTCTCTATTCCATAAAATAATTACTAATCAATCTCTATATAATTACATAATCATACTCATATTGCAATATAGCTTCCTTTCCAATAACATCTCTTCAATTTCAATTCTAACTCAACCTGTATGGCTATGTGGCACCATGACCACGTGTTAGTAATACATGCAATCAATCATCAAGTTATTTACATAGGTTAGTTCTGTACAGTCAGTTAATTCATAGTGCCTCCATACATGAGTGAGTCTCCATCTGCCACTAAACCACAAATATTAACAACCTGCAATGCGAGACCGCCATCACACAGCGAGCACACACTCAGCTCACCCGGTGTTAGCAACCCCACATTAAATGATGCCAATACCCATATGGTTTTACCTACCCACTACTGTTGTCAATCACAAAATCTTTCAAAATTAAAATATAAACCTAACAAATATCGAAATGATCTGTGCCGCCGGTCCCCGTCACGGATTATCATTTAACACATTCATTCCATTCACATCAACCACCATAACCCGTATCAGAGATCAGCCGCCCACATGACGTAACTTATCATACTATCAATATTGACAAAGTCATCTCCGGTTTCCATCCCAACTGATGTTTTCTCCCAGCGATCTCTGCCAATGCCGTGCTAGAGTCGACCAGTCTGATGTTACCAAAGAGAACACTGCACTGCCAAACACCGCTCGGATATCCACCCATTTGACATGAATTCCCATTCACTAAAGATAGTATTAACCAAAATCCACTAATGAAAATTAAACCAACTACCACACTCAACCATAGCATGCAAGACATAATGATGTTAACCTAAATAATTTTCCATGCCACAAACTCAACTTCAGAGAAATTTATACAGTGGAAAATATGAACTAAATGCTTAGAAATTATGTTCCACCATAGCCCAAAACAATGTCGCGTATCATAACCCAGAGACGCGACACCGGTCAGGTGTTGATGTAACACAACCTCACAAGCTGTTATCATTTGTAAGCTATTTTTATTTCTAGACCACTCTTTTCCGCAACAACACTCTGTTGTGTATCATTAACCCATACACACAACAACAGTTAGTTGAACCTACAATCACATATGCCCAACACCCCGCATAGCAAGTCCCCCGCCACATAACAATTACCCATGCCATATTTCGGAAGGCTGCTCTACAAGATGCGAAACATTCTTGAGAAATGCTCTTGTCGGCACAGAAAGATTACCCACGAACCATGCCGGCAATGCACGTCTCCAGTTGTAAACAAACTCACTCATGCGAAATTCACTTCGCCAGGTGTTTATTCCCTATCTGTTAATTTTCCACTGGACAAACAATTGCCAATTCTATTTTAAATAACAATAAAATACCTGAAGAAAAATAATAATATCCTCCTCAAACCTGCATGCAAGAAATGATGATGATCTAAATTAACCAAACTTCTGCATGCAATAAATCATTAAGAACCAAACAAAATAATTACTAAAATTATAACAAAATTCAGAAATCATGCATAAAAGTAACCTATAACCAAAATTAATTATAACAACATAACCGTAAAATATTCTACAGTATCGTTCACTAATCACTACTATCATCTTATTATCGTATACTGTTCATTAAGATATTGGTTTCCACACATAAGTACTAGTACTCCTTAACTATTATTACACTAACTGTGAACTAGTACGTTGTTCAATAATTATAATTATAGTTATTTCCTAACGTAGGCTGCACTCAAATTATTACATAATGCTACTACTTTACTACCAAGTAATTTTATATGCATTCGTTAGGTTACTGTCACATAAAACAAATTCACAATTACATAACATATCTAACACAAACTAAACAATAACAACATATCACAAATATAACTACACATGCTTAATAATAATATAGACTAATGTTAAATACTAATTGCACAACGCTAATGGCTTCTATATTGCCCGTTCTTAGCTTAAACTGTCCTGCTGTTTGTTTACAACTCTCCTAACTTACACTGTCTAATCACACAGTTACAATATTTAACCTAATTTCAGTTGATCCAATAGCCCACTTAATGTTTTTACGGCAACTATGAACTACACACACACCAGGCCCCTCGAATATAACACGGTGTTCTGTCAAATACCGGCACTTTACAAGTTCACTCAGTTCCGGTGTTTATTAGAAAATGTTCCCGTTTTACAATAGTTTACTTCAGCCTGGCTGATCACATCCAGATGTCTCAAATTGTTAACTTGTGTGTCGTTTCTTGAATGTACACGCTGTAGCCAGCTATGACTGTCGCTTCTCTGTTGACCATATGTTCATCAACACAGTAGACCTGTCGACCGTCTGACCTCGCTTGTTGACACAGCAAGCCTGTCACAACTCTGTAGGCCTGATTCATATTTTCTCTTGCTGTGACCTGGTTTTAACAGTTCGTACGGGGAATTCCCATGTTTACATGTGTCCATTGCCTCATTAACATAATCAATACTTGCTGTTGACGCCTTGATTTGTCTTTATTCACCCTTCTAATAATTTCACAGTTCAACTTAGTGACACCTTTGTAAGAAATCAAATTCTCTTGTTCTTTAAAGTCCTGCAACCATATCTTCAATCACATAGTACTAACTGTTTATATACTTTACATAGTCACATTTCCAATACTTGATAAGACATTTAATTATTACACTTGTTGACTACATCTTTTTGCCGAATCTGTTCAATTGTTCACATGCCTTTTATAATGCGTACAGTTCAACGCCTGTTTTGTCATTTTAAATTCATTATGATAGCAGGAGTTGGTGATTATGTTTCTCGTTTCATCATGTGTGATATCAACTTTTCCGTTAGCCAATTCTCTACTTGTAGAATGATACTTTGTGGCTTAAACTTTACGTTGGCACGTGTTACGTATGTCAAATCATCATCTGTGGCCTCAGGATTCATATGGACGATAAACCCCCAAGTGCCAGGGTCTGTGTCTGGGTCTCTCTGAATGAGCTACTATCAATACTTGTGTAGCAACACTGCTCGTGTCCAACAGGGGATGCTTCTTTCTTCTCTTCTTCTCCAGTCAGAACCCTGGTCATTTCGCAGCACATGAGTATATCTTGGTTACTCGATCATACGTCATAAACCTCACCCACTCGAACTGCAGTTAACTTAAACAAGAGTGAACACAAAGACTGTTATAAGTTTCCTACGTATAATATACACAATCACATAATCGAAGATGCCATCACTTATTCGACAGTCACATCACATTACACTACATTACAGATTAAATGCGTGGCTCAATATAGAGCCATAACGCTGTCTACTTTTCACCATGTCCACACAGGACGATGGATCCACGCCGACTAACTCGTCCCGAGCTCACTTCCTGTCACCTGGGCAGTGAGCTCCAGCGTTTTTCACGTTGTGTGGAAAGCCCCTGCTTTCCCCGTTCCCGTGTTCAATTCTGAACACAGTCGCAACCTGTACTCTGTGACCCAGGCTATAACTGAACCATGCCATGACGTCGTCAGGCTCATGGCATATATATATATATATATATATATATATATATATATATATATATATATATATATATATATATATATATATATATATATATAATTATCCCAATTTGGAAAAATGAATTAACACAAGAGAAACAGAGGTATTGACTATAATTAAAGAAGAAAAAGCAACAACGATTCACCTAAACGAACATCCCTTGAAACAAGTAAAGAGTTTCAAGTACCTAGGAAGTATAATATCATCAAATGGCAAATCAGAAGACGAGATCGAAAATAGATGCAATAAAGCAAACCAACTCATTGGACAAATGGCACCAATACTAAAGAATAAACATGTATCAATAACTACTAAGAAAGTATTTTACAACACAATCTTCCTACCAACTCGATGTTACCAATGCCAAACCTGGACAATGACAGAAAAAGAGAAAAGAAAAATCACAACAACATAAATGAGATTCCTGAGAAGAATACTCAATGTATCCAGAAGAGATAAGATTAGAAATGAAGAAATCAGGACTAAAGTGGGGGTTATAGCTGCACTAGATTTTATTAGAAGGCAGCAAGTCAAATGGTTTGTCCTTGCAAGAAGGTTACAAACGAAAAGTATACCACAACAAGCAATGATGTACAGACCAGAGAGAAGCAGAGGAAGAGGCCGACCACGTGAAACGATGGACGTAGGAAATAACAGAGTCCATGGGAATATTGATACATGAAGCCTATAAGCTTGGAAGCAACACGTTCATATAGCGTATAGCATATAGATATCACAGCTTGGAAGATATATGCTATCTTTACAACATGTATGATCACAAACTCCTAATCTTATATATCCTGAGCTTGAATCAGCTTTAGTCTTTAGATTTAAAAATGTCTGCCTATTTAAATAAGTCACGTGCCTATGTAGCCCGTATAGGTTACCTTCGAATGATGACAACCTTCCCTGCGCCAGTCTGGTTGTGTGACTGTATTTCGGTACTTTTGACTTTCGCTAGATGTTGCCAAGTATTGGGACTACCACTTTCGTTGCTCTTGACTTTCGCTAGATGTTGCCAAGTATTGGAACTTTACTACTTTCAGCGTCTATAGAGCAATGTAATGCTTCATAAGCTATTTTCTACATGCACATTATCATCTCATCATTCTGTTTCACTGATATGGAAACTATATATATTGCGTTTTTCAATGTATTTCATACTTGCGTTAGATTCATCCTGCTGTTAATCCACATAGAATAACACCCCGAAATAAATGTACCTTACACAACACAGCTCTCAGAAACGAGTAGGCAGTTGATATGATTTCGATGAATGAAAATAAATACTTTTCATTTTATCTAGCGGAACTCTTGTCCTTTCATTCTTGTTTCGTTTGATGTCAGAAATGTGTCTCTTCAGCGAACTAATTTCCTGGGCGCCTTCAGTATTGTATAAGTAAAAACTGAATGAATCCCCATATTTATCTTTAAGCCGCATGTTTCCTGGTCTTCACGTGAGGCATAAAGTCATCAGCGTGTACCTCCCCATTTTTCATTACTTTGAAAGCGCTTAACACACTGAGCTACATCTTTTATCTTCCGGCTCCTAAGCAAGATCCACCTGTTACAATTATGTTAGTATTGCTGAATTTTCATTCTCGAATCACCTGGTATTATGTGTTTCTTCATTGTTATGGCAGGATATAAGAGATTATGGGATAATACGTTCAACTTAGCCAGATGTTTCCTGTAAGGGATGCTTCGATAACACTGCAGACAAATATGTTCATCTCTTCCCTGATTATTAGGACCTCTGCTGATTTTACCAATTTCGGTGTTTGCTGTAGGTCTTCGTAGTATTCTTTTAGCTTCTCATCGCTATAATCAGTTGATTTAGTATATGTCTGTAGAATTACTATGTTGGAAGGTCTTGCATTAATTTTGTTTAGTATTAATATATCTTCATGGAACCAGAATCCACTAACATTTTTCTTTAAATTTTGTTTACTAATATTCGTACTCCTCGCTCGTGATGATTTCCTGTAACTTTCATCCGTCCATCTTGTTTCCGGTACATCTAGAATATCTAAATTCATATTTTTCGCTTCCGAAAGTAGGTTCTCGAATTTTTCTACTTTGTATAAGGTAAGTATGTTCCCCGTACCAATTTTCATATATCTTCTAATTTTCAAGTGGACATTCTCAGAATGCATCCATTCACAAGAATATGAGGTGTATTTGTCATTATTCGTTGAGAATATTTACAACATGCTCCACTCCAGGGGACCAAGAGTTACCCATATCGCTGCTATCCTTTCGTTGTATTTTCATTTCTGTATTTAGGGTACTACGTTGTGAGGTCCCAATCTCTTCCACTGTGGCCAACCATGTTCTCTATTGTGTCCTGAACACCTCTCGTTTATGTGCCACCCACTATGCTGTTTGACGTTTTCAGCCGTTTATCCATACAGATTCATCCACCTTTTCACCGTCCCAGTCTTTTGTGTACTAGGGATGGACATCACCAATTTAATAGGGTATTACCCCTACTTCACTCATGTAGTTTAGCCAGTAAGCCAAAACTGTTGCCCGTGGCATGGCCACCGCCGTACACAAGCGGTATTCGTGAAGCCATACATGAGCTAGATAAAGAGATGCGAACCAAATAGGATTCTGGTCTATCCCTTAGGATATTGCTGTCATTCACCGTGAGGTACAATATCTCTCTCTTTATCCTACATCACAGTGTACTGTGGTCACTGGTTAGATTTCGAATCGAGGCACATATTTAACATTTGTCTCAGCTATCAGGTCGATCCAGTCTAAAATTGGTACCCAAATGTTTTGGGGGGCGAAGACTGCCGGTGTGATCTTGTTCACATCGCCCCTCGAATTCGATTGCTCTGAACAAATGTCTCTAGCACCTTGTGATTCTTCCATATGTACTTCTTCTTACTTTACTATTGCACTAACTATAGGGTGTATTTTTAATGACTGTGGAGTGTCTGAAAATATTGCCGATCCAAGTTTTGTATTCACCCTCTGTAAAGCTCATATAACATAACAGGTAAATACAAAACTTGGACCTCAATATTTTCAAACACTGCACAGTCACTAAAAATAACCCTATATATCCGTGTTCAGAATCTTTACACTACACGAAGAGGCCATTATAGCTAAATATATGTGTCTATTTGGGAATCTCCGTGGTGAAGGGCTTAAACCGCCTGCTTCACGTTCTGAGAGTTATGGGTTCGGTTCCGTCTCCAGTTATTGGATTCACAAGTGCAATTTCCTTGGAGACTCCTGGGGGTCGTCGCTGGAGCTATATAGTTCGTGCTTTGTGTCACGCTTTCGGTAGGACGTTGTTGATTGCTGTTCTTGCCGTCTTTATAAAGTTTTCGTTTTCATGAAAGTGGTTGGCTGTTCTATACGTTGTTGGTTGCTGTTCTAACCGTCTTTAGAAAGGTTTCATTTTCATGAAAGTTTTCAACAAGAAAATACAACAGCCAGAGAGATTCATCCCAAGAATCAATCAATGTTCAAGATGTCAGAGGACCGGCCACAGCAGGGCAGCATGTGTCAGTAAGACGGAAATTTGCCGGTACTGCGCCGATCACCATGCCTTCAAGGAGTGTCCGCTAGCCAAGCTGGACACGGACTTCCGAGCACAATGCACTTCCAAGCATGGAGCAAGATACTTGGGCTGTCCGTACCTTCAAAGACACAGAGACGTCTTACAGTTCGCCATCACCACAGAGAACCCAGATAAGGACGCAATTCGGAGGTGCGAGACAGCCACGGCATCTCACAAGCGTAAAAAGCTCAACTGCAAGACCAGATAGATGAGCTAAAGAAGCAAATCAAGCTGCTTCAGACGCCGACACCAACCAGCGACAATGAAAAACTGCTTGCTGAGATAAAGGAGATCCAGCAAACCATCAAGCAAGAAGGGAAACATATGGCGCGGATAAAGAAAGAAAACGAAAAAATCCTACAAATTATTAAATCAGAGCGAGAACTGCAGAAAGCTGAAATGGAACTTTTCCAAAACAAATCAACAGAAGCCATACAAGAAATCACAGAGAAACCGCAAGATGAAAAACAAGAGACCGAGCCTGAATCGCAAGCGAAAGCCAGCAGCCCAACCACGACACCCGAGACATTCAAGGGCAAGCTAATATCCCGCCAGACATCCGAAGAAAACCGAGATGAGCACCCTGACGACGGCAGAGAGGACGCCCAGATACCGCCAATATTCACCGATAAAGAAATCGCAGAGATAAAGAGGACATACGAACTCAAGTGTAAGGAATACAGCAGGCGCAGGGAAGAAAAAGCAAAGAAGCACAAGAAACTCAAGGGGAAAATCAATGCCCTGCCGTATCGCTGAAGAACCAGATTCATACGAGGTTGACGAACACCCCTGGCAATACTATACAGATGACGGAGAGATCGTCCCATGGCTGACCAAAGAGGAAGAAATCAAAAGGCAACAGCAACTCAAACTCGACAGTGAAAACAGGCACAAGGAAGAAAATGAAAACATCGAAAAGCTGATACAGAAAATACACAAAAAAGGAGGCAAAAAGACCAAATAAAAAGTCCTTATAATGACTGCAACCAGTCAAGCCATGAGATTTCACTTACCACAGATGCCACCAGAGGAGACGGGAACAAATGACTGCCGCCGACTGATCCCCCAGCTGACGTCACAGATACAAACCAACATAACCAGTCCGAGATAGGACTCACTCGTAAGAGCGCACAAGACAAGAATCAGGGTGAACGAACCCACAAAAACCACAGTTCTCAAAAATAACAACCGCTGAGGAAGCAGGTTAGACGAGACCGAATTTGAAATTTTTTTTTCGAAAATTGGAATTGGAAGTGACAGTGGTTGGCTGTTCTTTACGTTGTTGGTTGCTGTTATAACTGTCTTTATAAAAAATTCATTTTCATGAAAGTAATTAGCTGTTCTTTATGCTAGTGGTTGCTGTCCTAACCGTCTTTAGAAAGGTTTGATTTTAATTAGATTGATTGGCTATTCTTTAAAACACATTAAAGGTACATTATAGCTAACTCTAACTATGTTCACAAACTCTCCTGTTCGCAAATAACACGTCTAACTAACTAACGCTGCCTTTTTCCATTTGTTGGTGATGTTGTCGTTGTTGTTATTGTTTTTGTTGTTGTTGTTATTGTTGTTGTTGTTGTTGTTGTTGTTGTTCTTCTTCTTCTTCTTCTTCTTCTTCTTCTTCTTCTTCTTCTTCTTCTTCTTCTTCTTCTTCTTCTTCTTCTTCTTCTTCTTTTTCTTCTTCTTTTTCTTTTCTTCCTTTTCTGTTGCTTATTTTTATAATTCTTTTTATTATTCTTATTCTTCGTCTTCTTCTTCCTCCTCCTATTCTCCTTCTTCTGCTATTCGAGGTTGTTCTGCCAATGTCTGCACATGAATCTTAGGAATTGGGCGTATGTTGCTGTAACTGACAGCTCGAAGACACTCATAATCACTTTAAAGGATGAATGGGTAAATTGTTCTTGGAACAGTCATAACATGTTGTGGAAGATGCCTTGTGGAAATCAGATCAATAACCAGTTGTCAAAAATAGCTTTTTACAAGATGGAAAATTGACAAATAGAAATATGTAACCTGCAGTAGGTATCATATATATATATATATATATATATATATATATATATATATATATATATATATATATATATATATATATATATATATATATATATATATATATATATATATATACGGAGAGTGTCTGCCTGTACGGCGAGGGACCACCAGTCTGTACACCAATTAGCCAGACATGGGACAACGGATATTCCCGCAAACCTCAGATCCTGTATGACATCACACTGATGTTGGACAACAGGATGCCTTCATCCAACATACAAGACTCGCGTGTATTTATGTTAGTTAGTTAGTTAGTTAGTTAGTCACGGTTCCAACTTCACAGCATTTATTTGTATTTATGGAATGAGTGAAGCAGAACTTGTAGAGACAGATAAAAGCCGTACATTGGTTACGGAGATTAGACGAAGGCAGTTGTGACTGTTTGGGCATCTAATGAGAAGAGATTACATTGAAAAACTCAGTGACAACTAGCAAACTCTGTGTGAAAATAGCAAGCAAGAGACAAAGTGACATACACTTGGACTGCGTGGCCGAATGGAACACAGAACTCATATAAGAATCAGATGTTGGTGTGAATCAGAAAACCATGATCGGTGACAGTTATCGACATGTCACATAAAAAAGCTCATAATGATGATTTGGTGGTTGCAACGTAACTTCAAGTAACAATAAAATTATGAGATTTGTAGTGTCTACTATCGTATACATCTGTGTACATTCATCTTTATACATAGTACTTGAGCATGTTTTGTCTCAGACATCTGTGTACATATATCTTTATACATAGTACTGGAGCATGTATTGTCTCAGACATTTGTGTACATATATCTTTATACATAGTAATGGAGCATGTTTTGTCTCAGACATCTGTGTACATATATCTTTATACATAGTACTGGAGCATGTATTGTCTCAGACATCTGTGTACATATATCTTTATACATAGTGCTGGAGCATGTTTTGTCTCAGACATCTGTGTACATATATCTTTATATATATAGTGCTTGAGCTTGTTTTGTATTAGACTCCTGTGTGCATATATCTTTATACATAGTACTTGAGCATGTTTTGTCTCAGACATCTGTGTACATATATCTTTATATATAGTACTTGAGCATGTTTTGTCTCAGACATCTGTGTACATATATCTGTATATATAGTACTTGAGCATGTTTTGTCTCAGACATCTGTGTACATATATCTTTATATATATATAGTGCTTGAGCTTGTTTTGTATTAGACTCCTGTGTTCATATATCTTTATACATAGTACTTGAGCATGTTTTGTCTCAGACATCTGTGTACATATATATTTATACGTAGTACTTGAGCTTGTTTTGTCTGAGACATCTGTGAACATATACTTTTATACATAGTACTTGAGCGTGTTTTGTCTCAGACAGCTGTGTACATATACATTTAAACATAGTACTTGAGCATGTTTTGTCTGAGACATCTGTGTACATATATATTTATACATAGTACTTGAGCATGTTTTTTCTCAGACATCAGTGAACATATATTTTTATACACAGTACTTGAGCATGTTTTGTCTCAGACATCTGTGTACATTCATCTTTAAACATAGTACTTGAATATGTTTTGTATTATACAGCAGCGTACTTTCATCTTTATTCATAGTACCTGAGCTCCGTTTGTATCAGACATCTGTGTACATTCATCTTTGTGCATAGGACTTGAACATGTTTTGTCGTAGACATCTATATACAGCCATCTTTATTCATAGAACTTAAGCATGTTTTGTAGCTTACGTTTCCCTGCCATCTGACATAAATTCAAAACGTATTATCAATAAAGAAATTAAGTGGTCCCTCACTAACAATCGCTTTCACGCTGTGTCACAAATAACTCGCCACAGATGTTAGACTGCCTACTACCAACAATACACACTATGGCCTTGTAATATGTATTGCACAATCGACTGCCGTAATTTTTATGCGAATTTTGTATTCGAACACACATGTACATATATTGCATAATAATCCTTTAATGCGCTTACATCAGCATCAGCACAAAACCGTTTATTGAATGCATCGAGAGGCAATAACTATGGTGGTTTGAATACCTTTCGGGAATGAAACCACATCATCCTCATCATCGTCATCATCTTCATCATCATCATCAAAATCATCCTCATCATCATCATCATCATCATCATCATCATCATCATCATCACCACCACCATCATCATCATCATCATCATCACCACCACCACCACCACCATCATTATCATCATCATGTAGCCTGTCATATTCAGAACGTCGCTCTCGCCACAGAGAAAAGACTCTTGATCTCTGGCCAGTTCCCCTGCCTCATGCATCCTCACGCCCAGTGTGTCTGCGGTGTCTAGTGTCCATCTGCGTGCTGCTCCACTCTTGTCTCTACTTCCAGGAACCACGCCTTCCATCACTGTTCTTTCGAAGTCACTGTGATATAGCCAAAGTACAGGGTGTATTTTTAATGAATGTGCAATATTTGAAAATATTGCCGGTCCAAGTTTTGTATTTACCTATTATGTTGCATGAACTTTACAGAGGGTGAATACAAAATTTGGACCGGCAATATTTTCAAACCCTGCACAGTCATATAACCCTATATATATATATATATATATATATATATAATATATATATATATATATATATATATATATATATTATATATATATATATATATATATATATATATATATATATATATATATTTTAATTCTGAGATACGACGCTTTAAATGAGGCAGTTTCTTCGATGTCTATATATTATAATTTTATAATTTTGTTTTCTTCTTCTTGGTGCACGATATTGTAAGAATGTTTCTGTAAGGTTTAAACTCAAAAACCACAATTGTTACTGTTCCCCCTGCTTGGATTATTTCCATTGTTATGTCGACACAGCTTCGTGACTTCCCTGTCCTCAGACTGTGTATTGATGAACACACTTCGTCTTTTAAAGTGTATGCTTCTTTCTCTTCTCATTGGTGTATATTATCTGGGCTTGTTGTATCTTCTTATATTTCTCCTCATTAGTGATTCCATCTTTCTAGTATATCTTTGTTTTCTTTTAAAAAGCTACCTTTCCTACCATGGATTACATCTCTTAAACATCCGGTCTGCTGATACCGACGTAGCGGGTTCAACTCCTACACCGGTCAGTTGGACTAAAATGTTGATTTCCGGTCCTTGACTTAAGGACGTAAATTACAAGTATCTCTGAAGTCAGAGTGGGTTCGCTTGATGGCGAAGGGCATTGGTAATAGGGAAAACTAATCCACACGTTAAAATCAGCCCCGTACACTAGAAATGGGACGACGCTTGAGTTCTAAGCGAGAGAACACACACACACACACACACACACACACACACACACACACACAATGTATTACACGTAATGGTGGTCTGAATGCCATGAAGAAGTCTTTTTTTGGTAACTGGAGACACTATATGCCACTACATGTGCTCATTTCCTAGCAACTGGAGACACTCTATGCTACTATATGTGCTCATTTCCTGGCAACTGGAGACACTCTATGCCACTATATGTGCTCATTTCCTGGCAACTGGAGTAACTCTATGCCACTACATGTGCTCATTTCCTGGCAACTGGAGTAACTCTATGCCACTACATGTGCTCATTTCCTGGCAACTGGAGTAACTCTATGCCACTACATGTGCTCATTTCCTGGCAACTGGAGACACTCTATGCCACTACATGTGCTCATTTCCTGGCAACTGGAGAGACTCTCTGCCATTACATGTGCTCATTTCCTGGCAACTGGAGACACTCTATGCCACTATATGTGTTCATTTCCTGGCAACTGGAGACACTCTATGCCACTATATGTGCTCATTTCCTGGCAACTGGAGACACTCTATGCCACTATATGTGCTCATTTCCTGGCAACTGGAGACACTCTATGCCACTATATGTGCTCATTTCCTGGCAACTGGAGACACTCTATGCCACCATATGTGCTCATTTCCTGGCAACTGGAGACACTCTATGCCACCATATGTGCTCATTTCCTGGCAACTGGAGACACTCTATGCCACCATATGTGCTCATTTCCTGGCAACTGGAGACACTCTATGCCACCATATGTGCTCATTTCCTGGCAACTGGAGACACTCTATGCCACTACATGTGCTCATTTCCTGGCAGCTGGAGACACTCTATACCACTACATGTGCTCATTTTCTGGCAACTGGAGACACTCAATGCCACTACAAGTGCTCATTTCCTGGCAGCTGGAGACACTCAATGCCACTACATGTGCTCATTGCGAAATCCTTGATTCCTTCCCTGCCAGGGAAAAGCAGTTCGTAATGAGTACTTGTAATAGATAATGTTGTCACTGATAATGTTGTAACTGATAATATTGTAACTGATAATGTTGTAATAGATAATGTTGTAATCGATAATGTTGTATTCGATAATGTTGTAAATGATAATATATTATCTGATAATGTTGTTATTGATAATGTTGTAACTGATAATGTATTAATTGGTAATGTTGTTATCGATAATGTTGTTATTGATAATGTGTTAAATAATAATGTTGTTATTGATAATGTGTTAAATAATAATGTTGCTATTGATAATGCATTAATTGGTAATGTTGTTATTGATAATGTTGTGATTGATAATGTTGTTATTGATAATGTTGTTATTGACAATGTTGTAACTGGTAGTGAAAGTATTTTCAGAAATATTGAAGATATGGAAGGAATCAACATTGGGGGACGATGCATCAATAACATTAGATATGCAGATGAAACAGTTTGATTGCAGACAATGAACAGGACCTGCAACATTTAGTAGATGCGGTTGTTTACACACAGTGAACAACTAGGGTTAGAATTAAATTGTAAAAAGACAGATTATGGTCGTCACTAGGAAGAACGGAATGCCACAATGTAATATACAAGTAAATGGGAATATTCTTCAACAAGTGAATAGGTACAATTATCTCGGAACAGTAATAACATCTGATGGGAGATACCTTGAAGAGATTAGATCAAGAATCGCCATGGCAAAAGTAGCCTTTAGCAAGATGAAAAACATTCTGACCAATAAAAAGATGTCAATTGAAACGAGAAAAAGAGTGTTGAGGTGCTACGTAGAACCTTACTTTTATATGGATGTGAGGCTTAGACAATGAGCAGTCAAGCCGAAAAACATCTGATGGCTGTAGAAATGTGGTTTCTGAGGAAAATGCAAAGAATACCATGGACAGCCAGAAAGACCAATGAACAAGTCCTTCAAGAAACAAATGAAGATCGTAAACTGATTATAGACATTAGACGCAGACATTCAAAATGTTTTGGGCATGTTATGAGAAGAAATGAATTGGAGAACTTGGTGACAACTGGCAAGATCGAAGGACACAGACCAAGGGGAAGACCGAGAAGTAAATACCTTGATGGCTTGGTCTCGTGGCATGGTCGAGACCAGAAACACAGAGCTGATCTACGACTCTGGTGATCGAGTGAGATGGCGAAATATGACCGCCCACGCTTACCGGCATGGCACATGATGGATGGATGGTAACTGGTAATGCTGTTGGCCACTATCAGTCTATTAAGAGAGATGTCCTTCACGAATACATAATGTCTCCATATCTTACAATTGTCATGGACATAAGATCAATTATATAAGATATGCAGATGTTACAGTATTGATTGCAGACAACGAACAGGATATGCAACATTTAGTAGATGCAGTACACAGTGAACAACTAAGATAATTAAATTGTAAGAAAACACAGATTATGGTCGTCTCTAAGAAGAAATAAATACCACAATGTAATATGTGTGTAAATTGGAATATTATTAAACAAGTGAATCGATAAAACTATCTCCATGGGAGTCTCCGTGGCAAAGTGGTGAAGCCGTTTGACTCGGGCTTCCCGGGTTCGATCCCAGGCCGCGTCCTTCGGTTCACGAGTTAAATTTTTCTGGAGACTCCTGGGGTCGTCGCTAGAGCTACGGAGTTCGTGCTTTGTACGACGCTTTCCACGCTGCGGAAAGAGACCGAGCCATATGGGATAAAACCCGGTGCAATGAAGTCGACCCTGTCGACTTTTAAGCGACTTTTTTAAAAATAAAACTATCTCGGAACAGCCATAACATCTGATAGAAGTGTCTTGGAGAGATTAGAACAAACATCGCTATGGCAAACGTCGTATTTTGAAAGAAGAACAACAGACCAACCATTAAACAGATGTCAATTGCAACGAGGAAAAGAGTGTTGACGCTACATATAATCTGTACTGTTATATAGATGTGAAATGTCGACAGTAAGCAGACAAGCTGCAAAACATCTAATGGAAGGGAAAATGTGGCTTCTGGGGAAAATGAAAAGAATACCATGAACAGCCAGAAAGACAAGATAAGCAAGTACTACAAGAAACAAATGAATAATACCGTAAATGGTTATAGAAATTAGATGTAGACAGTAAAGGTGTTTTGGGAACGTTATTAGAAAAAATAAACTAGAACACTTAGAGACAACTGGTAAGATTGTGGGGAAAAGTACGAAGGGAAAACAGATAGATAAATATCTATTTGGTTTGGCGATATGGCATAATCGAGATAGAAATACAGAACTGATCCATTACACTAGTGATCGAGTGCGCTGGCGAAATATGACAGTCTACGCTTATAAGCATGACACATGATGACGGCACTTCTGTTTTTTCCAGTGTAGGTTTTGTATTCCATTCCATTGGCACCTTGCCGTCTTGACAGACGATAGTTTGTGCTTTAAAAAGGCATAATAACTTTTAACTATGGCGGTAGCGAGTGTGACTGATAAGGCCAATTTGCGCTGTAAATGTCCGTTCACAGTGGGTGCATGTGAACACGTGGTCATTTCCACCATCATGCACCATCTTACGTCTCAAACGCTTGGTGTGTGACTTTTCTGCAATAATTTTCTCCTTTGACTTTATTCCATTTCTGATATTTGCCCTCCATGCAACACGTTCAGCGGCGACTTGCTCCCAATGTGCATTATCAATGCCTGTATCAATCATGTCCCGCTTACACACATCTTTGTATCGTAGTAGAGGCCGACCCTGAGATCTCTTACCCATCTGTAATTCACCAAAAAAGATATCCTTTGGTATTCTACCATCATCCATCCTCCTAAGATGTCCTATCCATCTAAGTCTACGAAGACTGAGCATGGAATAAACTGTCACACAACCCGATCTTTCCAATACTTCAGTATTTGTGATTTTGTCTTGCCACTTAATACCAAGAATTCTTCGCAGGCACCGCATATGAAAGCTGTTTAAATTGTTCTCTTGGTGTGAGTAAGTTGTCCAGGTTTCACTGCCATAGAGAAGAGTACTAAGGACACAGGCTTGATAGACAAGGACTTTTGTTTTGGCAGTAAGCTTCCTGTTCTCCCAGACTCTTTTTCTTAACCTGTTCATTGTTGTTGCTGCCTTACCAATCCGGATGTTGATTTCCTGATCTAGGGATAATTTGCTATTTACCACTGATCCTAGATATGTAAAATGGTCTACTATCTCTAGTTCGGCGTCGTCAATAAAGATTGATGGTACCTCATGTGCACCTTGTGACATAATCTGTGTCTTCTTTTTGCTAATTGTTAAACCAAATTCAGAACAAGCATTGGAGAATGCATTGGAGAATGCAGATAGTAGACATTGCAATTCTTCCTCAGAGTGGGTCGTAACTGCAGCATCATCTGCAAAAAGCAACTCTCTGATCAGTACCCTCCTAATTTTGGTCTTAGCCTTCAATCTCTGAGCATTGTAGAGGCCGCCATCTGAGCGTGAGTGAATGTATATACCACCATCCTGATCACGAAATGCATATTTCAGTAGAAGTGAAAAGTATATTCCAAAGAGAGTGGGAGCTAGTACACAACCTTGCTTAACTCCACTCTTGATTTCAAATTCTTCAGAAGTTGCACCATCAAACTTGATTATACCCTTCATGCCTGTGTGGAACGATTCCACAATGGACAGAAGAGTTGGTGGGCAGCCAATCTTCTTTAGTGCCTTGAACAGACCCTCACGACTAACCAAATCAAATGCCTTTGTGAGGTCGATGAAGGCAATAAACAGTGGTTGATTCTGTTCACGGCATTTTTTTTTGTATATGTGGTTATTTATTACTATCCCTGTTTGCTTTAGTTTTCCCTCTTTCTTCTGCTTAACCTGGGTGTTTCCTCAGTGACGTATTTCTGCCTCTTACACCTTGGTTTTAGAAATCACGTTCTGTGCTGATGAGATGAGATTGTCTCTCGATTATTTGGCTATCTAGCTCACCGGGTGTCATGTCTTCTTGTACTGCCATAAACTCATCGAATTAAGTTTCTTACTTCACTGTTATGCTTGGGTGTTACGAGGACGGGTCAATAAGTAAGTCACACAGTTCTGTGGGATGGCAGGTATATGTAGTTGGTGTTCTCTACAGGTGTAATTAGGTGACAACAACATCGAAATTTATATTCCCGTTCGTCAGGTGGCGCTAGGTGTCTCATGCGCATACGCAGCGCATAAACAAAATGGTGACTGTACTTACGGAGTGTACAACCAAAGAGCAACGTGCTGTTGTGCGGGGGTTTTTGGCTTGTGTGTTTGTTTTTTTTTAGCAAAATGACTGCCTGAAAAGGAAATTCATGAGGAAATGCTTCCTGTTTAAGCTGACAAACGTTTGTCCCGTAAAGTGGTGCATAGCTGGGTAGAAAAATGTTCTCAAAGGCGCTCTAAAATTGTTAATGAAATCCGATCTGGTTGTCCTGTTGAGATTGCAACAGAAGCATCAGTGCTGCGGGTGGAGGAGATGATTACAGGTGACAGACGAGTAACCACAGACTCTGTAGCATCTGCAACAGGGTGCTCACATGGTTCAGCATATAGCATAATGCATGATCGATTGCAATTTCAAGGACTGATGATTAGAGGAATGTCGCTTCTTGTCAATGCCAGACCACATACGGGTCGATTAACTCAGAAGAAAATTAACCAACTTTGGTAGGCAGTTCTGGAACATCCACCTTACAGCCCCGACTTAGCTCCTAGGCGATTTCCACCTTTTTGGTCCACTGAAAACCCACCTGGGAGGGAGACATTTCGCGAATGACGCCGAAGTTGAATGTGAAGTGAAAACGTGGTTTAGAAAACAGAGCACACAGTTCTATGCAGCCGGTTTGGGAGGACTGACGAAACGATGGGATAATTACATCAGTGTTGGTGGAAATTATGTTGATAAATAAAGGAACAATATATGTATAAAAATAAACTGGTTTCACGTTGTTATCATATTTAGTTATTTTTCTACAGAAGAAGTAACAAAGACATTTATGATCTGTTTAAGTCCCCGCTAATCACTGGTATCATGAAGGCTAATAGACCACAATGGCTGGGGCATATAGAAAGAATGGAAGATAATAGGGAAACAAAACTCGCTTACACTCAGGAAATAAATGACCGTAGACCCTGAGGTAGACCAAGAAGACGGTCTAGTCTAGTCTTTCCCCTTGGGCCTAAGGCGGCGCAAAGGGCAGAAGTCGTGGCTCTCCATGTTTGCGCATAGCTCTAACATTTAGAGCCAGAAATCTGATTCTGTAACAACGGTGAGTTTTATTATGGCGGATTGTCAAGCCGCCGATCAACCGACTTAAGTCAAGCTAGAAGAAAACATGTCCCGCCATCCTGACCCAAGCCGGAAACTCTGCAAACCCTCCAATGGCAGCCTCGCACCACCGGCCAACCAGCCAAGCACGTGAATAAGAATATCGTCGCACATCCGGTGGGATTCTGACTTAGAGGCGTTCAGCCATAATCCCTCAGATGGTGGCCTCGCACGTGGAGAGATAATATATATATATATATATATATATATATATATATATATATATATATATATATATATATATATATATATATATATATACAGACCTACAAGCACTTGGAATCAACGACTGGCAAGAGAGGGTCAGCCAGAGAGACGAACAGAGACGGTTTGTATCTGCAGCAAAGAACCTCAATGGCTCGGAATGCTGAAGAAGAAGATGTCAACATTAACTATCAGCAACTACTCTATCACTCTAAAACTAGATGGCTCAGTTTGTTTCCAGCTGTTGAGAGGCTGTTGAGGCTGTTTACTATTGTGGAAGAATATTTTCTTTCTGTAAACCAACCACCTGCTATGATAAAAATATTATTCGCAGCTATTGTAATAAAATTGTACTGTTTGTGGGTTTAATCTGGAACGATTTAAATGAAACATTCAATATGTCCTCCTTTGTCCTCCTTTTTGTCTTATTATGTCCTCCTTTGTCCTCCTTTTTGTCTTCTTATGTCCTCCTTTAGGTGCCCACGTATCTGGCAACCCAACCATTGCACCAACTCAAATCAATGCCTCCGTATCCCTTTTCACCCACGAACCACATATACCCCCCCCCCTTTTTTTTTTACACTCCAGCTTCAATAGCATACAATGTCCTGGTCCAATTCTATAAGTAGACAGTTAAATAATTGTTCAGTAGCTGATTAACAACAGCACATTGTGTGCCATTTTCAAGAGACATGTTCGTTATGATACAAGATAAGAGGTAGTATAGAATCTAAGGCAGTGGCAATTTAGGCACGATGACTTTTGCCGATGGTCAAGACAGACCACTAGAATGTAGAACGTTGGCCACTTGCTATGACATACAAATTCATGTATAGAACTTTAGCCAGTAATGTCAAGGTCTCACATCCGAGGTTGCGACGCGTTGTCTGTACCAACGCCAGACACCATAACAACACGCAACCCTGAGTCAAGTTAATTAGCTGCATATCCTTTACAGGACGTTGCAGTCAGCCACATCATTTTGGGCTGTTAGTGATTTCTTGGCATGTTCATGTTTACGTTCAGTAATTTGTTTTCTAAACGACCGGCACACATACCATTTTATAAATTAACCAGCGTAAGGCTGTCTGCTGCCAAATCGCTCGCGGCTGTGTTTCGAACTGCCTCCGTAACACCTTCGCCACAGTTATCAAGACAGGCATATTTAAGCGTATGACACTGACCAGTTGTCAGTGTATGGAGACTAGAATACAGAACTTTAGCCGCTAGTCACTAGCACACATAAAATATTCTGTTCCAAAAAAAAACAAAAAAAAAACGAAACGCATAGCTATCGAAGACACACACATAGCCATAATGTTGATATTCAATAACTTTTTAAATGTAATGAGCTAATTGTTCAAATTGCACACAAGCATACCTTAGGGTTCAGTCCAATCAATTGACAGTTGTTTTGCATCTGGGTCACGACATATTCTTGGCGTACGGGCTTTCCCGTGAGTATGGTGTGTGGCCTCATCTTGCATCGATTATCGACTGGCATATCCTGGGCATGGATGCCATCAGACGTCTGATGTGGACCTGTGGGATGGCTGCCGACTCTTCCTGGAGTGCCTGGAACAGATCACGACGATTGGCTGGAGAAACGTCTCGGCGACAAGCACGTCTATGCAGCTCATAACACAGATGATCAATCGGACTCATGTCTGGAGACAGGGATGGCCAGGGAAGGGTGAGAATGTTCTTGGCAGTTATGACTGCGTGGTCAACCATGCACGATGGGGTCTGGTATTGTCCTGTTGAAACACAGACCTTTGGGTAGCCAAAAGTAGAAAGACATGGGGTCGAAGAATTGCATTGACGTATCGTGGCGCATTAAAGCATCCTTCAATATGAATCAATTGACTCTTTTCGCTGTAATTGATTATTTTCCACACCATTGCAACTCCCCCACAGTGTGGCGGAGCTTCATTGCAGCAATGTGGGCAAAACGTTCATTTCACCCACGGTAGACTCTCTTCCGACTATCATGACTCTACAACAAAAAGAAAGATACGTCACTAATCCAGACATATCTGTATTGGTTGTCTGCTGCCCAGGGACGATGCTGGTTAGCCCAAAGAAGTCGATTTTGGCGATGGCGGTGTGTAGGGACAGGTCCACGATGAGGTCGTACCCGAAGTCCAACGTCATGCAGTCTATTCCGGACAGTTTGATCAGACACAAGACGTCCTACAGGCATTGGCTGGGCTGTTGAGGAAGATGTTGTAAACCTGTCTCTGAGGTGACGAAGCCGAATAACGCGATCATCCGCTGCTGTTGTCACTCTGGGTCGTCCACTGCGATGCCGATCTTCAACTGAGCCAGAGGCTTGGAACTGGTGCCAAAGTCGACTGATGGTATTCTGATGCACGTTTAGATGCATGGCAACCTGACTTTGACTTTTTCCTGCATGCAGTTGACCAATAGCAATGTTCCTTAAATTTACCGATAGAGACTCCATAGATGTTTGCTTGAAAATGAACTGAATTGTTTTGTGTAGCGTTTTCCTTTTGTAGGGTTTCAGTTGCTTAGTGAATAGTGTTCAGCACAAATGTTGTTGCTTTCACGTGCACGCATCATGAGCTGTGGTAAAAATTTTGTCATAAACACTATTGACCACTGCATTGTAACTATTACACTAACGAACGCAATTCAGGTCAACGCGTGCATTTGGCACTGTAGATAACATTTGGGGCTGGTTTTTATATACCCTAGCAACAAATTTTACTTACAAACTCATAAAAACGAACCCTCGGATAGCTATGCGTTGCTCTTTATTTATTTATTTACTAGCTGACCCGGCCCGGCTTCGCCCAGTCCCTGGTGGGGAGCATCTCATTTAATTCAAAAAAGTAGTCATATAAGTTCTCGTTCCCGTTACCGACTATCTGTCTGTCTGTCTGTCTGTCTGTCTGTCTGTCTGTCTGTCTGTCTGTCTGTCTGTCTGTCTGTCTGTCTGTCTGTCTGTCTGTCTGTCTGTCTGTCTGTCTGTCTATCTGTCTGTGTCTGTCTGTCTGTCTGTCTAATAGACCTATCCCTCTGTCTCTCCCTCCGTCTATCCCTCCCTCCCTCCCTGTCTGTTTATCTATCTATCTATCTATCTATCTATCTATCTATCTATCTATCTATCTATCTATCTATCTATCTATCTGTCTGTCTGTCTGTCTGTCTGTCTGTCTGTCTGCCTGCCTGTCCTGTCTGTCTGTCTGTCTGTCTGTCTGTCTGTCTGTCTGTATGTCTGTCTGTCTGTCTGTCTGTCTGCCTGACCCGGCCCGGGTTCGCCAGTCCCTGGTGTGGAGCATCTCATTTAATTCTGAGTAGGTAAGAATCCGCTCTGCCTTCAAAATGTTGACGTGAAGATTTTCTTCCTGCAGCTGCTTCTGTATTTGTTGATCAGTAAGCTCCATTTTTAGCCGCTTGACCACCCATCTGACTGTGTTTGAATCAGTGTTTCTGATTCTGGTGTCTTGGTCCTCCTTCCTCTCACAAGTTTTTGTGTTCGTCTTTGGGTAGTCGTCGCTCTTCTTATTGGTAGTTACATTGACTGTAGGTTCAGATACTTTATTACAGCTTGCATGCAGACTCTCCAAAGGCAGGTTCGTCTTCTTGATAGTCTGGTCGGTTTTCTCACTATGCATCTTGGAAGCTGCTTGTTTCTTTGTGCTATTACGACGTGCCATTTTCCCCCCGTATCAGGCTGCTTGAAATGTGTAAGGCGTCTTGGCTTGATAGCGCTGAGAAGTGCTGTCAAGCGAATCGTGCCGATATGATGGCGGAAAACACTAAAGATGCGATGATATTGTTCAACATCTTTTAGATAACTTCTTAAGTATAGAAAGATGAGTTACAATGTTATGCATTATGCATTATTTTTATGAAAACTTTGAAAATGCCTTACAGATTGTATCATTATTTATTATAACTCATATGCCGGTACATAACTATGGACAAAGAGTTTATAAATCTTTGAAAACGATGCCACAATATGACTATAAGTTATACAGAAAAGTTATGCCCCTTGAAATAACTTTTACAGAGTTAGGTCCCCTGAGATATTTGAAATTATAATGAAAAAAGAAAAATGAAATAATACTGAGTAAGCAGGCGATTTCACACTAAAAAAATATCACAGTTGGCAGCTCTGGAATGAAAGGAAGACGTGTAGAAAATTTCATCTCAATCGGATGGGCCGTTAGCGAAAAAATAAAGGACATACATACATACACTTTGTTTTATATATATAGATTTATTTTTACAGTATACATAAATTTCGCCAGACTTCAAGATATACATAGTAAAATATAGAACTTTAGCCGCGGTAGTCAAGGCACAAATAATATACAGAAATTTCGCCACTCGTCAAGGGAGATAGTAAAATATACAAAGTTAGCAGGTGGTCAAGGCTCATGCATTAAAATATAGAACTTCAGGCAGTCGTTTGGGAAGTCATAATAAAACAAAGAACTTTAGGCAGTCGTCTTGGCAGACATACTTAGATATAGAACTTTAGGCAGTCGCCAAGGCAGACATGTTAAAATATAGAACTTTAGGAAATCGTCTTGGCAGGCATTCTACGATATAGAACTTTAGACAGTCGTCAAGGTAGTCAAACTAAGATATAGAACTTTAGGCAGTCATCAAGGCAGACATGCTAAAATATAGAACTTTAGACAATCGTCTGGAAAGACATTAAGTTGTCACGGCAGAGAAAACTAGAAAATACAACCTTAGCCGATCGTTAAGACAGAGTCATTATAAGAAAAGAAATACAAGCCAATCATATTGTTTGTTGCATGATTATGTTCCTGTGTTTCCGTGTAACCTTGACAACATGCACTCGTCTATCGACAGGGTATTGAACCAGTGCCCCGTTATGTACCAGACCAGGCCGTGGAATTGCCTCGACACCTGTCGGACAGCGACACTGCAAGTGATGACAAAATCAACAACAATTCCATTCAAACTGTTAGCCCTTCGAGAACAGTAGCAAACAACTTACTAGAATACGTAGACTGGAACGATTACGAACTAATGGCTAAAGATGCACATAAACAGGGACAGGGTGAACAAGGAACAGCATTCACTAAGATTTTAACACCAGAAGAACAAAAGTTATCCGATGAATTGTTTAAAAAGTATAAATTCAATGCGTTTGCTAGTGATCGTATTTCTCTTGAACGATCAGTCACAGATCTTAGATTAGGTCGATGCAAAACTAAGCAATATCTAAACAACATCACAACAACAAATGTGAGCATTATCGTGGTGTTCTATAACGAGAAGAACTCCACAATCCTCAGATTGCTTCACAGCATCGTCAACAGGTCACCAGCTCGTCTGATCAAAGAGATTGTTCTTATAGATGACCTGAGTACCGATGAAGAACTCAAAGAACCTCTTGAGAATTACATACACCAGCACTTTTCAAACGTTAAACTCATTAGAAATCGCCAAAGAGAAGGCCTCATTAGAACCAGAATGATCGGAGCTAATGAGTCAACTGGAGACATACTTTTATTTCTTGACGCCCATATCGAGGTTAATTACAACTATCTGCCTCCACTGGTGGAGCCAATCCTTTTGGATTACAGAAAAATTGTGTGTCCAATGATTGATACTATCCAGGATGATACGTTGCAGATTCGGTCGGCGTTAAATTGGGAACGTGGTGCTTTCAGCTGGGACTTGGTCTTCCGTAGATTACCAGTTTATGAAACGGACGAGACAGTAAATCGCCCGGTAGCAGCTATGTTAGGAGCCGCATTCGCCATCAGCCGTAAGTGGTGGGAGGAGATAGGGAGATATGATCCTGGACTTGAGATTTGGGGCGGAGAGCAATACGAAATCAGCTTCAAGTCGTGGATGTGTGGTGGGAGTGTAATAGATGTCCCTTGTTCCAGAGTGGCCCATTTATTTAGACGAATCCCATATGTTGACGAAGTGCTTAAAAATAACTTGATAGACAGAAACTACCTACGTGTAGCAAAGGTGTGGATGGACGAATATATCGAGTATGTGTTTGAAAGGCGACCATTCATGCGCACAGCTGAACCCGGAGATCTGACAGATCAGTTCGCTCTCAAAAAGAGGCTTAACTGTAAATCCTTTAAATGGTATTTAACAGAAGTAGCCCCCGACATCCCCAAATACTTCCCCTTAATTGAGCCACCGGTCAAAGCTTGGGGTATGTTGAGAAGTAACTTTAATAGATCTATGTGTGTTAATAATAACAGCATTGGCTGGTTATTTCTCGACAATTGCCAAGAAAATCACACTAACATTTACATATACGATTGGAGACAGCAGATTAGCTTTAATAAATATTGTCTTTCGAATACAGAGTTAATCAATGTTTATACGTACAAGTGTTATAATTACGAAAAAGCACCAACACAAGAGTTTGTGTGGGACCCAGCAACAGGTCGTATAATTAATCTCACATCAAAGTACTGTTTGGATATAAATATTCAAATATTTCTTATTATCATGGCCCCGTGCAACATCTCAAAGCCAACCCAGTCATGGAGCTTTGATTATTTTAATTCGACGCTAGTTGATAATGCGTGGGAAAAGTATCGTGCAGAATTACATTTGTAATGTCTAGAATAACTAGATCCAAATTAGTGCAACTGTGTTGTTATTCTATCAATTTCAGAAAGAGTCTTCTTCTTCTTCTTCTTCTTCTTCTTCTTCTTCTTCTTCTTTCTTCTTCTTCTTCTTCTTCTTCTTCTTCTTCTTCTTCTTCTTCTTCTTCTTCTTCTCTTTCGCCTCATTCTGCTTCTCTTCTTTTTCTTTTCCTCCTGCTCATCTTCTTCCTCTTCTTTTTTTCTCCTCCTCCTCATCTTTCTCCTGCTCTTATTCTTCTTTCTCCTCCGCCTCATCTTTCTCCTGCTCCTCTTCTTCTTTCTTCTCATCCTCATCTTCTTCTTTCTCCTCCTCATCTTCTTCCCGTTTTTCTTAGTCTCTAAACCAACTCACACAAAGTCCTATAGTCTGTGGTGAATTCTGCAGCTCATTCCAAGCCGTCTCATTTTATTAATGTGTCCCTATTTTCCCTCTCCGTGTGTTTTAATGTCTCCTTCTATTCAAAACAATGTTTTCCCGTAGTGAATTTGAATAATGAAGGCACAAACAATAGATTGCACGATTTATTGCCTGGCATATTTCGCTGCATCTCGTCAGGTACATACTGCAGAAATCACACAACTTTCGTGAAATTAACTAGATAAATCCTTCAAGTTGAAATATACACAATTTCGCACAGTAATGTCGATTGTCTACCACGGTAATTTTAAGCTGACTAACATGTCTTTCTGTTTACACAATTCTGGCTTCCGTTGATAGATCATAATTGCTTCTGCAAATTTTAACAAGCGAGTATTTTGTGTTCTAAACAACACGTGAAATGCAGTCTCTCTGGACACAACATGGCGACTGGCGACAATGTGCCTGCCGATTGAAGACGCCGGGAGCTTCCGGTGTGTCGGCTCCTCGTGGCTATCATCTCCTGTGTGTTGTATCTTGTTGACCCATTGAGGTATGTGTTCTGACATCCGTTTGTTAAGCTGTCTCTCCGTTCGGCCAATGTAAACGGCCTGGCATCTACATGTGAATTGGTAAATACAATTGTTTGTGTGTTTCCTCTGTACGCCACAAACAATTGTATTTACCAATTCACATGTAGATGCCAGGCCGTTTACATTGGCCGAACGGAGAGACAGCTTAACAAACGGGTGTCAGAACACATACCTCAATGGGTCAACAAGATACAACACACAGGAGATGATAGCCACGAGGAGCCGACACACCGGAAGCTCCCGGCGTCTTCAATCGGCAGGCACATTGTCGCCAGTCGCCATGTTGTGTCCAGAGAGACTGCATTTCACGTGTTGTTTAGAACACAAAATACTCGCTTGTTAAAATTTGCAGAAGCAATTATGATCTATCAACGCAAGCCAGAATTGTGTAAACAGAAAGACATGTTAGTCAGCTTAAAATTACCGTGGTAGACAATCGACTTTACTGTGCGAAATTGTGTATATTTCAACTTGAAGGATTTATCTAGTTAATTTCACGTAAGTTGTGTGATTTCTGCAGTATGTACCTGACGAGATGCAGCGAAATATGCCAGGCAATAAATCGTGCAGTCTCCTTCTATGTCTTTTGCCTTATGTTTTCCAGTGGTAGACATGTATAGTTATACAATATATTAACACGTACTGTAATACCTAGCCGGCTTCCTGGCCTAGAGGTTAGCGACTTTTCTCCGTAAACTCGTATACTCTCGTAAGTAACGTGACAATGGTGAGAATCAGCAGTGGTTCGAATCGCGTCGGTAACTTACGGGTTATGTGAGCCGGCCGCTCAGAAAGCAATGGCAAACTACTGAGCGTAATCTTGCCAAGAAATAAACAATCGGCTGAAAGATGCTGAATTTGACAGCGATGTCCTGTAAAGATATGCAAAACATTTAATTTAACAGTAATACCTAGGTTTTCGTTGACTTCGGTTATCATCGGTTTCGGTGATTGTCGATTTTTTCCGCGAATATTTTTGAGTCTGTTTTTGTCGGTTGACTTCGGCGTGCCCATGTGACCTCTCAGCCAATTTTGCGCAAACAAAGGGACCCAGGCTTTCCAGTGCTTTTGTGCTTTTATTTATTGTTTGATTGCAAGAGCTAATACTACAATTACATATAAGTGATTACTGCTTTTACAGTATTCAGTGTAATGTTTTTATTTTGCGTTTTCCAGTTTCAAAATGTAGTTACGCACGTAGGATAAAATCACATGTGCTCACATCTCACTGGCCACGTAACCTCGCTGCCAATTTCTTATCGGTTTTAGTATTAAACTCTATATTTATTTTCTACAAAATGTGTTTTGGGTATGTATTTTGGAGTGACTAGAACGAAATAATTGGATTTGCACTGGTTCATATGGAAATAATTTCCTCGGTTTTCGTCGGTTTTAGATTTCGCCGATTGATTTCGGACGAATTATCGACGAAAACCGAGGTATTACTGTATTCTCAATGTATGTCTTCTCCAGCATCTGTTTCTTCTTATCCCCTCTTGCTTGATTGACTGCGGATTTGTTTAGTTTTCTTCATGAGCTCCAACATTGGTGATTGTCTCATACCGTTTAGTCCTACTATTCTGCACGGATATTATAGTTAATGAATGTGTGTAGTTTATTGGTCATCGATTTGGTCGCGTTCGTGTTATTGACCCAGACGTCAGCACTGAGTTGACGTTAGGGTTAAATATTTAGTTCTAGATTTGGTTTCTTCTGTCTTCAACAAACTTTCGTGTACTATGAATTCTTTTCTTGATATAAGTTCTCCAGTCTTGTATATTCAGCATCATCATCGTCGTCATGCTCATCATGATCGTCGTCATAATTATCATGAAGCAAGGTTGTTGTTTTTTTCTTTTTTTCTTTTCCGAAACGTCTCTCGGCCCAAGGTAGTGAGTGTGTCCTATCTGCCTAGGATAGAATATTAGAATAGCAAAGCCTAATATTGGTAATCCTAATATTCTAGATTCCATACCTTGAAGTGAGGTTTGACCAGGTAAACCGGTTTATATCATCATCATCATCATCATCAAGTGTTTTGCCGGCTGGCGTGGGCCATCATGCTTTCCACGAATTGCGATCTCGAACGACATGGATCAGTTCATGTGTTGACTTCCTTCCGTGCTTTGACACAAGACTGTCAGGGATTTTCTCCCGATGTCCTCCTCTATCTCTCTTTCCACAAATCTTTTCGGTTGTTTTAACATTGTCTAATTGTGTCTGTTCATAATATGGCCAAAACAATTATGACTGCCTCTTTCTGATGATTGTGATAAGTTGTTTTTGAGACAGCCGTCTAAAAATGACATGATTGCTTATTATTGTTACCAAAATGGCGTTAATGAAAATCTTATGTTGTAACTATTGTTGATTATTTTTCCTTAAATCAAATAAATCACATCTCCGTGAGATAAATTTGGTGCATGTATGATTTGAACTGTCCTATGCTTTTTTTTTTTTCTTTTTTTTTTTTTGGTCATTGATGATGATGTTCTTGGAGTTGTCTTTACTAAGTCGCTAAGATTTGTAAAAAGTGTGTATCAAAACACTCATAATGTAACAGTGTGGGCCACGAAACATTTTGAAATTATGTATTATGTCACTTTTTTTTTTTTTTTTAGCATATCCTTTTACAGGACTTAGCTGTCAACACCAGCATCTTTCAGCTGTATGTTGATCTCTTGGCAAGATTACGCTCAGTAGTTTGCCATTGCTTTCTGAGCGGCCGGCTCAGTATCCCGCAAGTCACGAGCGGGGGTCGAACCGCCTCAGCTCTCGCTCCGCTACGAGACTCTGCGTGATAAACGGGATTACAGAGAGAAAGTGTTGTAACCCCACAGCCAGAGAGACCGGCTGTCACTATGTTTTTCATTACACTACATTATGTCACTAAGTAATTATGTCACTACAAAACATTACACTACATTATGTCACTAAGTAATGTAAAATTGTGTACGATGTCACTGAGTAATGTAAAATTGTGTACGATGTCACTGAGTAATGTAAAATTGTGTGCCATATGATAGAGTAATTTAAAAATATGTATCACGTCCCTAATAATGTAAAAATGTGTACCATGTGACAATCAATTCTAAAGTGCGTACCATGTCACTGAGTTGTATACAGATATGTACAATGTCACTTAGCAATGTAACAAAACGTTACCATGAAGTTGAGTAATGCAATACTGTGTACATTCCACTGTGTTATGAAAATTAGGTACCATGTCACTGTTATTGTAAAAGTGTGCATCTTGCCACGAATGAACGTAAAAGTGTGTAACTTGCCACGAATGAACGTAAAAGTGTGTAACTTGTCACGGATGAACGCAAACGTCTGTACCTTGCCACGGATGAACGTAAAAGTGTGTACCTTGCCACGGATGAACGTAAAAGTGTGTACCTTGCCACGGATGAACGTAAAAGTGTGTACCTTGCCACGGATGAATGTAAAAGTGTGTACCTTGCCACGGATGAACACAAAAGTGTGTACCTTGCATCTAGAGAGAACACACAAATGGAATACGCAGGAGGTGATACTGTCAGGCAGTTCGTATCCATATACTAAAATGACAATGTAATGCATGTAATTAATACAATATAAATAAATATAAAACAAGAATGAAATTAAATGTATGTGAAACGTGTTCAATGTTACTTATGATTTCCTTCGTTCTCTGAATGATTTACAGTTGCTTATAGTATTAGTAATATGTTTACCTAAAATACAAGTTAAGTTAGTTGCATATTCTTTACAGGACGTAGAAGACAACCCCAGCATTTTTTGGATTGGTGATTTCTTGGCAAGTTTACGTTCAGTAATTTATCATTGCTTTCTGAACGATCGGCACTCAAAATATTACAAGCAGCCAGAAAATGTTGTGGTTGACCGCGATGTTATGTAAAGGATATGCAACTAATTTTTATGCATTTTATAATTTGTTTTCAAATTGCGGCGACTGTATGATTGCATTAGATTGACGGGGCTGTACAGAGCAGACCAGAAAGCAAGGAGGTTTCTTTTTCTTTTTCTTTTTTTATTTATTTTATTTTCTTTTTTGTAAAAATTATTCATGTGCAGCAAGCAAATTCTTTTTGTAAAGTTTTGCTTCAGCATTTATAATTACTAAAACTAGTTGACAATATCATGGATTTACTAACGTTCACAAATCAAACTGAGTGTTGTACTGGAGAAGTCAAACTCAGAGATATTATCTTATATATAAATTAGGATCTCCGTCTGTCTGTCTGTATGTATGTATGTATGTATGTATGTATGTATGTATGTATGTATGTATGTATGTATGTATGTATGTATGTATGTATGTATGTATGTATGTATGTATGTATGTATGTATGTATGTATGTATGTATGTATGTATGTATGTATGTATGTATGTATGTATGTATGTATGTATGTATGTATGTATGTATGTATGTATGTATGTATGTATGTATGTATGTATGTATGTATGTATGTATGTATGTATGTA